>JAYDZK010000271.1:7622168-7636312 GCA_034509185.1 Euphonia xanthogaster | reverse complement strand
AGAAAGAAAGAAAGAAAGAAAGAAAGAAAGAAAGAAAGAAAGAAAGAAAGAAAGAAAGAAAGAAAGAAAAAGAAAATCAAACTCAGAAGTCTAATGATCCCCAATAACAATTCTCCTCTGTTTTACCCTCCCTCATACCCTTTTATTTTTCAAGGGCAATTTGAATATGCATAGTTTGCTATGGAAGGAAAAATGTGGACTTGACATGGTTATCTGATGGAAATTTATCACATTTTGTATTATAAATCAACTCTGACACGACAAGGCCATATACAATTTACTGCTCTTGTTTAAGCAGCCCTAAATAACTGTCAGATAAACTAAACTGCAATTCCAGCTTTCCCTGGAGTACAGTTAAGATAAAATGTCTGGACAATAAAGTCAACAAAACCTGAGAAGTGGAGAAGTATTTATGGAGTAACCAAGACATGGCATGAAAACACAAAGCTCTCATCTGATCCACCCTCCTGGGTGAAACCTTCTCAAAACCTGATTGTTTTACACAGAGACCCCATGCAGAGGTCTCTAAACTCAGATCTTGTGCTGCAAGCATTCAGACATGCACTAAAGCATGCAAACAGCCATCTGCAGGCTTTCAGCAATCCCTTGGGGCAAGAAACCACCAATAGTTTTGCATTTTGTGTGATATAATTACTTTGAAACATGAGTCACTGGAAGAGAGGTAGATTTTGATCTATATAAGGTCCATCTCACTTCTGTCTGAGATCAACATCTTGCAAAATGTATTTATTTTATCTTTCCCATCACCCTGCATGCTTAGAGTTCTGTAAATGGAAATAACTGCTTGCTCCCCCCTCCCTTTTCCCCCTTCCCCTAAAATCCAGGAGTGCATCAGCACAGACTCTTGCTTTTAATCGCAACATATGCAGAAAACAGCCTTCTAAGGATTCTGATATAAAATATTAATCTAGTGACAATAAAAAGCCAAACCAAATCAATTTTGTGACTTTGGGAAAAACATGTTTTGGTTTAAGAGAAAAATTTTATTTGCCATTTTAAATAGCAATTGACCATTTATCTAGGAAGGTAAAGTGCAAAACAAAGCTGATATGCAGAAAGCACTGAAATATCCCTGAGATTTTTCTAGTGTTGGATATTCCAAGGAATTTAAAAAACATGTGGTACACATGGTGGAAAATAGTAAGGCAAATGATTCTCTGGCACATTAGTAGCAAAAGGCAGAAATTTAAAGCAATAAAATTTACACTTTTCTCTAATTTTTAGTATCCAAACACTAGCATGCACACAAGAGATAATCAAAAAGCATCTCCACAAACTCACAGATGTGCAGAGGAATAAGATGAACAAGCTTATGGGGTTTTTCTCCCCCAAAGAAACAGTGACATGTATACTCTGGAAATATTTACCAAAAGACAAACACATACACATGTAAGTGACAGACATCAGCACAAGAAAACCCCTTCTACAGAACCACATTCAATTCAATTCAAGCTCAGAGTCATAGCTCCCATCGTTCCAGAAACAGGGAAAGCTACCATTTCCTGGATTAGCAACCCCCTGCTGCCAGCAGAGCACTCACAGAAGCCCGGGGCTCTCTCTGTGCAGCTCCTCTCCCTTCCCTTGCCCTCCTCTGCTCTGTAACTCCCCTGGCAAAGTGGAGAGGGCTCGGTGTCCTCGCAGGAGACAGAACTGCCGTGGTCCTTACCTTCCCCCCACTCAGAGATTGCACATCCAGCTTCCCTGCACAAGTGACTTGGAGGGCATTTAAAAGAGGAGAACAAAAGCCCAAGGAGCTCAGATTTCCTCTCCTTGATCCGCCTGATGCTGTTGACACCAAGGTGAGCACATGATGAGGGGAAGGAGGTGGGATTGCCAGAGAGCATCAAAGGCAGGAGACTGGGAGATGGGGTTCCCTCTGCCTGGCTGCCCCCTTGGCTGGAGAGGAGATAAAATGGAGCCTAGGAGGGAGGGAGAGAGGGAGATAATCCTGCAGCTTCATCTGATTAGAGAAACTGGGCCTGTGCAGAGCTGGCAATGCCGCCAGGGAAGCACAGGGAGGGGAGGCACACAGGGGCAGGAAGAGGAGGAGCAGAGGGGGAGGAATGAAATGGTAGGGGTTAAAGGAAAATTAGAAAAGGTATGCAAAGGAACTGACTCCTGGGCCAAGGCATCCTGGCATGTGTTCAGTATCAGCCCTCATATAAAGGTGAAATCACCAGTAGGAAACACCCATTGCTTCTGCTAACGTGGAACAATCAGGAAGAAAACAAACCAAACCCCAAGCCCACAGTGCATCCATCCTGTGGGCACAGACTGGGAACAAGGATGTATCCATGGACTGAGAAGAGTGAGGTTGTTTGTGCTGAGCAGGGACAAATGGAACAAGCAGTGTGCTACAGAGAGATTCTAGACTGTGCCAAGCAGAACACAATTTAGAAACCATTTTCTGCTGCAAGCCATTTTCCAGAACCTGTTTCCACTTACTTACACACACCTTAGTTGAACCAAAGTGACTTCCAAGGAGCTCCTGTCAACACACACATGGAGGAGCCTGCAGCTGGGGCTCCCACTTGTGCCACCCCCCCTCCCACAGCTGGCACAGGGATTCCTGGGCTCACAGCAGCCCCCAGAGTGTGGCCATCCCCTCCCCTGCAGTGCTGCAGCCCTCCCTGCAGGACACAGGGGCTCAGCCAGGCAGGGGCAGCGTGCTGGGGGTGCTGCCACTGAGTGTCCCCCAGCCCATCCTCTCCCAACAGGAATGTGCTGCCTTGAGGAGACAGGCACACAGCTCCTCCAAGCTGCCAGATGTGACCTGTGCTGCATCAGGGAACATCAAGGGCAGATGTGAGCAGAGGAGCCTCGTCCCCATCCACAGTGGCACTTTTTTGAATAGAATCTCCTCTTTTGCTCACCTTTCTGAGGGGCTGCACTCAGTCCTTTCCCAAAGATCACTCCAGGTTTCCACATTGTGAGCTGCTTTTATTCTTTTCTGGCCTATTCCCTCCATTTAGGATTTGACACGAGGGAGGGTGGTTGGATCTCTAATGGAGCAAGGAGAAGGATGCCAAAACATCAGAAATGAACCCTTTCAAGTCCTCTTTCTTTCTGTTCAGGAAGCAGTTGATAATTCTTGTAAACCACTTCCAGCTGTTCTCAGTTTGCTCCTAAGCCTTCACCATCATCCTCCTCTCAGGCCTAGCTCAGCTGAGCCAGGGGGATCAACACCCCTTCCAAATGCTTTGAGGAATGTGCAGCTGCTCCCTGAGTCTTCAGGATGGGCTGCAAAACCAGTAATTTCCTGTGTGCCTCCAGGCTTTGTTCCCAAGATCACACCCCCGGAGAGTCAGGGAGCAATCCCAGCCTCGGGGCAATTCCAGCCTCGGGGCAATCCCAGCCTCAGGGCAATCCCAGCCTCAGAGCAATCCCAGCCTCGGAGCAATCCCAGCCTCAGAGCAATCCCAGCCTCGGAGCAATCCCAGCCTCGGAGCAATCCCAGCCTCTGGGCAATCCCAGCCTCAGAGCAATCCCAGCCTCTGGGCAATCCCAGCCTCTGGGCAATCCCAGCCTCGGGGCAATCCCAGCCTCGGAGCAATCCCAGCCTCAGAGCAATCCCAGCCTCGGAGCAATCCCAGCCTCTGGGCAATCCCAGCCTCGGAGCAATCCCAGCCTCAGAGCAATCCCAGCCTCGGGGCAATCCCAGCCTCAGGGCAATCCCAGCCTCAGAGCAATCCCAGCCTCGGGGCAATCCCAGCCTCGGAGCAATCCCAGCCTCGGGGCAATCCCAGCCTCGGGCTGCAGCTCAGGGAGCCTTTGGGGTTAAGAGCCATGCCCGGGGCAGCAGCAGCTCCCTGCCTGAGTTATTTTACCTGCCATGTGCCACAGCAGTGAAGCAGAGCAGGCACTTGCAGTCAGCTCTTTGTGCTGACCTTGACATCCTTCCTGCCAGGCTGGAAAGAAGGAATTCCTTGAACCTGTTCCTGCCAGCACATCCTTACAGCATTCCTGCTGGCCCGGGATCGTGCCCAGGCAACCCTTCCATGCCGTGGTGCTGCAGGGAGAGGGCAGCTCTGCATCTTCCTTTTCCATTCCAGTGAAAGACCTTTGGCTGACATGGTGAGACACACCCCTGGCACCTGGAGCTCCTCCAACACTGTGCCAGTGCCAGTGGCCAGCCATGGAACAGCTCAGTATGACCCTTCCATTCCAGTGCATCTTCCAAAAGAGGGCCAGGTTGCCCAAATGACATCCCAAGAACACAGAAAAGATAAAATGAGAGGACAATACTGCACTTGGCTTTTCCCCTAAACCCTTTACAGAGCGAAGTTGCAGGGCTTTCTCACCCCAGATTTTCTCTGTCCAGCAAGGTTGACTATTCTCATTGAAAGCATCAAAATGTGCTTACTGGAAGATACTGGTGATCAACTTTTACATCAACAGGTCACAAATCTGAGCACCCATAATGCAATTGGCATGCAGCTTTCTCATTCTACATTTGATGAGAAAAGGTGTAAAACTGCCTCAAATTCAGATCTGGAGAATTCATTCTTGTACCTTTCTTTAAGAAAGTTGACAGTTAAAGGAAGCTGAGAGATCAGTAGCCTACAGATCCATTAGGCCAAATCCAGACAATGCTGATGAATTTCTCTTAGGAGAAGGACAGCATTGTTTTTCAAGAGAATGATTTCAGAACAGTTCTGAAATCACTGTGGCTCAGCCTCACTAGCATTCATGTTTTCCTGAGAACTCCACCCAGGGCTTAGACATGTGAGAATGTGTGTAATTTTGTGAAATTAAAGTCCTATGTCCAGCCATGGAGGAAAGCTCTCAAAATGACTGTTTACTAATTGGGGTGCTTGAGGGTCACCTGAAAGCAAGCCACCAGCTTGCTGACTTTGAGTCACTGGAGTGAGGAGAGGCAGTCAGCTCTGCTTGCCTGCTGAAGAAGGGCACCACCAGGCACAGCTCTGGACCTGCAGGGCAGCTTTTGTCAGTCTCCATCCAGGCACCCAGGGCTTCTACATTCAAGAGAGGAGAAGTCCAGTCCAAACCCAAAAGCCCTTTATCTAACCTAAAATCCATGGGCACACTTTGGCCATCTGCTCCTCTTCAGAAGAGGAAATGGGGTAGGAAAACCATCCTAATTGCTTGGTGCCTCCTAAAACCAGGTACTGAAGCCCTTCTCTCACCCCTTCCCTTTTGTAACCCCACGGGATTTTCTTGCACTGCCTGGTCTGCTGTCATTTAGAGCAACTTTGTCCTGCCAGGTGGGCGACCTGAGCCCGCCCAGACTGTGCCTTCTGACCTCCTCCACCAGCCCTGACCCTGCCCAGCTCTGCTGCTCTTTGTGGGGCAGGCTGCAGTGCCCACAAACACTGCCTGAAATCTGTTTACATCTCTGCAGGGAACCCCTGCAAGGCTGATCTTTGTTGTCTGTTGATTCAAAGCCACTTAAGCCAGTGAAACTGCACCTTCCACCAGGCAGATTTTATCTTAATGCATTTCTGGGATATATTCTAGTCTTCCACAATAAGGCAGCCCTCCAGGAACAATATGCTGTCTTGTGGGTAACACTGCTCATGTGCCTGAATGTCATCTGCCACAGCCAATTTGGATCAGGGTTTGGATATCTCCATTGTAAAGTATTTTTGAGTGCTTCTGAAGAATAACAGCCCCTTAGCACAGTCTGGGAGAGCCTTCAAGATAATAACTAATGCACCACGGGCAAATTTAACCTTTTCTATGCCTATAACCAGTCAGAAGCTCTCCATTCCACATTCTACTTTTCCCTTATTGAAATTGGCATTCTGTATGCAGTGCCAGTTTTCAGTTTTTGCTTATACTGAGACATCCAAAATAATTCCAGTCAGTCAGGTGTAGGAGCCAGCATAGCAAGGGTTCACACACACACTCAAGGCAACTGAAATGCACTGAGATTGTTTAAAAACATGAAACTGATCATCACCTTCCATTTGACATAAACAGCAGGGTTATTTCTGACAGAGTTCTATAAAGAAAGAAATTCTGTCAGCTAAGTGATGTCACATTAACTTCCAACTTTCCAACACATCCCAATGAATCACCCCAAATATCATTCCAGGAGGCTATGTGCCACATGTCTAACACATCTGTCAACCTAATTTGTCTGTAAACACTCTAGATAGAGTTTTGGGTATAAATATAGACACTATATAGAGTGTTTATATTCTAAACACTATATAGAGTGTTTATATTCTAAACACTATATAGAGTGTTTATATTCTAAACACCATATAGAGTGTTTCTATCCAGCAAGCATCGTGACAAGTTCTGCTTCTTGTGCCTGGGAGAAGACAACTGCTGGTTAGACACCCCAATTACAGCAGGCATGGCCTCTGAATAAGCCTCTATTCTGCAATTTTATTTTTCTCTGAGAAGGAAGGTGATTTGTGTGGGCTCATCTCAGAAAGTCTCCATGAAATCTGCCAGGTCACCTACACTTATCTTCATTGGGAATAATGCTGTAACACTACTGACAGGACTTTTTTCAAGGAGCAACATAGATGCACTTCTCTTCTTTGCAGAATTAATCTTTTTGAAAGCTGTCAGAATTTTCAGACCTGTGAAAACTGGTGGTTTTGAGCTCTGTCATCTCCTTTCTTTTTCATCTTGGACATAAGAGCAGCTTTCTCAACAAAGCAGACCAGTTCTTTTGCCTTTATTTGACCTTGGCAGTTAGTGAGGCAGCCCACTGATAACAAACAGCCTTATGTACTTCAGAGACTTAGCAAATCTCTACAAAGCACTATTTTTAGTTTGGTTATCAAGCAAATGGAACAGTAGCTTATGGAGAATGAAAACAAGCTCCCCTTTTTAAGCATATTTTGCAATAAGCCAAAGATGATATTGCACAAAACCTTACATCTCCTCTTAAATCAGGGGACTATCACATGGACACTCTGCTGCTCTACTTCTCCCAGATGTCATTTCCTCCCATGCACAACCACTGGAATGTCTTCCCTACTCTTCTTTAATATCCATTAGCAGAAAGCAATAAATAATTGCACCAAAAAAACCCACAACCCTTCAAGCCAGTTTGGGGGTAGCTTTAAGCTGCCTTTCATGCAAGAAGGGCTTTGGCCTTTTGATAATTTAATCACATCTTCAGCTTCACCCTGCATTTGATTGCTAGTCTTCCATCTCTTCTGTACTCTCAACTGAAAAAGAGGGAAGCCAGGACCACACAAGCAGGCAGAGCTCCCAGGGCCTGCTTCCAGAAAAAAAAATCCCACTACAGAACACCACACTTTGGGAAGTCACCACTAATTCTCTCCTTATGTGACTTGCCCACCAGGACACTCTTACAAGTTTGAATCTTTTTTTTTTCAAAACTACATTAATGTAGATGCTAAGTGTCCTTGGTTTACTTTTGCAAATAGTGTCATTAAAAAAAAATTACTTGTTCTTTCAACAACAGAGTATGAGAGTCTGTTCTGGATGTTAACTGGTGCCCAGGGCTGAGGGCCATGAGCAAAGCCTGCTGTAGAGAGAGTTTGCTTTACTCAATGGGAGTCAAGCATCTAAATAATGACTTGAACTCTGATGCCTCAATTCCCATATGTAAAATGATAAATGGGATCAGCAAGAAGCGGGGGAAAGTGCAAAGGAAAACACTACACAAGAGGAAAGTTCTGCAGCCTGGGAGCATAATTTGCCCTCGTGCACTTTGAAAAAACGCAGCTCTGCAGCTCCAAGAAAGGCTTTGTTTTCCCATGTGACCTGCAATATTCCCAAACAACCCAGACCAGCCATCCTAATGTCTCACTGCCTGTGACTCAGCTCCAGGCCACTCAGAATTCCTAATCCAGACTCCCTTTCCCTGGACAACAGGCCTGGGTAACATATCCACCCTCATTTCTTCCCCATGCGGCAGGAGCTGCTTATCCTGGTCTCCCTGACTTCATCCAGGATATTGTGAGGAGAGAGTATCATGGAAGGAAGAGGGGCAGAGGCTTCAGGAAAGCTGGGGGGGAATTTGAAGAGGGTCTGGGTCTAGTTCCTGGGGCTGCCTATAGAGAAGCAGTCACCTCAGAGGCACAATGACCCTTGGTTAAATGAAACAGAATTATGGCACGACCAATACACCAGAGTGACATCCCAAATCAGACAGGAGCTGAGAGCAGCCCCACTGTGCATAAACAAGGCTTGCTGCACTAAGCCCCAGGTTTCAGAGGAGCAGGAGAACAATGCTATTCCAAATGCACCCAGTGCCAGAGGCAGTCCAGCAAGATGGAGTGCAAGCCCCAGGCTAGCTCTGCCTGCAATAATCTGCAGGCTGGACTCTGTGACAGATTGAAATGCAGTAATAGTGTTTATGCAACTAATTCTTGTTCTAATCTATTAGTTTATGTAACCTTTGCTCATGGACATACTGACTCATAGGTCTCAGGAATCTAAAGAAAATCTCCTTTAACTCTCTCCCATCCTTCCCCCCCTGGTTGCCCAACAAACCAGTTGTCAGAGATCTTGTTCATTCTCTTTGAGGAAAAATTATGTTGGCAATGGGAAAAAAGGAACCAGTTAAATTTCTCCAAACCAGTGTACTTCTCCATCCACCCCAATGGAGCCATGAAATAAGCTCACCTGTGATGTGCAGGTGTCCTTCAGGTCAGCATTTCCACCCACAGCATGCACCATTTGAGCTGGGAAAGGCACAGCAATTGTTTGCTTAGCTCCTACAGAGAAAAAAATACTGCTTTCTAGCATTTCGACTATTTTTTTTCTGAGCAAAACAAGGCAACAATATCTGTGTCAGTGACACTTATTCTTCCCAGCTTGAAAGATTTCTTTTCATCCTTCTCATATTTCTTGTATTTCCTAGAACATTCTCACAGCTATTTTAAGTGAAGAGCTAACCACAGGAACAGTGTGCAGAATTTCTTCTGCAGCAGCCACAACTCCAGTGATTACCACACAAAACGTGCCCACATCAGCTTATTTTATCACTTTCTGGCTAGGCTCTAATACACATTTTTGAAAGGGTTGGAGTCAGATCAACCCTTTTTGAGTTTTTCGGGTTGTGGGTTTTTTATTTTTGTTTGGGGTTTTTTTTTTGCTTTGTTTTTGGCTGGGGGGAGGTATCTTTGAGGGGGTTTTTTGGTTTAGTTTGGTTTTTTGGGTGGGGTGGGTGTTTTTTTGGTGTTGTTTTCCCTAGGTTTTTTGAGGTTTTTTTGCTGCCACTGCAATAGCTCACACAGCTGCTGCAATGCTGCCCTCATGACACTCATTAAGTACCCTAGAGCTGATTAATTCCTAACCCTTTGTATGGAGGATTCCTACACAGACCAAACCTGACTGAAACCAGCTGGACTCAAAAGTACTTGGACCAAACCCCATGGAATTGGGTGCATTTAGGAGACATCATCATGTATTTATGATGCACATGGGACACTCTTGTGTGTTTATGATGCACATGGGACACTCTTGTGTGTTTATGATGCACGCTGGACACTCTTGTGTGTTTATGATGCACATGGGACACTCTTGTGTGTTTATGATGCACATGGACACTCTTGTGTGTTTATGATGCACATGGGACACTCTTGTATTTATGATGCACATGGGACACTTGTGTGTTTATGATGCACATGGACACTCTTGTGTGTTTTTTGATGCACATGGGACACTCTCAGGACCAGGTAAATGGACCAGGCACTCCTCACTCCCTGTAGCTAAAGCAGTGCAAGGACGGGCAGAGTGCCTCTCTCCAGCAGCTCCTCTGCTCGGGGGATGCTGCCCCGGAGGATTCCTGCTCACGCTGAAGGGTTTGCTCAGGCAGAGCCAGGAGCTGGGTCCCAGGGAGGTCGGTCAGTTCCAGCGCTGCCCTGTGGGGCTCCTTGCCAAGGAAATCCAGCAGGGACAGCCCCAGGATGGCGCCCGCTGGCCACCTCCTGGCCACTGCGCAGAGACAAAGGCATCGCTCAGCCACGACTCCATCACAGGAAAGGTTTACTCTTTTTTTCCTACAATCAGCATTTTAATTTTTTTTCTTACATCTTTGGCCCTCAAGATCTCCCTACAATCTTTCCCAGGCTTCTGAGCAACCTTTAATTCTTTTTAAACACAAAAAGTGACACCTATAAATCTGTTGCTGCTATACAGAGAGCAGTTTTAGGTGCACTGCAGAAACATCTTTAAGTTAGAGGAAACAGATTTCAGTCTCTGATTCCAGATGGAAATGCTTCCAAAAGGAATCACCTTTTGCTCTCAGGTAAAAGTTTGCATCCCCTAAGGCTGTACCAGTTAGGGCTGTGTTACACATGCTGTAATTGCTTGCCACATATATGATTTTGTGCTTCCCTGCAAACCTTAAGATGGATTGGTGTCTGCAGATTCACCTGCCTGCTCAGCAATCCCTCCCCATGTGCCTAATTCACGTTATATCTGCCCCAAATTTCTTATCCCTCACTCAGAGAGGGTAAGGCTTAGGAAAAACCATCTAAAATAAACACCAGCCTTGCCAGAGCAACTTCTGTTGTTCCCTGCAGCTGTGTGAACAGTTCATTTTTCATGTGTACACAGACAATCTTGCAAGGCCCTGTCAAAGTTATTGAGTTTAGATTGCTCTTATCAAGGCTGGGAAGTGAACAAAACTGGAACAAAAAGTCAGATATTGCCCCCAAAAATCTTTAAAACCATGCAAGGCAGAGCTTCTCAAGGAGTTTTCTCTGCAAAAGTCTCCACTTGTGCATGTTAGTCATTTTAAAAGGAACATTTTGTATTCTTATTTTCTTTAAACATCAACAGCCAGCTAACTTTCTTAATGCAATTTACATTAGCAAAAAAACTTTGCAACCACAAGAATGCATTCTAGTAAAAGCAAACCTGAAATTCCTATTATAAAACACAGAAAGGAAAAGTCAATAGAAAGGAATAAAAGTTCATATTTTTCCATTTGCTTCATACATTCATTAAAAAGTCACCTTTAAAGAACTTTTTGCTTTGCTCTATTACTTGCACCAAAGCCTAGCTTTGGACAGGAGGTGGTGCTACAGTCTGTGTAAATTTTGTTATTAGGCAACACCAACTGCTAAAGCTTACTAAAAGCAAAAGGAAAAGGTAAAAAAAGAAACATTCTAAATCCTGTAGAAGTGCTGGCATGCAGACTTTACCTACAGGTGTTTTCATATCAGCAGGTATTCTGGAACAGTGCTAAAAAGTTTTGTAAGAAGGCACTAAAATGTTTGTGTCTGTCAAAGATTTCAAATACCTAGCAAAACATGATTATCAAGGCATGGAAAAAACCTGTCATGCACAGCTGTGGGCAGGCTGTACCAGTTTTAGTGTGGCTGAGGCTCTGTTGAGCAGCTCTGGGCCATGAGGAAGCTGATGGGACACTGGAAGATTTCTGCAGCTCCAGTGGGAGCATTCTGCCTGCCTCTCCCTGAAGAATGCCCAGGTTAGCTGCAGGGTCAGATTTACTGGGCCAAGATGAGATGCCAAAGTAGGAATCCAAACCCCATGGCGAGGTTAATGCTCCTTCCCCCTTTCTCCTTTCCTCTTTTGCTGTCTTTTTCCTCATGTCCATCTAGAGGCACCAAACATGGCATCTTTTGAAGGTTTTTCCTTGCTGTCCATGTCGCCCTGTCTCTATCCCCATTTTCCACCTGTAATTTTACTGGGAGAGCTATTCTGGATTGCAGTCTGCTTGACAGTGACTACCATCAGCAGCCAAGCTGAGGGAAAACAATTGTGGCAGGCTGGTTCCCTTCTGGCTGCACTTCCTCTCCCATTCTCATCTTTTCTTTGGAAAGGAAGCTAACAAATTACTCCCAGGATGGATCCAAGGGGGATTTTCTAGGAGAGCAGATCTTTCTTTCACATCTTCCTTCCTGAAACTCTCAGTTATCCATAGCCTGCTAAAGCCAAGAACTAGGTGTCAGACCAAGGCCAAGAGCAGATTGTGGGAGAAATTCTTATCTCAGTTACACAAGTCTGGATCTGGAGGAACTCCAGTTATTAAACAATCTATAAAATTAGGATAACAATAAGTATTATTTCAAAGAGGTTTGTGCTGGTTAACTCCCAGTAATTAATGCTGGTATAGAAATCAGGCAATGGCTGCCTGGAAATGAAAGGCACTATAGAAATTCTAAGTACTCATTATTTCTGCCATTTGTAATTACACTTTTCAATGTAATCTATTGGTTGTAGTCAGGGTGCCCATCAATGCTCCCTGCAGATCTCAATCTATTGTTCCTGAATAATTCACTGGTCTCAATAACATTAGTTCACATTTAATTGGGGAAAAAACAAAGTTTACCTCTTTGTAGATGCCATTACAGATGAAGGTACCACCAACAGGAAAGTCAAAATTCACAAACGCCAGGGAGTGGGTGTGAAGGCAGAAGAACTTGAACATATTTCACTTGAAATGGATGGACTTGAAGATGATTCTACAACTGCAAAATGGGATTTAAAAAAAAAAATGAAACCCTTTTTATTGAATGGGATCGGTTGAAGCTTTAAGATTATTAATAAATCATAGTAGGAGTTAGATTTCAGTGTAAAATGATGCTATAATTCTTTTCTATCCTTTATCAAGGAGTGTTCCTATAAACAGATTTAAGTAATTACATGCAATCAAATTATTTAATTAATTAGATTATAATAATTTAATTTAATTATTAAATTATAATAATTTAATTAAATCAGACTTGGATAAAAAGTTTGATATGTCAAGTAAATACTGATTTTTTCAAACATATCCAACTTAAAAAAAAATACATATGTTGAATTTCACCCAGTCTAGTGGGAATTACATGAATATATGATAAATTATTTGCTGTTACTTAGATAGGTGTCAAATGAGCAATGTGACATCCCTGCTTTTAAGGTAACACACTTTGGAAAATTGCTTTGTGACAGAATTTTTAAGTGGTCTTTCAAAGCTCAAGGTTTGACTGTAAGATATCCCTGGATAGGGCACCAAAAAATGTGTATGTTACAAAATATGCACCAGAAACACAGGATATTTATAGTACATCTTGCAAGAGAAAGCAGACAGTTATTGCCTTGCAAGAGAAAGCAGACAGTTATTGTCTTGCCATGCAACTCAAAATTTTTGGTTGCCTCAGCCACGCTTATAGATATTATTCTGACAAGTGCAAAACTGCTGAGAAAAAACTACTTCAGTGATTGCACTAATTCAATGGAGAAATAAGAGTAGCAAAAGCACAGACTGTGCAATATTTATTTAATAATTAACTATCTTACAAGCATAAAACTAAAATATATGGAGCTTTTTCTTTTTAGGGTAAAAATTATCTAAATACTTTCTTTCTTCCAGAGGGCTCAAAAATTAATAGAAAAAGCTTAACCATGCCACATTTACAGCAGAACATTTTAAATGCAATGAAAAGAATGCTAAGATGCTACAAACCAGAATCTTAGAACAGAGGATTTATCAGGAGGATTCAGAGGATTCATTTCATTAGGATCTGCTTTTAATTCCTTTGCATTTCTTTGGCTTTTAGATTAAACAACATTATGCACTACACAAGCAACAATTGTGAAGAGAAATGTAATACAAACAGCTGCTAAATTTAAGGTATAGGTTCTTGTCATATCATACTGGCTGTGAAAGGGCAAACACTTTGTTTCTGCACTATGCATGAGTAATTTGGCTGGTCAAGATCGGGTCGGTTGTATCCATCACATATTCAGAGATTAAAGAGCATCATGTTCATAAATACAAATAGGAAGGGCTGTAATTGCAATTGTCTAAGGAGATGTGTGTTCCTTTGTGCTTACTTATTTTGTTAAAGATATAAAAGAAATGCATGCTATTTCTTGCCCACACGAATATTCAGAATTAAGCTACTAATACCAAAGAATTTTTCTGAGTGCAACTGGAGCTTTTGGAGCTCTCTCACACCGGCAGTGGGGCACAGGTGCCTTTTTAGGGCTGGCAGAGGATTCGTGCAGCGCAATGGTCAGCACCGTTCAGCCCGACTCCAGCGCTCCCTCGGGAAGATCGGCAGTGTTTGCTCTCGGGGAGCCTGGAGGGCGCGGGATCTTTCCCGAACGGCTCCCGCTGTTTCTCTCGGCCAGAGCTGCCTGGCTTTGAGCTCCGGCTGCCCGCCCGTGCCGTGCGCGGCCCGGGGCGGGGCTGCGGCGCTCGGGCC
>JAYDZK010000271.1:7596658-7619151 GCA_034509185.1 Euphonia xanthogaster | reverse complement strand
TTAAAAAAAACCTTTGGAATGGTTTTTGTTAGCTTTAATATTCCTGTCTACACCCCAAATATACCTAACTTGGATCTTCCCATGATGTTTTATGTGCTTTTATGTTTGAACAGAACAAGCAGTTGCTGTGGCTGGAGGTATAATAGGAGGGCTCCTTTTATTTGTCCTCCTTGGAATAACTGCATATCTGCTCTGGAAAAAATTTTGCCGCCTCTTGTCTTATGAAAAGCTCATCAATCCTGACAAAACAACAAATGCAAATGCCATTTTCCAGGATCAGGCAAATTCTGAAATTCATCTCAAAAGCACAAGGTACCTATTTTCATTTTGTTTTTAAAGCATATGCTATGTAATTTATTTGAACTTGTCAAATGTCAAATGAGCGGATGAGGCAAATACATGCATGTACAGAAATAAAGCAGATCCCAAAATTGTATGAAAAAATCAGTCATGTTCTGTTTTGCTCCTTTAGGAAAAGGATAATCTAACTATGAAAGTGATGATTATTCCTGATTTATTTAAAAGAGAGACTGTATTCAAATGTAATTGGTGAGTGGATAGCTTTACCCAGCCTATGTTCCAGAGTCATTTCTAGTCTAATGACAAAAACAACAGGACTTCAGGTCAGGAAGGAGACTCTCTGAGAGAATTAATCATTGCAGAGGTTTTGGGCTCTAAAACAAGGAGCTGCAGTTAATTTTTCCTTTCCTTTGAAAGATAAACTCTAAAGGGAAGGAAAGAGGGAAAGAATCTGTCAGAAGAATTAAGACCTAATGTGCCTCACTGTCTTTTTATGCATTAAGCAATTGATTTTATTGGCTTTTTGATTTTATTTTTACCTTTGCATGTCTGTAGAATTTTTACATAGTGACATAAGAACAGTAAACTTACTACTCTTATCAAGTTTGGTTTCCACATTTAAGCCAGAAGAGTCCATAGGTGCTGTTGTCTTGAGCAGGTCCAGAAGTGTTCCATTCATCATTCCACCAACACTGCATGGGCGAGACTGGATTCACCTGACAAATGAAGAACAGGTTCAGGAAGACAGGGACCCCTTCATGACCCCTCAGTCTGGGCCACGGTCATCATTTCATTCCTTGGGTATGGCAGTGCAACAATGGGAGTATTTTTAAGGGAAGAGTGGCTTTAGTATTAGGAAGCATAGATCCTGGGGGCACACCAGAGAGTGCATTAGACAGCACAAGCCCTCAATGCTCCATGCATTTATACATTTTAGATATGAGAATTGGGCAAGAATGTAGGAATTTTGTTCCCAGTGCTGTGGTACCTCACACATTTGGCAGACAAATCTCTCCTCCCATATTTTGTAAAGGCCAGGAAGTGTCTGTTGTCCCCAGGAACAGCAGTCACCAGCTGCCAACTGCAACAACAAATAGCTAGAACTAACCAGGTACAACCACAGGAATAAGAGAAAGAAAAGTGGTGCAGCCTACAATTACTCCCCCAAATTTGAGGGAAAAGGAAATAAAATATGAAATTTGTACCAAAAAAATGATTGTTAATAAAGAGGGTAATCCGATTTATCCAAATGCAGCAGTGGTTTTAAAAATGTCTGCAACAGTTCTTGAGGCTAATCTGAGGGTGCTTGTTTTGCCTTTTCCTGTAGCTGGAGCTTATGTTGTAGGAACCATTAACCCAGACCTGTACAAGCTTCCTGAAGACAAAAGCGAAACAGATTTTCCGGATGGCAGCATTGGCCGCCTCTGGTTCTCCATAGAATACGAGCAAGAGTCAGAGAGGCTCCTCGTCTCCTTGATCAAAGTCAGAAAGCTGCAGCCTCCTGCTGACTCCTGCAGTCCATTTGTGAAAATCTACCTGCTGCCTGATGAAAGAAGCTACCTGCAGTCCAAAACAAAACGTAAAACTCTTAACCCGCAGTTCGATGAAAACTTTGTTTTCCAGGTACTTTTTCTTTTGACGAGGCAGATTTTCGTTTGAAAACATTAACTTGTCAAACTACAGTACACCTGTGTATGTTCACAATGCTTCTACCAAGACAGAAGTTGTTGCCACCACAGACAGGATTTTTTACTGGGGTTTCTGGAGATCCTGGGCTCCAGAAGTGTGTGGCTCCAGAACTGCTCTTGCTTCTGGTCTGTACCAACGTTAAGGGTTCCAGAACTTGCCCTGAGAATAATGAAAACTCCCCCAGTTTGAACTACAGCTGAGCAGTTCAGCCCAGCAGTTCTAGAAGTCCAGAAGGAGCCAATACTGACATCATGCTTGCACAGCTTTTGGTTTCTTGGCCGTGGAAGTGGGCTAAGCAGCAGAACCTGTGCTATTTGTACAGTACTGCACAGCTTGGCTTCCCTGCCAGCAGGCTTTCAGCACACCTCACAAGACAAAAGCTTTAAAACCAAAAAACATTTCAGACAACTGAAAACATGGGTACAGATTTTAAACATCTGAATCTGAAAGTGAATGCATCACACAGCACTAGGACCATATGAGCTAAAAAACCACCAACTAACTTCACAGCTTCCAAATGAACTCGTATTTTAGCTTGGCTCTTGACTTCTGCATAGCTCAAAGTTTAGGCAAATTTTAAAAGTACTTCAAATAATTAAAGGAAATCTCCACCTAAACTTACCACAGTTTTAAAAATATTTCCTTTGAAGTCATGCTAGAATAGGAGAGTGTCAGATGTTTTATAATTATTAATATTCTTCATTTTCCTGTACAGGTTTCCAGTAAAATGTTGCTCCAAAGGACACTAAAGTTTTTGGTTTATCATGTTGATAAACAGAAGAAGCATCATCTCCTAGGCCAAGTTATTTTTCCACTAAAAAATGAAGCATTAACTGAGGACAACAAACTAGTCATATGGAGAGATCTGGAGAAAGAAAACTTGGAGGTATGTGATGCCAGGCTCTTGGCCCTGTGGAACTTCTGTCATCCTGCAAGTATTGCAAGGATATACCTGAAGTGGAACTACGTTCTACCAAGTGCCTCAAATGCAAAAGTACTGCATAAACATTTGGAATAGAAATTCCCATCTTACCAACCTGCAGATGCACAGCTGTTGTAAAAGGAGTACCCAGATGCTTAGAAAAATTAAGAATTAGGAGGTTGTTACATAAGAACTTTTGTTATTTGCTTCCTTTTTCAATTAGTAAGAGCAGAAAGCAGAAGAGGCAAGGAAATAGATACCCCTGGAAAAGAGTAACTGAGGGTTAGGAAGGCTGATGAACTGGTTCCATCAAATGTTAGAACAGCATAACTAAAGCCATTACAACTCTCCCACACACCTCAGGGTGATGGAAACCTTTAGCATGTAAAAGGCCTGGTCTCCCCATCTGACCACACGATGAGGGAGTTTTTCAGACATATTTGACAGGTGTTGTTCTCCTTCCAAAGCCTCCTTCAGAGCACGGTGATATCCAGTTCTCCCTGAGCTACAATGACTACCTGGGCCGGCTCACTGTGGTGGTTCTGAGGGCGAGGGGATTAAAGCTCCAGGAGGAGAGCCCTGCTGGTGGTAAGTGGGATTTCCTCCCTGCTAGCAGCTCCACAATTCCTGCTTTAATCTGCTCCTTCCTCATCTGTACACCCAGGCCTGGGCTGTGGGGCTCTGACAAGAACAAATCAACATCCTGGGGATTTGAGTGGAAACAAGCCATATTTTGCCCTGAGGCAATGGGATTTTGGTAGCTTTTGCTGCTCTCCAGTCCAGAGAAGGCAGCATTTCAGGGGATATTGACTTTAACAGTTGCCTCAAGTCAAATTCCCAGAGCTAACAGCTGCATGACAACTGCTTATGCTGAACAGCTCTCCTGGGAGGAACTGAGCTGAGAGAAAAAATCCCCAGTTTAAGGAATAGCTTGGAACAATAGCCTGGCTATTGTTCAAAGGACCATGGCATGGACTCACAATTTTCTCCCTTAGCACAGAAGGCTTTTTCTGGTACCTCATACTCATGTATACCTGGTCTCAGAGATTACCTCCAAATGCTGTTTAAAATCTAACACTCAAAAGTGAAAACAGATGAAGAACCAAACTTGTATTTCAGTCTGTAGGGATTTCTTGCAGGGCTCTGAAGCTAAACAATATAAATGCAAAATACATCTACCATTTAAAAAGAAAAGAAGTTTAGTCCTCTATATGCACACATCACGATGCAGTTTTTTTTGACTGAACAAATTAAGCCTTCAAAAAAGTCTCCATCAGATGAAGGGAAGGCACAGACACATAAGATCAAGGATGCAGGGTAAGGATATGGCTGCTTATTTTAACAGCATTTCAATTGGAAAGTGCACTTCAAAGTGCACCCTCAGCACTTTGTAGGCTCCCTGCTTTATGTCATGCTGTCATGGGTGTTCCAAGGATCTTTCACAATCTGATGTTATACTTGGTATTGACTCCCAGAAGGAAGAACTTCCTTAAGCTGTCTCCCAACTGCTTCTTGAAGATGTCTTTCAGTCTTGAATTTCTTTTTCTCCAAGGTGTGTATGTCAAAGTCTCACTAATGAACCATAATAAATTCATCAAAAGTAAAAAGACAGCAGCTCTTCTGGGAACTCCCAATCCTGTGTACAATGAAACCTTCAGTTTCAAGGCAGAGCAGACAGAGCTGGATACAGCAAGCCTGAGTCTATCTGTGCTCCAGAGTAACAAAGGAGAAAGTAAGTAATATAAATTATCACAGTCATATAAATTACTGCAGTCAAGGTGTCAAATCCCTTACATATTTGAGACACGTTTAAACCTGAGAGGAAGTAATTCCTTTCCAGCAATAATCATAAAACATGTAAGAGTTCTGGGGCATTTCAAAGGCTGTCAAAGCAGAACAACTTATTTGTAGTTAAGCATATGTCCCTCTTTCAGAGGCTAAATTCCATGGAAGACATGAAGATGCAGACTAGTCAGTGCCAGTCCAAAGTGCTGTGCCTTTGTTTCATTCCAGCATCCCATTAAAACAAGCTTATGTGAACCCTTGTGTAACACACAGCCTCCAAAACTGTGTGGCCATTCACTTTCTCTAAGCAAATTTGAAAGAGCAATAGGAATTTTAATTCTCTCAGCAGTGAGAAAAAAGAGAGGTTAGCAAACATCCCCATTCCCTGGCAGAAAACCTGACGCTTGAGGCCACCTCTTACTGTTAGAGAATCCACTAAGGAGTTCTGCTTACAGCAGATCAGAATTCAGTATTTCCACTGCTCACAAGAAAAACATCTTCCCTGCAGTGCAAATATGATCTCAATAATTTTCCCCATTCATAGCTGAAAAATCCAGGCATGAATAAACAATCTGGTCCTTGGCAGTGGCAATGCACATATTACAGCTCCCAGCTGGCTCAGTAATTGCATTTATTTTTTGCAAAGCCAGTGCATCATGTGAACACCACTGAGGTTGAAGATGCCCAAAATTAGGGCATGCTTCCCCAGTAAACCTGAGGTGAAGGGGCAGGGCAGATACAGATCAGACACTTGTACCTTGGAGATGTTTTAGTTTAACTGCAGGCAAAAGGACAGGCCTGCACTGACTAAACACCCACTTACTGCCATACCTTTTTTAGTGCTGAACCTCAGCAGGTAGAAGAAGCTACAGAACCTGAAGTCCAGGGTTACTTCATTGAGAAATGTTTTGGTTTCAAAATACCTTTCAGAAAAGGCATTATTTGGGGAAATACATGCTGATATTCTAATGTAGGCAAGGATGTCAGAGAAGCATCACAGGTGTTCCTCACCAACTGCTTTTTTTTTTCACAGAAACACTTCTGCTGGGACGAGTAGTAGTTGGGCCTTTCATGTACACACGTGGCAGAGAACTGGAACACTGGAATGAGATGATCAGCAAGCCCAAGGAGCTGGTTAAACGATGGCATGCTCTCTGCCACAGCACATGAGCAGCACTGAGGGAAAACCAACCTTAACAGGGAAAAGCTCTTGCTATCCTCCTCATCTAAAGGGTGCAAAAATCTCTGCTAAGATTTTGTAGCCAAAGAAGAATAAAATAATGATGTCTCAGTATTAATTATTTTGACTGGTAAATTCCACTTCTTGGTCATGAGTTCTGGGCACAAATGGTCACACATGTAGACAGAGCCCAAGAATTGCCAGTGATGACACCAGGCCTATCTGCCCACTGCTCCACATGACCACAGTGCTTCACCAGAGGGGAGAGAAGCCCAGTGAGCATGCCAAGACAGACACAGCCAAAAAGACACTGACTAATACATGCAGAACTTGTTTAAAATAGCAGCATTAGACTAAAGGCCTCTTTTGAACAGGAAGGGTGAAGGCACTGCTCGTTGCTCACACAGCTGGAAGCAGCTGTTCACACCCCTCAGCACAGGGCATTTCCTGCAGTAACTCAGTTCAGCATTCCCAGCTGACCCCAAGTACAGCACTTGGTGCTGGCACTAAGGGACAAGCAGAGAAGTCACAGTCACAAGTGACTGGAGGCTATTCCAGTACTGGAGTGCTCTGAGACAGTAAGATGAGGACATGTCCTCTCCTATTATATTTCTCTCTAAACACATCTCTGCTGGAGACAAGAGCATTGATTACAAGAGCCTTGGGTTTGACCTAGCATGACCATTCTCACACTGAAAATCCAATTAGCTTAAGCCCCCTGGGCATGTGTCTGTTTTAGTAGTAGAGTTCTCTTCATTAAGGAAATTACTGCTCTCTAAAGTAATTTGGAGCAATTATTCCTAATCAAAATAAAATAGGACATTTTTCTCTTTTGGATTGTTCACTGGGGACCTGAGCTCTGTACCCATCTCACTGTGCAGTCATAAACCAGACACACAGACTACTGCAGCAAAATATTTTGCACAATCATGTTCCATAAACTCTACAGCTGAAATCAAACCAACTTCCTTTAAAACAGGATACAATATTAATTAATTCAAAATCTCAAAGATATTGGGCTTCTCTGGGGAGAGGAAACCACTTTCCAGTTTGATAATGCTGTTATTACCTAAAGGAAATGTTATGAATGAGAAGATACCACAGAAGCATTGTAAGCTAACAGAGCTCCCTGATCCACCATCTGATATTACATGGTACCCTCAGTCTGACTTGCTAATTACACCACTGGGTACAGAATGAGCCTAAACTCATTACATTAGGCTGAATTTGACAAAGTGCTCAACCTTCATTGTATCTAAAGGGGTAATGCCAGCAACTCAATCCCAGAGACGTATTCAAATTTCAGCCCCACAAAACTACTGCAAACCAATCTGATAAGCAAAGTTATTGTGTTTGTTCTGGGGAGCAAAACTGCTCAGTTATCATTCAGTTTACATATTACTAGAATAAAATTATTTTCCCAAATAAATTTTCTATTTTGTTATTTCAATCATAGCACTAAAGATCTCAAAAGAAAGCAGCTAGTTGTATTTCAGAGAGTTGGTTTATGAGCTTGTTCAGAAGATGCATGCAATGCACAGTAACAAACACCCCTAAGGTGGGAAGTCACCTGTCTGACTTGATGTACCGGAGGGTCCTCTTTTCTTCTTATACATTAAAGTAACAAGACTTCCAGCTTGTGTGTTCAGTAATTTCTGTGAAGAAACAAATTCTAACACACTTACCAATGTACTTGTACTCATGGTCATCCAAGGGAAGCAAATGAGAAAGGCCCTTTCTGACTCTTCCTGAACAAAGTTATTTCAAAGCAAGAAACATAATCAAATAAGGAGTTCTAATACAATATTTTTAACTGTCACATAATGAGCAATTTCTTTAACCTACTGCTTGATCTTGTGCTTGAGACTTACCTTGAGCTGAAGGAGGTGGAATGATTACAAGACAGTTCTGTATTACAAGAGAAAAGAGCAGAAGCAAAATTGCTGTGGGTAAATGGCAAAAATTCTGCTGTTAAAAGAAGGAAAGCAACCACAACAGCAAAACAAAACCACCAAGCTACAGACAGCATATGGGATAAGACAAACAAAAATGGTGTAACTAAAATATTACTGAATTCTCTGCCTTCCTCTAATATGCCAGGTCTCAGGAAAATTCAGTCTCTCACAATAGTAGTGAACTTTTCTGAGGAGAAAAAGGAAAACAGATACAAAGGAAATAGTTGGAGTTTATTAACATAATTATTAATACAAATATGCTGTAATAAAAATATATTTTATGAAAATCTATCAGTATATACTATTAGCTGATACTCCATACCAGTCCTTTTGATGGTTTTGCTTTTTTCATAAGTTAAAACCAAAATCCTTTATTATAACTTTTTAAGAGATTTGCTTCCTTCAGCTAAATCATTTTTCTTCTGCTTCCCATCTGTGTCTCCTCACGGTCTTCGTTACTCAGTTAGTGCAGAGGTCAAAGATCTGGATGAAAATTCAGCAGATGGAAATCCTTTTGCAAAGGATAGCTGTTCTCATCCAGCACAAAGTGGCTTCTGATTTCCAACAAATAGGATGCTTCTGTATCTGCCAGCAGTGAGTGACACAGATCTGCTACTATCGTGCTGTAGGTTACATCTGAAGAGGGCACTGCAAAACACAGAACAATTCAATTCACACTTCATTTTCACAAGAGCACCTAACAGTCAAGTTCTACTTCCATGAAGCTCCATTGAATTACTGGAAGTGAAGTTCAACATCTGAATAGAAAATGAGCTTTTAGTTTTAATTTCTTTTTAAAAAACAATGAGCTGAGCCTGTTTCTCATTAAACTGTTAACACCTGTGAATTACATAAAACACCTCAAGTCAAACAGGATGTATCAAATGAAGCTTGTCTGAAACACAGCTCAGTGTTTCACATCATGAAAACATGACAGCTCCTTCTAAAAGCCCCTAAGACATTCACTTTTGCACATAAGGAATCTATTTAGTTATTGAATATTTAGGTATATAACTACAACAACTTAATTATACAGTAGGTATTCACACCATCTCACCTCCTGTTGTTGCAACCTCTCCTCTGCAATTCTGAGTTTGTCAGACAGCCACTGAAATATTCTTTGATGTTGGTTGCTTAGGGTTTTTTTAAACTGTCAATGATTAAAAATTTTGCTTCCATTGTGAAGTTTGCTGCCTGTTTCTATCACAAGTAATTCATGAATCAGTACCTACTAATCTCTTCAGCCAGTCTGCAGGAATATTGAGGAAGATTTTTTCCACCAACTCAGACACCACATGAACATAAATTTCATATCCTTCATCTTCTACTGTCATCAAAGCAGGTCTAGATCAGAAAACAAAGTTTCATAAAAGTTAGCTGCTATGGTTTTTTATTGAAGCAAAATTTTTGAAAGCACTACAACTTAAATCTTACTCTGCAACATAACACCAAGAAATAGAAAAATGAGAAAATCTCCATGTACTCATGTGTCAAACCTGTAGCACTGGAGTCAGTTTGAGGAATGAATAAGGAAATGGCCTTAAACTGAGACAGGACACTCAGATGAGACATTAGAAGGAAATTTTTTGCTGTTAGGATGGTCAGGACTGCCCACAAAGGAGGTGGTGGAAACACAAAGCAGGGAGGTAAGCTTAGGTGTATCACTTGCCATTGTACCATCTGTATCAACAGCACTCTGTACTATCTGTGTTAATGCATCACTTTATAGCCACATAATACCAAGGTATATATCTTGTACTGGAACAAATACCAAATGTTTCCACAAACCACTGAAGAAATAAAAATCCCTGTTTGGAAATACTCCCAAGGTGATGCATTCTTACTAAACTAACCACAAGAAAATTTCAGTGCAAAAGTGTCAGGCTTTTCTCTGAAAAAAATGGACCCGTAAATCCTACATCTGGATGTGCTCCCATGCTGAGAATACAAACACTGGAAATCCTTATCCTTTTTCTACCATCTTCTGTGCAGGAGCAAAGTGAGGTTCTTCATGCCCACTGAGATTTTATAGTCTTATGAAAGACTGGCAGAACCTTTTCAGTTAAGGAAAAAACCTCTTGGCACTTAATCCTCCCTCACAGGAAAACAAATAGCACATAAAGATGCAAGACTATTTTGCTTAGAGGAAAAATACTAAGTCACTACCTGGTTAGATCAATAGGATATTTAAGTCCTCGTTCATGAAGTAATAGTATTTAAGTCAATGATTCATTAAGCTCATTATGAAAGAGTTTAGAAAGAATTTGAGAAAAAATTTAGACTGAAAATTTACATATTCTGGAATTCTATCACATCCATGGTTGTCTCAATAAACATTTTCTAGCTACATTGTCTTTCTAGTCACAATGAAAATTACATTTCAAAAGTCCAAGATAAATGTGAGAACTGAACAACTAGCTAATAAAGATGTACCTACATCAACTGGATCCACTTAGTTTATTTTCTCTAAGTGTGAACACACGTGTCTCACAGTGCCATCTGGTGATAACTCCCTATCTCTGCTCTCCCAGAATGCTTACTGAAAACATTTGTCAATATTATTTCTGCACAGCTGAAACTGACTGATCAGTTTAAAAACATGGTTCTGCATTCATGTGATTTCAGATTTAGGCTGGAACAAGATTATCAAGGAGTTTTCCTTTGCTCCCCAAGCTTCTACTCCACCTCAGCTTTATCTGACACAGAACTGGGTAAATATCATTCCTACATGATATAGTATTCAAAGAAATAAAAAAGTTAGATTTAAACTAAGAATATAATGTATAAATAATGACAATATAGTACAGCAATTCAAGAACAACAATTTGAAAATTCATTAGAGAGACAGGGATTGCTAACCACACCTTAAACAAGGAGTTTTAGATATGGGGGAAATTAAAATGGAGAAAGTTTACCTCCCTAATAATACACATTAGTTCATTTTGTTTACCTGTAGAATGTTTTTACTCTGCTGTATGGCAGACATCTGATACATTGCTTATAGATCCTGTTCTCATCTGCCTGTAGCTCCAAACCACAGCTGGCACAACCTGAATATGTAATCATTGGCAGAGAAGCCAAAACACGTTCCAGGGAAGTGTCAGCAGAGAAGATGAGTTGCTTGTACTGACCAGTGGAAATGGTAAACTTTAATTCCAAGATATGGGCTTTCACTTGGACCACTCCTACAAAAACAATTCAAATATGAATGAAGCTTTATTTAGAACTGAAAGCAAAATCAATGGCTACAGCTGATTAAAAATCCAAACTGCTATCAAGAATTTTCTCCGTTTTTCCCCCTTTGTTAACACAGGCTCAAATTTTTAGAGGTATTTTATTCAGTGAAAAATCTTGGTGGCTAAATATTATTTTAAAATGTATAAAAGAACTACAATTCCAGGTGCTATATCAGTAGATGCCACTATAGAAGGTGCCTGAATAAGAGATCCAAACTGTGCCAAGAATTTCCAAGTGATTTTCTTCCCACTGTTTCAAAGACACTGAAAAGCACAGCTTTAACAACTTAGCTTTTCACTATTTATACATAGACTAGAGTTAAATGCTGCAAGAACAACTTTAATCACTTCTGAGAATTTAACAGCACCCATAGCCATCTTCTAGGTCTACCTGGGAGAGGATGCCTGTGTAAAATGTCTTTGTCTTTTTGTAAGAAGTTTTCAATAGCAGTCACTACTGAGAGTTCCAGTTTTTGAGAAACACTGAACCTTTCAGTAATTAGTCCCATCATTACTGAACTGGCTGGTGTGGACAACAGAAGTCAGCATTTCCCTCTGTGTTCCAAAGCTGCCTTTGCAGGGCAGCACACACCACACCCACCTCTCTGCTGGGCTCGTGGGATGAAGGCAGCATTCAGTTTGGCCAAGTACAGGGCAGCAGCCTCCAGAACAAATTCATAACATGACCTGGGCTACCCAAAAAAAACAACCACCTTACCTCATCAAGAGAGCCTCTATTTTGCCTGCTTATGCATGGCACACCAGACATTACAGAGCTATGGATAACACTTACCTGAGCATTTTTCTTCCAGGAGTGCTGAGAGCCTTGTCAACTCCATGAGGGATGTTTGACTTCTCTGAAACTTTTCTTTAAATTCAACTGCCCTTTTGTCATCATCAAACAAGCACTCATAGGATGACCACGGAGTTGTGTGCAGTTCCAAGTCACCTGAGACAGAGCTACACTGGACCAAGAGGTATTTGAAGTTCCATATGTGGTCTACAGCACAAAAAAGCAAACAGAAGAGTTTACTTTCTATACTGTGGTTAATTTACAGAATGACAAGGTCACTTACAAGACTGTCTTCTGATTTGTTTCTCATTCTCATATAGCCAGCTCTGGCAACTTCCTTTGAAGTGTGATGACATGTAAGGTTTTTCCTCTCCCTATAAACTTTGCATGAGTTGTTTCCCATAACACAAATTTCATTTCACCTCTACCAAGTTCAGCTGTCACTACGAGTCAGCATTTTGAAAAAGAAACCAGCTCTGAAATTTGTTGTCAGCACTGATGCTGGCAATGTCTCAGAGAAAAAAAAAATCATGTTATTAATCAACTTCCATTTTTTAATCTTCTATCTCTACAATTATCAATTTAACATAAACCTAGCTTAACTTTTCTTAAAAGAACAAGACTAGGAATAAATCAAAGTTTGGTAGTAGTCACTGCACAGTCTATGTAATTCTTGCTAGAGATGCTTCTACTTAGTTACAGCTGGACTTGTTCCCAAGACCATCAGGATATAAAGCCTGACACGAGTAAAGTGGAAAGCAGAAAATGAAAAAAGGAGTAGGAAAAACCCAGCAATTCATGCTACACCAGACAATGATAAGGAAGACCCAGCAAAACTGGTAACACAGTGAACACTCCTGGATTTTTATAGTTACATAACCAGGCACTATACAAGTAAGTGCATCTTGCATATAGATTCAAGTTTTTAAATATTTATGCCTCCTCAGTCTTCTGAAGTGCATTCAAATTCTGTTGCTGATGGTGATGCTTCTCAACAGAGGGGATATGTTAGAATTAGCACAAAATACATGACCCCTCCAAGGGGAGTGTTTAAAGGCTGAATGGATAAATGTTACCAGCTGAATACTTAAAAGCCACTAAGGGCATCAAAGAAATCTTTTCAGACCTACCCATAGGTACAAGGACCTTACCTTTTTTCCTCTGAAGCTGGGGGTACCAGGCAGCCCCTGCTCCCCACAGAACCATCCTATAGTGTTCATCTCTGTTCTGTTCTACTGTTAGAATAATTTTTCTTTGGCTGCCACCTCTGTAGCTGTACACAGATTCTGACAAGAATTGAAATTACATTACTTCTACAGTAAAAAGCATGTAAGCACACAAACCCCATGAGCCTCAGTATGACAGTGAAACCATGGTGGTGTCACATTTTATGCTACCATTAAAAGCTAAGAAGAACACACCTACAATTTCTTCTGGACAGAAAACAACCTGCTTTCTTCTGCAACAGGAATCTAGTTTGAGGGAGTGCATGAAGTATATTAATTAACTTTTATCCATCTAAGTACTCAATAATTGGACAGCTCCCTTTGAAGCAGGAGCTATCTGAGCATCTTTCAGCTCCCATTCATCCTGGCTTGTACTGAGTAGACAGAAGTTGTGATCAATCTCTCAGCAACTGCTGGAATTGGAAGTTCCCATAACTTCTTCACAATACAGTGGACGAAACATTTCTCTAGAAGTTTTCACATAAAAGAAAACTTTAGGCACAAGGTGTACAAGGCACATTAAAACTACAAGTAACAGAACATACAAATTGCAACAATTAGCATCTCTACACCACTCTCATCCAGGACACTGCATGTTTGTTTCAGTTCCACACTACAACTACAGCGTTTTTCATAAATAATTATTGAACAAGAACACCTGGATGAAATATCTAACTAATGTCTAGTTCCAAGATTTACATACTAGAGCAAATGATGAAGATTTTTATCTTCAAAATTCTGCATTTAAAACTAATAAACATGCTATTGATGATATGGGTAGAAATTTCTATCTTACTAGCTCAAGATGATAGTGCAATGTGATCAAATCTTTGTGCAAAGCTTGAAATCAAGCAGTGAGAAACATTTTGCCTTGCAAAATTACTATTTAAGTTCCACCTACTGCAGAAGTTGAAATCCAGTGCATGAACTTACCTGTTAACACAGAAATGTTGATAATTTTCAGGATTGAGTGCACCAAAGTATTTGGCTGGAGCTGATCTAGCTGCACATACTGAACATCATCCAGTCTCTGAACCTGTCTTTGTGGAATGTCTCTGAAGTGTGGAAATTCTGATGATATGTATGCCAATAAGCCATGGAGAACACCATCATCCACTAGAGGATAAGCTTAAATGGAAAAAAGGCAAAGTCACATAGTGCTTTTTATGCTTAGAAGTGTAAAACTTGTGACTTGGAACATGTTTACAGTGAAAAAATCAGAACAGTTTTAGAGTAATTTTGAAGTAAGAAATTCCTGAGATACAGAACATTTGATTTGAAACTAAACTGTACTTCAGGGTAGTATCAAGAGGAGGCAGATGAAGTTAAGCTAGGTGCAATATTTTAAAGTACACCAAAAAAACCCTTTTATCATAGCTTAGTAGGAAGAAAGCTGTTCTTGGTCCTTGACCTCAGCATCTGCCTTAAGAGCTGGCATCACAATAGTGGACATCACAAAGACAGCAAGAACATGCTGACACTTCCAAAGTATTTTCCCCTGTCTCCAACCCTTCATGGCCTGCAATTAATACTTTCCCTGAATGGATCTACTTACTCCATTTTGCAAAAAAATTAATCCTCATGCAATCTCAGACATCACAAGGGCAGGTCCTGGGATAACTCCTCTTCCCTAAACTAAACTCTTTTATTTTTTTTTAATTCAGAGTGGTAGCCACCAAACTTTATCATGATCTCTGCATGCCTATCTGATGTCATGCCCACATCTTGTGCTCAGGTGTTCCTGACATATTTTTCTATTGTGTTTTGTACCTCTCAGCTGCACACATTTCTATTTTACCCTATGTGTGAGGCATTGCCAGCAAAACGGAGCACTTGAAATAGCTCTTTTACTGTGATTTTCATGGCAACTTATGCACTACAATCTTACATTCTTCTGTTTTGAGAGCTGAGCAGTTCCCCAGATTCAGTAACTGACTGGAAGATGTTGACTGAAGCATGACCTCTCCACACCAAGGATTCTCATACATTGTTATATCTGCAAGAAAAAAGCAACTTTATCAACTCACATGTTGACAATATTGAAGTGCATCATATATTTCTTGACAATGTAACTGTTTTACATACAGATGTGCAAGGCACAGGGCTTTAAAAGAGATCACTTGGAAACACAGTGATTAATTTTTCCTTTGTCTTCCAACACCATTTACAAAGAGGTAGTAAAATTCTCATTACTTTGATGCTATTCTTAAATTGATTAGCCTCCTAGCAGACACTGCTTAGGTCTAGTTTGTAGTGGCACTTGTATTTTTCAGGAACAACTGTTTTAAAACACTGACACCTTACAGAATAACCCTGACTCCCATGGCTGTGTCTGAGGGCAAACTTCCATGGAATAGTCAATGTTCCACTGGCAGGATGATTTAAGTGATGTAAGAAAGCAACTTACAAATGCTTGGCCATAGTTCCAAGTTACTTGTTTAATTCTTCTACTTTAAACAGGCCTTCTTAAGATCCATATTTCAAAAAGGCAAACAAAAGAACTCTCACCTGTAAGCAGTATGATATCCCCAGGAAACACAGTAAGGGACCAAAATGCAGCACCACGCCACAGCACCACCTTTCTCTCAATTTCTGACTGGTCAACAACAACAACTGTTGCCACAGGAACTTTCCATGAAGATTTTGGTTTAGTCTTCTTCTGTATTTCTTTGATATGACAAGGATGCACAACTGCAACCAAAATACTGTACTTTTGATTTTTGCTGCAGCAATTCTTCAGTAGCGATAGTTTCTTTCGGAGTTTCTTGAACTCTGCCATCCTGTCTGGGTCCACTCTCACCCCACAACCAGGTGGAGAAGAATTCAGATTAGCTCTCTTAGATTTCAGCTGTCTTTTAAATGCTGAGTGAAAAGGATGAAAGGAATCTTCATGCTTGAGGGGTCTTTTAGGAAAGTTCTTGTGAGAACAGTTCCCTTGAGAGCACAGTGTCCCAGAGCTCAATGGCTCAACATGGATTTCATTCACAAGTGGCTTAGCAGGAACATTAAGTTCTTGAAACTGGTCTGCATTTTCCTGAGCACTTTCTTCCTGTTTTGTAGCTTTAATCAAAACATTTTCCCCATCATCCTCAGAGCTGAAAAGTTCAAGAGAACTCGCATCCTCTTCCTCATATCCATTTTCAGTCACAGTAGTAGCACATATTCCAGCACCAGAATTACATTGGAAGTGATCATTCTGTCCTTCCTCAGCTTTTTTGCCTGCTTTTCTTTCTGACAGTTTTACAATACTTTCCTGCATCTCATTCTGTGCAAAACCAGCCACCTGACTCAAAACCACTACACCATGAAACTCAGTGTCTGCTGACTCTGCAAGGTCTGCAGAGTCACTTGGTTCTTTTGGTTTGGACTCCTGACCTCGTTGGAAAAACACATCCATGCATTGACTTAGATGTTGATGATGCTGATGAGCTGCATGAAGTCCCCCAGACTGCAGAGGGATGCTGACCTGCTCAGTGCTGGCACCCAACGCAGAACTGTCAGCGCTGTTAGCTTCTGAAGGATGGGCTTTTGCCTCAGTGAGCTCTGGGCAGCAGGCACCTGATGCTTTCCCTTGTCCAGCTGGTTCTGGTTCTGCCCAGCCCTGGGGCAGGTGTTGCTCTGCAGCCTGATTCCCATCTGCAGGTGGAAATCCATCTTTGGGTCCTTGACAATCAGAGCAAGTTAAACCTGTGCCCTTTTTAGGCGTGCTGGTACAAGTTAGCACCCCAGGGGCAGGAGATGGCAAATCTGCTGCTTCTTTTGCCATGAACCCACCCTGCTGAGCCCTGTCCCCACTGGCAGGGACCCCTGTGGGTGTGGAGCTTCCTGCCTGGGGCACCAAGGGGGCAGCAGCAGCCTGGAGCCTCCCAGGAACAGAGCCAGGGCTGCCACACAAGCAGCGCAGCTCCCTCCAGGGCTCACCAAGAGGGGCTGAGCTCTGCTCTAAGCCCTCCCGTGGCCTCGGGATGCTGGGTGCTCCCACAAAAACATGAATTGGAGCTCTTCCTGACATCTTTGACTGCTGTGTAAGTTTGACTTTAAATAATGTGGCTTATGCAGTAAGCACAATAATAAATATTAGCAGATGCAAAAAAAAAAAAGATTTTACTTTTTCTTTACAATTTTAAAAACACCTAAAATTCATGGGAGTATTTCACAGTTTAACTGGTAAAAACACTACTTAACTACTTAGAGCCTATAAAAATAGATCTACAAAATCTAAAAAAGGGAAATTCTTTTAGAAATATTTAGCATTTATTTCTGTCAAATTTGCACAGAAAAATAAATTTACAGCAACACCTAGTTTCTGATTCTGATACATGGAAACACATTATAGTGAAGTTAAAATTAAGTTTGATTATGGACCTATTTGTCTTCATTTACTATTGCTAATTAAACAGTCAAATGTGACTTCACTATTCAGTACTTGATTTTAACTCATCTGAAATAAATGTAAGAAATCTTCACAGCATAGTTAGGAGATCATTTCATCTCCCAGAAAATTACAGTTTTAACTAAATTATTAAAACACTAGAGCTAGTTAAAATTAAAGTTTGCTAGGAATGCAATATTTTACATGCTGTTTTGGCATGAAACTACTGTTCCAGGCTATTACTGATAAATAATAATTATTTAATAACCACTTAGAGGTCAGTAAAGCTTGAGCAGGTGATTTAGGATTTGCTTTAATTCATTTATGTAGTATCAAACTACTCAAGAAATTACTAGCTTTTCTAGCTAATTAAAATAAGCCCACTTACACAGCACACAAAAACATCTTTTATTTTTTAGAATTTCTGCTGTATAATTATAATTTTAATATATGCAGGAACAGCTATAACTGTTCCTTACAATGCTGATTACAGCTACTTTTTCTGGGAGTGCTGTTGCTAATAGAAGTTGCTTCAATAGGCAATTCTGAAGATGTAGAGAACACCAGAAAAAATTTGAGAGCTAATCCAGCTGTAAATAGAAGGAAAAGATCATTGAAACAAATGCAGCATTGAAAAATATGCCAATTTTTCATTTAGCACTAATTAAATTAACAACCATTTCCCTAACAACACCACTAGGGGTCAATAAAGCTGCACATTCATAAGGCTCATTGCACCATGTAAAAACCATAAACACTCCAGAATAGTGAACTCTGGTGTATCACTGCTGCCACTGGAAAAGCAATATACATCACTAAAATTAGATAGGGCAAAATACAAAGAAGCTACAAAATCCAGAGACTAGTACTGATCACTCTCATGCTGATAACAAAAGAAATACCACTTAAAACATTGGGGTGTTCAAACTTCTGCAGTTGGACATTTAAATTTAGTCCCAGAAAATGGTAACTTCTAAAGGACAACACCCACAGCTGTGAAAGCTTTGAGGTATATAAAGAATGGTAATATACAAATAACCAGAAGAACAGAATTTATGGTCAACACTCAAGTAGTGGATCAGGTAAGGGAAAGACTAAGCAAAGTGATAGCAAGGTTGAATCCCTAAAGTAGTGATGTTAATAAGTTTTGTAGATAAAAAGCAACCAATACATGATGTAAAAAGCTTAGCAACAGATCTGTGACAAAAAGAAAATGTTACTATCAGTTCAAATGAACTCAGTAAATATCCAGTTATATAGTAATTTATCAGCCCCTCATTTGAAGTATCTCTTCTCTTTTGCTGGTTGACATGTTTAAAGGTTTACAAGATACACAAAAATTCAGAATTTTTTCCTAAATTTTCCTTAACTTTCCAGTTCTGTAACTTCTCCAAACTTAGGATTTGCTTTGCTGATTGACATTTTGCAGTGCCAGCCCATTAAAGCCAGGCTGGATGGGGCCCTGAGCAACTTGGCCTAGTGAAACAAGCCCATGGCACAGGGTTTGGAACTTGATGATTTTTAAGAGCCTTTCCAACCTGGGCTGTTCTATGATTCTATCATCACACCAAAGGAACTGAATCCTGATGCTGTTTAATGAATGTTTGCAATTAAAATACAGCTTACATTTTCAAAAGATAATTTACCTTAGGAATGGTAAATGACCTCTGCCAACTTTGATCTGTGTAATGGGTCCAGTACTTTTGGCAATTTCTAAGTGACTTTTTGGGTCAAAGACGTCAAACTCCTTCCTGTACCAGGAATCATCAGGACCTAAAATCATTTAAGTCTGTAAATCAGAAAGAAAAAAAAAATTAAGCTTACCTAATTTCTCTGTAAGTGAAAGTGTTTAAAGAACCATTGTTTTGCTGCTTCAGAACAGAATTATTACTCACTTAATGAGTTTTGTTAGTGAAGTTCTACACCTTGTTACAAATGAAAGTCTGAAAGAACAATTCACTTCAGATTTTAAAGGTGAGCAAAAACCTTATCAATTATTTTAGTAAAATTCTATTGCCACAAAAGAAAAATCCATTTTATGCTGTAGTTAAATTATCTCTTTGCAGACAGTAGGTTAACTAACCACACAAAAGATAACAGGAGCTAAAACTCAAGAAGATACAACTGAAACCTGAATGCACATATCCATTATAGCTGTTAATTATTACACCCTTTCCTAATTTGTGGAAAGGTGCTCTATTCCTAGGAGCCAATGAAAGGCAAGCTTTTTATCTCTGAAATGGTCAGAGTCTGATTGACGGGTCAATGATCTATTAAAAACCAGTAACTACCTCAGCAAGTTTTCCATTTGCAAGGCACTGCAAGTGAGGTTTAATACACAGAAATATATTATGCTACATAGTGTATTTCTTCCAATCTAAACAGGAAGACAGGAATTCCAAATTTAAAGGTTTTTAAAACAAACTGTCATTAACAGATTATCACTAGTGATCTGCTGCACACAGAATAAAATTTAAAGTAGGTTTAAAACTCCTCTTCCCTCTAGAAATGTTCTGATGCTACATACACAACCTTAAAGTATCCCTAAAATATCCTAAAATACTCATCAATTTTATTCCCTATTTTTCTACTCATTGATAGTATTCACTCACCATGATAATCATTAAGCATTATGCCAAGGTAATTTAAGAGGGTGACACAGCTTCACCTTCCTACAATTCCTGACTATCCACAGTAGCCACATGCCTAATCTCTGTTCTGAGAAGTTACATCCAAATAGTCCCATCAAGTCTTCACTCAAGTCCTGTACACTAAAAGTAAACCACACTGATTCAACCTGCAGTTAAGAGTTTCTTTACGTCTGTTACACACTGCAAAGTTTCAAACCACAAATAAAATTACAGAAAGAAAAGACAGTAATGCATCAGAAGACAAAGAGCTAGAGCAATATTAGGCAAAAGTGTACTTTCCCCTCTAGGAGCACTAAAGTTTTAGGAGACAAAACAGTGTATTCTTTTAACTTCCTGCTTTGATTTGCTGCAGCTTAATGATGAACATCCTAAATGGTAAGTGGTTAATGACTTGACCCCTAAAATCTGCAAGAAGACATTATATTGTCCTTTACCTGCTGAAAAGCTGGTAATAAAGTAATAAATACATAAAGTAGGATATTTCTTAAATTCTAAATTTTAATTTCTATTGTGGGCTTTACCCTCCCTTATTCACATATTTCACTATATACTCCTCCTGCATGTATAGTATAAAAAAATTAAAGATTTAATCATCTACCTTACAACAGAGGAAACTGAATTATTCATAGCCATCTTCAGAGTATTTCACTTCAGTTCAATTCAAGCTATAGGGCTGTTTTCTTTTTGTGATTGTGGAGTAGAAAATCTACTAAGACAGCTGCCAACCAAAGGGTAACCAGAAAAACTTCTTGGTGCAGAATTCTGTTTATATCACAGGAAGCTCTTCTGGCACTTTCACCATGCTGCTCAGATCTCCCTCCAAAATTCAATGTGATCTTTTTAAAAAGCCAGGGACTGCAGCTGTACAGGAACTTTGAAAGAAGAAACAGCAAGCAGTGTAGTAACAGTTTCATACACTTAGAAACTGAAACAGCCCTGGAATGAAGTGAGGAATGTGTTACATGCTTGCTTGCAACTTGTGCAAGGGAGAGAAGGGAGATCCTTCTGCCAACAACTCCTGCTGGCACTGCAAGTGAATCAATGCACCAGCAACAGCACCTATAAACTAAATCAATAGGCTTGGTCCAAATACATAATGAGAGGAACACAATGGCAAATAAAAACTGACAGAAGAACTCAAGCTAAGCACCTCCCAGCTGAAGCAAACTCACTCAACCCAGGAGTGAGGGATGCAGCACGTGGGCTTCAAAGAGGCTGCTGTGTGTAAGTGAATGGCAGTTCAAGGGCTGCAGGAGCCCAGGCTGGTGGGCCCTGACAAGAACTCAGGGGAACACAGATGTGGGAGAACATACACATAACACATGCTCAACTGGGGAAATGAACAGCATAGGTCTTATTTCTGTCATCTGTTGTTTGGTGATTTTTACAAGCACCAAATACCTCCTATCTGAATTTTAATACAAGGTTCCAGACAAAAACTGCAGTCCTGGACAGTACATAACTGACCTGCCTAACCAAATGCAATTTTACACCAGGATGATTATTTGGCTCACAAAGTAACACTGTGTTAGCACATGGAATACCATGCACAGAGGCTGCTGCCCACCAGGCCTGGTGGTATAGCAAGAACCCTGCTGGTTGGTATCAACTGATGAAAATCACAAACCTTCATTTGCCTACAGCAGTATCTGTAGTCAGTATAAAGTTACTTCTAAATGAGGTACTTGGGTTATTATTGACCATAAAATAATTTCTATTAGTACTTACTGTTGAAGTTAAATAGCAGCATTCAGTATTTAGTTCTTTTCCCTTGCTATGACCAGAGGACTACAATACCATTTGGACTCAAGACAGGTACAGCTGGTTTACAAGTGCACAAAAACTGTATTCAGCAATACCTAGCCATAAAACACAAGGCATCCTTTTTTTTCCTTATTTGGAGCACTTTTAAGTAACAAGATGATTTTTAGAACACAGAACACCTACGGTTTAGGTAACACAATAGAAACATTCCTAAATACTTCTGCAGCAGCAGGGAAATAATTTACACCAGAAATCAAGCTTCTAAGCAGTTCCATAGCCTAACACTGTAAAAAATGTTAAATCAAAATACTGAGGAAGAGGCAGGTTGTTCTTCATAACTATTACTGAACTATTAATATACAAAAAGAAGGCAAGGAATCAAATGGCATTGCTATTGCCAATATTTAATGTGTACCCACTTGCCAGCAGGACCAGGGCCTGTGGTTTCTAAAGTTGTGCTCTAGAAGGGTGTCCTAGGTTGACTGTATGATGCTTTTATCCCCAATCGTCTTGTTCTGTTTATGCTGAATAATAACTTGTGCACCTTTAAGACTTGTCCTGAGAGTGAAGGGGGAGAGAAGAAGCAGCAGTTTGTTTTCAGACACTGCACTCACTCCTCC
>JAYDZK010000271.1:7581537-7596558 GCA_034509185.1 Euphonia xanthogaster | reverse complement strand
TATTGTTTAATATTGTTTAAGTTTGATTGTTTAATAAACAGTTTTTTTCCACTTTTCTCCAAAGAAGTATTTTCTCCCAGACCAGTTGAAAAAAGAAGCTGATTAAATCTGCTTTCCTAAAAAAGCCCTTTAGAAAAGTTCTCTCCCAAATTTGCCTGGGAAATATTTCCCTGGATCTGGAATGAAGACATTTCTTCATATGTATTTTCTTGGAAATACAAGCTTGGATCATATAAAGGCATCTACTGAGCAGTTGCATCAGCCATTTTATTTTACCATTATTATGTTTTTGAACCAAATGATGCAAAAATTTGAACACTGATAACACAATTCAACCACTGAGATAGTCTTCATTGTGTTTGAAAACTGGAGTAAAGGTGGGAGTAGGCTTTTGTGATGAAGTTGATAATTCCTGCCTCACAGCCTTTGTGCCTTTTGTGATGGCCCCTTAAGTAAATGCTACTTATTGATTTTTGTTCTGCAATACACAAAAACATATAATTAAGGAGATAGGAGCATCCAGTGGCTGCTACGAACAAAAGAAGTCAAAAGTTCTAGAGAACACTGACCTTTTGAGTAGAAAAGAAAGATAAAGGTAAAAGGTCAAAGACACACAAACGTGCCATGAACGCTCATTCCCCAAACCCTTATTTCTGAGAACTATTTAAACAACTAAACTTCTATACCTTCTGTCAAGAAATACTGTTCCATATATTTCAGCACATTAAAATACCTCACAATATCAGAATGGCATCACTGTGGGGGGTTTTAGAAAAACTATTTAGTCTGCAGAAAATTTTCCACAGGTATCATTAACAATGAAAATCTATGTTGGGATTAAAACCTGATACACAGAGGTGGATAAAGCAATACAGGACCTAAGATGAAAGCAAGGTAACTGGTCAAAGAAACATCATAACAGCCTGATCTCCATCAGATTAACTGCTGGTAGATTTCAGTTATTAGGATCAGAAGAAAAATATATATAAGAAATATTAAAATAAAAGCCACCAATATTATTTTCACATCTTTATAAAAGCCTTACTCAAAAATGATGAAGTTTTATAATGAAAATCTGGATGCTGACTGCATGCTCATGGTCAAAAATGGAATATTGTCAGTTTTGGGCAACAGCCATAGGTAAGACTGTCCTTTTGCTTTTGTGCTGTGGGAGACAGGGTGTTGAAAAGCTGTAATTCTTAAGTTTACCATGTAAAATAATCTATTTTATTTCCATCTAAGTGATCTACTAGTGCCAGGAAAATGTCTTCCACTCCCCACCACAAGTGGCTAAGTTAACAATAGACCTGATCAGAAGCTGCACTTCCTCTTGCCTTCAAGACAAGTGGGATACTTCTCATTTGTCAGCATCACGAAACAATTCAAGTTCACTGTCTGTCAACTGAAAAATCAGCCACTCACTGCAAGAAGTCCTACTGGAGCACACAAATCATCACTACATCAAGTCATATGCCAAGGCTGTTCAAAACTACAGGTGGCACACAAGCCCACAAGACACCTTTAGACCAATAGCTCCATCATGACTTCATCACTGTCTACAGAGGATCCCTCCAGCAGAGCAAACATTTAACCTTGCTGCAAACATAAATGGCAGCAAGTGCTTTTTGTCAGGACTGAACCTACAGCACCAGACCTATCTCATTCCCTGCCCATGCCAAGCCACACTGTGCACATTTCATCTGTTCCTCGAGTGTGCAGCCACATCCTTTATGTGGCATCATCAGTGTATTTCTGTGAGGGTCACAGGAGATGGCAATCCAGTGCAATCAACAGCTGATCTCCTCAGTACTTCCATATCTCAGGAAGATGAAAGCTGGCTTTACACCAGTGTCTCAAAAGAAAAGCTCCAACACATGCTTTAGATGTGAGCGCTGTAATTTAAACAAAACTCTTGAGAGATGTTCACTACTTGTTAGTATAACAGCAATGACTTTTATATCCAGATCTAGAATTTCAGTTCTTGAAAAGGCAAAGGATTTTCAAGATTATGTGACTATTTCCCTTTTGCATACACAACAAGAATACACTTCAGCTGTAAGTGAAAAGGATTTGCTCTTCTATCTATAAGTCAAGAGGTTTAAGATTGTTTAAGAGATAAAGCTCCCTTAAGGAAACATAACCTTCAGACTTGAGCCAAACTGTCTCTGTACACTGGAGAAGAGCATTCCAAAGATCACTGATGGTCCACTGCCCACACTTGCTCCTTGCTGTGGCCACAGAAGGAACACACCTACCAACTTCCTTGCAGACCTGCATGAACGTCAAACACTCTTTCATGGCTACTCCAGTAAGTAGTAAAGTTGTTAATTTACCAGGGCACTGCAGGAAAACAAGACAAAAAATTCAGATTATTTTAAGTGAGTAAGAACTATAGTGAATCTTCTGGAAACAGAAACAAAGTTTTCAAGTCTTTTGGCATTTACCTAGGAAAAATTAAGATATGATAAATAAAGAAAATTACCATTAGCTTTTTAATGTATAACCCTTTACATTTCAATGGTTTAGATGGATGTTAGTTTAGCAAAGTGGTTAAGCTTTAACAGGGAACAGGTGACACTGAGTAACTATCAACATAGCTGGCTGAGCCAAAGGTGCCTTTTAGATGCAAATTTCCTTATTTCAGAGGTAGCTTTTCTCTCAGACTTTAGGACAGCAATGCACTTTGAGTATTTATTAAAATTAATTTGACTGATTATACTTCAAAAAATGGTAGATCACGATTTCTATCCTACTGTGCCCTGAAAATTCAAAGGAAATCATCACAATTGAACAACATGTGAATGAAGTGTACTAATTAAACGCCAGACACACTGATTTGGCCTGTACCCTTTTCCATGGTAATTCAGGTGTCTGAAAACACCTCAAGAAAAATCAAAAAACTTAAGGTACCATCATCCCGGGTCTCCCTCTACTGTTCCAAGCCATAGTGTGTAGCAGCAGGGCACAGCTGCATAACCACTGGTAGAAACCTTCTTGTACCTTTGCTCTCAGTCAAAGCACATCATTTTCTTCACTGTTTTTGTTCAAGGCAATACCTCAATTCTTATCTGTACTGTGCCATTATTGCTGTGTACCTCCACTCAGGTGCCTTTGATTCAGTAACTTTTATAAATGTTTTTATCACTTGCAGTGCTACATCGTTGTGCCCCTGAAATTCTAAGTTGTTTAACTTTCAAACTCCTGAAGTATGAAGAGTTAAGTATGGAAACTAAAGAGATTTATCTACTTATTCATTTGTCTTCATGCAGAAGCTGCTCCAACCTGAGGTAAAACTAGAAATTGCTTCTTTCTGCAATAAAATGCCAAAAGACTAGAGATTATAAAGAAATGGTCACCTCATAGTTTATTGGAACTGCAATCCTGTTTGCAAATGCAATTCTTTTTCTGTCTGCCAGGTGTTGCAAGTTCTACACTTGATTTTCTACACTAGAATAGAAACAACAGGACTGATGTACACAAGGCCAATATTGGCTACTAGTGTTTTAGCATATTCTTTATCCAGAAAGCCATGTGAGCTGCTATACAAAGCTAAATCACAACAGTCCTCAAAACATTTTTTGAAAAACACTAGCAGGAAGTTTTCACATAGAACAGAAGTGACAGTGCCAATGTTAGAAATCTCTTTTTAACAGGAGTTCTATTTAATGCCCCAACACACATGAGTTTGGTACCAAGGTAGCTCTGAAGAGTGTTCTGTAACCCACCCTCACTCCATGCCAAGTGACATCATCTACAGAAAGACAGCTACAGCTCCGTGTGACTCGTGGTGCTTTAGTGCCACACACGTGCACCTGAACTGGACGTTCTGTAAAAACATGAAAGACAAAAACTGGAGGTGAAGAAACACAAGGAATTTGCAATCTGTTCCCTATCAAAGTACTCTTTGTATCCAGCTAATGATTTGTGTTAGGAAGCACATGGAATGTAAATGAACAGCTTTGGTAGTATTGAGCATATGACAGGAAATGGATAAATACACATTGGTTTTCCTTCCAATAAATTTCACATTAAAACCAGTTTATGTGAGCTTACTTGAAAAGATTTTAAAATTAGCAGATAAAGCAGAAAACCCAAAAAGCTGTAACACTAAACATGTGATCCATTATCTTTCTCTAGAGATTAGTAATCTTTACAACAGACCAGAGATACAGGAATTCAAAAAGCAGTACAGTTTGTCCCATCTTGGCTAATGTTCTGAATTACCTGACACTGCATTCCAAGAACTAAAACTATGTTAACATTACATTTTATATTAAAACTTTATCTTGCAGGTCAAACTAACATATCATCTAAATGAGTGCCAGTTTAGAAGCCATGTGCTCACAAAAAACATTAAGGGAGGTATGGCAACAGTTCATGTTAAGAGTTATGGAACACTGGAGCAGAAGAAAAACTTGAGAAAAATAAAAGACATAAAAATAAACCACTAAGACATCATATTTGTCAGCACAAATCTAAAAAGCAGCAAATGGAGATTTAGTTTATATGATGGAAACCAGATTAAAAATAACTGAAGCCATCTTGTCAAAAATAAAGATACCATTCATTCAGTAAATACAAGGTATTCAGAGACAAGGGAGAATCAAATATCAACACACTTCTCTTAACAGGAACTTTATGACATGACAATATATAAACAGTATGTTACGAACTTCACCTCTCCACAGAAAAGCCATGCAGAAAACTGAACAGTCTGATCACAGTGAGAAAAGAATCAGTTTCACAAAAGTTTCACAACATGAGCAAGTGCAAGAATTTGATTTGATGAAGCTGAAAAGAAAAACATCCAAAGCAATGTCCACTGAAATTGCATTCCTCATTAAAAAAGGCCAATATAGAGGAGGGAAGAGGTAACATAATAAGAATTAAGAACTGTGCAATCGCAGTGTGGAGTTTGTAATTCCTTCATACATTAGGATGTCACCTGTCATTTCTTCCTCTATATGGCAAACAAGTAAGTTTTACTTTGCCAGCTCTGAAGGAAGCAAAAATTGCAATCCCAAATGGGAAGCAGCTGTCAAGTCCCTTTACCTATGCTTTTCCCTTTAACTTGGGAAACACAGGCTTTAAACAACAAGCACTTCCATTTTATATCCAGGGAAGTTTAAAGGATAAAGTTCTGATCCTGGCAGCTATTCTATGCAGTTCCCTTCTCCAGGCAGCTCTGAAGTGACAAGCTGTTTATTGGGCATCTCAGCTTTCCTTGGAGCATGCAAACATGGACAAGGAAGCTGTCCCTCAGCAGCATTCTCCACTGCTCAGCACTGCTGGCACTGAACTGCTGGATAGAACAGTGGTGGTATGCAAACCTTTTCCTCTCCAAACAGAGCCCAGCTTCTTAAGCCTCTGAATATAAAGAAAAATGAAAGCTCCTGAAAAAATGTCCCGACTCACATTTACCTTTCAAGAATGAAAATTTCACTCTTGCAGCCAACATCAGTGTTTTAGAAAGATGTGGGGAAACTTTACCCAAATTGGTCAAACTCTATTCTTTAAAATTCTCAATAGCTCATCTTACATAAATCAAAATACACTTTAGCAGGGACTGAGGCTGTTCCAATGTAGAAGTCATCTAGGCTTTTCCACACAGCTTTCCAGCTCCATGACAGAAATTTGCCACCAGGCTTCACTTTAATAAGAGTACTCATGATACTTTAAAGCAGTTCTAGCCCATGAAATTTATTCTGAAAATTAAGTACTGACTTCTCAGCTCAGGAACTAGATGGCAAGAGCAGAACTACGGGCACAAAGCTTGCCCCTGATCTTTAGGATTAGTACTGCTTTACAAGCACTGATGCCATGAGGGGTTTGAGCTTACTGTAAGAATGAGTCTCACACCTGAGAAGTCAGAGCTCTGCCTCCTGGGGCTCCTCTGCTGGACACAGGAAGGCCAGGGAACAGCCCAACTGCACAGTCTGTATTCCCAACAGGTCCTTTAGAATCCATGCAGCTACACAGCTAATTAAGTCACCTTCCTCCATCTTATCTCAATTTTATGCTCTTTTACAATCTAGGGTGGGAAAACAGAAAACAAAAACAAGTCTAAGTTCAAGAAACTACACTGCTTTAAACAAGCTGATCTGACACTTCCAGCAAAGAAAAAGCACAATCATATCTACACTGGCATATTCCCAAAGAACTCACGCCAATCCCAGTATTTATTTTCTTTGCTTGTTGAGTAATTCCACCTGACTTAGCATTTCAGAAATTTTTCTAACTAAATATAACCACAGGTCAAATTATATGACCTACTCTTTACCTGCCATCATGCAATTTGCTAGATGAAGATTTGCTGAAAGACTGATTTTCAGACATATTAGGCAAACAGTATGAAAACAATTGAAATAAAATCTGCTGGCAAAACATAAATGTAATGTATTTGACAACCATTCCTTTCCTTTGTAATGTAATGTAATGTATCTGACAACCATTCCTTTTCCCCAAACTGACCCGTTAAAGGAGCTTATGGATGAAGCTATGGATAGTACTTGTTATTCCAAGAGAACCTCTGCTCATTCCTCTATTACTAATTTCACTGCATTCTTTTAATTCAACAGAACCTGCAAAAGCTTACATAATTTCTATTTTTTGTCATCTTCAACATAAAATTAATGAACTGCAGTTCCATTAGACCTCACTATTTCTGTTCCTAAGAATGAGTAAATTGAATATGCTCTGAAAATGATAAACATTCAAGACAAGAAGTATTTTACTTATCACTTTGGAAAATATTCCAGAGTGACTTTCCTTTTTTCCTTGAAGAAAATCAAGACTTTCCTATATTCCTTGAAGAAAATCAAGCCTGACAGGACAGAAACTGAATGAGTTTATTAGAAAAGCAAACTCTGGGAGTTTCTCCTTAAGAATACATACTGCCCATACTCCTTAACTTCTGGCCTATATCAATTCAGATATGAGGACCTTACAAGTTTGTAGAACCAGCTCAGTTCCAAGCAATACTTAATGTATTTGTCCTCCCCATATTTTTAAGGCATTGGGAATAGATTATCATCTGGGTTTTTTTATGGGAACTGAGGCAATGAAAGGTTTAAGTAAGTTAATTTTGCTTGCACAGTACAATGAACCACGTGTAGAACTCAGTGAGTGAATCTTACATACTCACACCTTAAACATTGCACTGCCATTCCCCAGTGCATAATCCTTCCCCTTTTTGACAAGAAACAAAACTACCCTTTTCACCTCAGCTTTTCACCCTACTTCTTGAGATTTTAACAGTCATCATCCCTGGCTACATCATTTCTGTATCTGCAATTCTCTCTTCCTGCAATATGAGATTTATTGTCCTCTTCTGCTTTTATTCCTTACTTGAGGTCTCAGGTGCTGCTTTACAAGCACAAAATAATCAAGTGATACAGAGTCAGGATTAACACAGGGCATCTGATGCAACTAATTTTTTTGTTTAGTTCCTGAACCTCATTCACTATTTGAAGGAAGTTCTCTCTTACCTTATATTGTACAGAACTCACCCACACAATCACACCTTAGTTTTCAAAATGTTAAGAATTACTTTAGGACCTGAGGCAGTGCCCTATATCCTAGTGTGACTTTAGGACTCACTCTGGGAGAAAAAAAAAGAGTGTTTTGCCACGTAACAGACTTTAAGTTAGCAGGCCAAATAACCTTCAGTGAATTAGCCATCTAATAAACAAGAATAAATTGCACCTAAAACTGAGTAACATTAATGGACTTGCTCTACAAGCATGGGTTCAGTGAGGGGTAGGGGTATTTAGGGAGAAGAGAACAGTGCAGGAGAGTGGCTTCTAACTCCACCCTTCACCTACTCATCGATTACTTTGAGGTTTTTGGTCACATGAGGAAGAAGCTCAACTTCTGCTTAGGCAGCCCAGTGTTACATTGATGTAAATGCCACAATGATAATGCAGCCTTAAAACCTGAGGTGAACATCTTAGCACCCTCTGTTCAGGAAAGCTGACCTCTAATGAGAGCTGAACAATCTAAAAGCATACATTATTTAGATTGCCATTTAGTGTTCCTTTACTAAAGAAAAACAGCAGGCTTATGTGAAAACTGATAAGACAAAAGAAACCAGGATAAACTCTTATGACCTCCATGATGATTTTAACTCATTTAGTCAGAAGGCCACAATACAGCAGTCCTTCCAAAACCAGAAAATCTCACTAATGATATGCAGAGACCCTACCTTTCCAGTACTTCAAAATAAGCTTAATTTCAACTTACCGGCATTCAAAGGAAAAAACCAGAAGAGATGAAGTAGAACAGGTAAGTTAGACTTTATCTTGCCAACACTGACAAGATTAGACAATAAATAATAATCACAAACTCCATTTTTGAAAACTCCGTTTTCAAAAATTGTTAAGTGTGCTCAAGAAGGGACAATTCAATTAAAACAGAAATATTTCCTTTTCTGACCTATTTTCTCATTCTGAGATTCCTCTGGGATGAGCTACCCAACAGTGATTTTGTGCTCAATCTCTACATGCAGTGGGCACCATGAACAATCCCAAGGTTTGTGAAAGATGACCAAGAAAAGATAGCACATATACTATCTTACATCTAGCATAACCAGCTATTTTTTTTTTTTACCCCCAAGAAATGCATGATGTGTTGAACAATACCAGCCAATGTACTCCTGGAGTTTGCTGATAATACCAATTTCAATTATACCAACAAACTTGAATGGTAATTCTTAATGCTTTGTATCTGGGCTTCACCCACCAACACATTTCACAGAAGATTTAAGCATTCAAATATATTTTAACAGTCTTGATTTCCATAACCACTCTTCCAAAGTGAAAGAGGCTAAAGTTGATTTTGCTAATAGAAATGCAAACAAAAGCACTACAGGGGACTTGTATTCTCTAGTTCATAAGAGCTTTAATGTTTGTTATTTAAACAATAGACACTATGTTTATGTCAACAACTTCTGACTGTCAACTGAGTATTAAACCAAGAAAAAACTGGTTTGCAGCCTCTGATGCTTTGATTCCAGGCTGGAAAGATTTTGGGTGCAATTTTCAGCCAAACAGCCAAGGACACCAAGAGTTGCACAAAAGATCCATTTCAATTGTAAATGTTACTTTCAAACAACTCTTATTTCACTCCTGGCAAACCACTTTTCTACTGTTACTTGCTATGTTAACTGAAGTAGACAGGAATTTTCTAAAAAACATAATTTCCAGGAAATAAATTGACTAAAGTACTTGATTTCCCCCCTAACCTTATTTAAGAGAACAAAGCTGGCATGCTCACAGTGCATCTGTGGAAGATTTATGCCTGTATATTTATCAGCATTCCCATTACTAGCTTTTTCATCAGCTAATTTCAAACACACTTAACAGTGAGATGGGAATCACAAAAATTTCAGGATTGGGTAACTATATCATGCCTTCTTTTGTCTTTTAAATTAGAAATGAGGAAATACCAATCAAAAGCTACAGATTATGCCACAGTGACACAAACCAGCTGCTTACAGATTCTCACTGATGCAGGAATTGAGAAAGGAGGAGCCTCCACACTGACCCACAAAAGCCTCTCTCACGAATGGCCATGCTGCTGGGAAGGTCACTGAAATCAGATTAATTTGTTACTGCCTTCAGCAAGCTTTGGGTCAGACCTGCTGCCTCCAGAGGGAGTTGCTTTTTGTCCTACTCATCTGAAAACAAGAAGTGGTGTTACAGGGATATGAGTCACTAAAAGCATATTTAATGTTAGATTATCTGGCAACACTCATTATCAATATATTGACAGTAACAGTGCCAAGACATGGCACTGAGAAATTCTGTGTATCTATAGACTGCTTGACCAAGAGATGAGGGCATCAGCTCCTATGTACATGAAGAGCTTTTTAAATCTGATCTGGCACAGAGCTGAAGTAACCAGTGGGCAACATCAGTCATCATGCAGAGCAACTACATACACAGATGGAGGCAGAAGGTCTTCAAAGCTAACAAACATAAGCACAACCACTTTTCGTGGCAATTAAAAATATTTACTAATGAAATAGTTATCATAATGTATTTGATATTTTGATTTCTGCAGCAGAATTATTAAGAAGTTAGAAGCTCAGAAAACTGCTCTGAACCACTTACTGAGGATTTTCCCAAGTATGTTTCACTTACAAATTAGGAATCCATGTCAAACTCAAATCCTAAATAAAAGGCTAATAGATCTATTACCAGAATTTCTGGAAATGTAAAGAAAAACAAAACATTATGTTTGATTAAATAATAAATTTAAATATTATTTTGCTCAGCTACAGATTATTTTTGTAGCAACGCCTCAAGTAAAAACAAGACTCACTCTAGCCTAGTCCCTACTAAGCTAAACCTAGAACTTTCTAACTTACTTGCACAATTTTGAGTTTCACTCCCTACTTTTACAGTGCTACAGACAAGCAAAAAACATTACTATTTACAGATGAAGAAAACAATAGCAGCTTATTACTTCAACTTAGCAGTCAGAAAAAACTTCAATTTAATGCAAAGTAGTACACAAAAATACTAACTAATCAGAGCACAGGTACGTAAGCATCTCATTAATAAGACAAAGTATTGAAAGGTTTAAAGCCTTTATCTTAAATGGAAACAATCTGAATACCTCTTCTCCAAATTTGCAACATTGCAGAAAGCACATCTCAAAATTGCAGCATGTGCAATTTGCATCCTCCCTGGAAAATCACCAAATTCAGGTTCTTTTTTCTCAAGGCAAAAGGAGTAAATGAAGAAAACCTACAAGTCTGCTCTCCAGATCTGCTATGGCTCAACACAGCTGCAGCTATTTCTAGAGGAAAGGCTCTAAACCAATAGATCTCAGTACGGGTATCTTATGCTATCAGTAAAAAAGGCTTTTAATAAGCTTTGGTCTCTGACTGGTTGTAAACAGATGACTGAAATGAAGATTTCTAGTCAGGTGTTCATTTGGTAAAAGTGCTCATGTAGACAGTCCCAAATTAATGGAATCTTCTGGGATTCACCAAATTCATGTGCTGCCTGTGGCAGCATCTTACAGGGACAGACCTCCAGCAACAGCAAAGCCAGAAAACTCCTCCACACATCCCAGTTCATTCCTGTCACATCACATACTGGCTAGGCATAAAAAGGGAAGAATATAATCAAGAAATATGGCACTTAGGAGTCATCCAACAATTAATTCAGAAATTTGGAATTAAAATTAAAATCAGATTAATTATTCCTTAGACCCTTTAATCTGTAGTATATTTGCTTCATTTAAAAACACATCTTTGAATGAATGAATGCTGTACCAGCATCACCTCCCATTACTCTGAAGACTGAATGCTGGTACATTCTCCTGCAGATAAAGAAACCACCACCTCTATTTTCACAGCCTATGCCAAAACCAGTTACACATGAAATTTTTACTTTAAAGCATCGGGAAGGTGGAAAATAAAACCTATGAACTTGAGAGCATCTCCAGTTAAATATCTGGAAAATAATGACATTTCTATTTAGTACTATTTTAGTACATTTCCCACAATATGCAGGCAGGTCCCATGTGGAAGGATTTCTGTGAAGTGCTACACACTTGCTGCTCATCCTCATTGTCTCCATTTAACACAAACACACAGGATTTTAGCCAAGAGGTGTGTGAACAGTACCACACTTAGCATTCCTGTCAGATTCACATCCTGCCACTCACACAGCAACTGTTATGCAACTGTCCAGAGATCTGTTGACTCAGCAGAGGCTGAAGAGTTTCTGCACCAGTTTGGGGTAAGAAAATAACCCCAGCTCTCACCTATTTATTTACACTACCAAGGTCTACATAAAGCAGTACAGCATAACACAAAAGCCCAAGAAAAAAAAAGAAAAACAGGCTTTTATTTTTGCAGTTTCTGGTGCAATGAGGAAAGGAAACATAAATGCTCATATAGGCAATTCAAAGGCAAACTTGCTTCAAGTTTTACTTGGAATTTAGCTCAATCAATTCTTTAAGCAAAGGGACTTTGCTTAAACTGTCAAGTGCTTATGTGGTATGGCTCACAACTTAAAATGAAATTTTCTGAATCAACTGTAATTACACCTGCAGTTTATTTCAAAAGCAATTTATCTTCCCAGAAGACAGTTTACCACAGCAAGGACTTGGTCCTTTGTACAGATCACCTTTCCTCCTGAGTGTGTTGTCTAACAGAGGCTTAAACGCTGCACTGGAGGCAACCCCAGGGTTACCCTGGATTTGAAGGGTTCAGAGTTATCCAGAGCACTGGGAGGATCCCTGATTTGCAGCTTCTCTGCTCCTTCTCATCTGCTCTAGTTAGCTGGGAATAGCTATTCCAGTTTCTGAGGGAATTCAGCACCAGTACACCCTGGGAATGTTTTAGCCCAGATAGCTAGTACTATATAATAAATAATATATGGATTATATTATAATATCATTGATTGTTATATCAAATAATAAATGGATTAAAGCAGGAAGTATTTGATTCCTGTCTTAGATCCCTTTTCTCAACAAAATTTTAAAATCTGACAAAATATTACTCCACCTGCTACGAAATTGTTAATACACACCTTAAAACAGTAGATTGCTTTAGGAAGCCACATTACAGTGTTCATTATTGTTCTCATCTATAATAAAAATAATCTATTAAAATTTATATAAAGATGTTTTAAAAGCAGCTTGCACGAAATTAAATCAAGTTGTTTGCCTCCCTGAGCTATACTTCACAGATTTGAAATAGAAACTGATACTTGTCATGTACACACAGTTGAAAATGACCTTGCTGCAAAGTCCATGAATAATACAGACAGTTCCTACCACACAGGTATTGAGTTTTCTCTACTTACCTCTCTCTTCAGATGTAGTCCTAAGACCAAAACTCCATATGAAATTAATGAAATTAGTGAAACTCCTGATTGTGAAGACAAAAAGTTTCCCTTTAATCCACCCCAGCGATTTTGTTTTCTACGGCGGCTACTCAAGTGTGAATCTTCTGACTGCACCCCACAAAGTCTATGAGACTAAAGAAGATACTGTTCCTCTTTTATTATTGCAAGTTTCATGCCTGCTAGAACTCATTCTGAAACATGCCATCTTTAATTTCCTCTGGCAAACTGATTTTGTTTCAACTGCTCAGTGCTTAGCACTCAAGAATTCTGGAATGGGGGACACAGACAGTGTTGCAACTCCTGCCTCCAGAAAGGACTTGAATCAAACAGGAATTTGGTACAGACCTGCTGAGTTAGGTAAACTGCCTGTCAACTGCAGACATTATTTCAGTCATAAAACCGTGCCAAATAAAACTCCCTAGTTATCTTATCTCTTACAATGTTTAAAGACGAAGAGATTTAACATGCTGCTTAGTTATTCTCAGCATTCAACAGACAGCTTGTTAAACACTTTGCCAAATCCCAGTCTTGTTTAGAAAGGAGGGTAGGTACGGTACAGCCATTGCTTCAAATACAACTGTGTGATTGAGCCTCTGGAGAGATCAACGTGGTTCCCACACCGTCATCTCCCATGCTCAGGCTGAAATACATCCACAAACGTGCTGCAAACAGGCTGACACGGCAAGCAGCTGATAATTGAGTGAGCTCGTAAATCAGAGAGACCGCAGCTGAAAGCAGGACAGGAGCTAAGCACATTAACCTTAACATCTAGTTCTACATTCTTGAGCAAGCTGGCTAATCACACTCTTCATTTAACCTCTGTGTTTTTGCAATGATATTCCAACCTACAGAACAAGGTGGAAATAATTACCTGATAAGGACTAATTGCCACAATACCTCTCATCACCTTCTTTCCTCTGCATTTACAAAATTTAAGAACTTGCACAGAAATGAGCTCTAGCTAATGAGAACGTGCAGATGACTGAAATCAAGTAGTAGCTCAAAGCTGATACAACCACTGAGAATACTGCAGTTCTGTGAAATGAAAATTAACACCAAAATAGAAGTTTTCCATAAACCACCTATACTATGGACGGTAAACCAAATCAGTGAGCTTGTTTCTGAAACCCTGGGTGAACATCCAAAGAACAAACTGGCCTAAGAACCAGCTCCTTTCTTCATTTTTCTTCCCCATATCACTATCAAGGATGTTTGTTCTGTAGACTAGAATTATAAACCATCTTCATTACAAATAAAAACCAGTCTGATTAGTGGCCCTTAAAAGAACGTCTTCAGATTCTCAGGACAGACAGCAACATGAAATCAAGATAAAAATAGAGCATCAATTGCCTGAAGAGTTTATGTGAGTTAAAGAATCTGTGACTAATGTCTCTGCTGACAAATACACAAAAAAGTTAAATTACTTTCCCACAAGCCTTGTAGCACAGCCCATAGTGGTTAGAGAGATTCCCACAGCGATAAAGCAACTTCCTGGTTATTCCAAGCTTAGCGGCATTGGTCTCCCACAAGCTTAAAAAGAAAAAAATTCCCACTGTATTTTCCAATTAGCAGCCCAAAGCGACAGAAAATGAACAAGCCACTTAAGGCTTCTAAAATAAATTCAGTGTAATAGCACAGCACACTCCCTCTCATGCTCGGAAAGCAGACCGTACAGAGTTTAAAGCAATATTCTTAAAAGATGTTGCCTGAGCTACATTTAAAAAATGGACTTGATTGGACCAAGATTTAGCAAAAAGAAAAACAGTCGAGCACACAAAGTAGATGAATCCCAAGGTCTTTTCCAACCTCAGTGATTTAACGGTTCTGTGAAGGCAGCCATGTAAACACCTCTAGGCGAAGCTCCGTCGCCGCTCGGCAGGACAGCCACATAAACACACGTGGGAAAGCTGCGTTCCCCCACAGGCGCCCTTCCCTGGGAGCGCCGAGCACTGCGTGGGAGCGCGCCCTCACTGGCCTTGTACTTGCGCTAAGAGAGGCCTCGTTTTTCACGCGGCTGAAGGGCGGCACGTGAAGGCAGCTCGCCGCGGGCTCTCCGCGGGCCTCAGCGCAGCCGGGCGGCACAGAGCCCGGCGGGCACAGGGCCCCGCGGGCACAGGGCCGGGCGGCACAGAGCCCGGCGGGCACAGGGCCCGGC
>JAYDZK010000271.1:7543640-7580676 GCA_034509185.1 Euphonia xanthogaster | reverse complement strand
GCCGCCCGTGGTGTCCGATAGCCGAGGAAAGGCAGGCGCAGGGCGCTTCCTCCGCAGCCCTCCGGCGCTCCGCTGCCCCGGCCCCGTGGGTGACCCCCGGGCCAGCCCCGGGGCCGGGGGGCACGGCCGCCGGCCGGGCCTTCGCCGCAGCCACCGCCGGGCTGTCCCTAGGCATGCCGAAGAGATCCCCGCCTGATTTTAACTCGATGTGACTCAGACCTCGAGAGTGTTTGCAGGGAAAGGGGGGAGCTCCGTGCTAGAAGTGCCTGCTCGGGTCCAGAGCTGGAGGAGCCACTGTCACTCAGCCGGCTGTGTTGCCGAAAGCTAGCGCTCACACAGAAAACATCCCTAGAGAAAAATAACAAGTGTTAATAACGAGTTAACTGTGTTTCCATTACCGGCTGGATACATAGTTAGACGAAAGTGATTTTTCTGGAAGTGGCTAGCTCTAGGTAGGTGAGACCAACGACATGCTGAGGGACCGAGAGGGTGAATCCCACTGGAGTTGAGCAGAGCTGGGCTCTCATGGGATCTCAGAGGAATCAGACTCCCTTTTAGTCTGGGATAGATGGCATTTCCTTGAAAAACAAATACAGATGTCCTTCGGCATAACTTACTCAAGAGCTCTGATCTTTGTGGACATTTGAGTATTGGAAACCATTTCAGGTCTGTGACTCAAACCAGAGCTTCTGTAGTCTGTAAACACATCTTTTTTTTTTCAGTGTACATCAGCTTTATAGTAAATAATGATGGTTACAGAAACCAAGCAGTTTCTTATAAATGAAGTCATCTAACTTCAAGACTAGATTAGGAAGGGTGTTCTTAGGTAAATGTGTTTGTGAGAATCAGTTCAGCTGGTGTATATATATATATATTTGACATGAGGATTCCTCTCTGCAGCACAAATAGTGTGTCCCGTTAATGTGATTCCTAACATTCCAAAATCAAATATCTAGCGAGTGTCCTGTAACATGCTAAATTCTTACCCAAAAGAGGCTAACTCAACTTTTGGTTGTTTACTTGAAGCAAGAATTAGCATGAGCCTCCAACCAGCATGGGCGTGGCTGAAGTTTACTATGTGTGAATCTACTGTTCTATGCCATTGCTAGAATTTCTTTTCAAATACTGATGGATATCACACTGCTGTTGTATTTCTGCTTCACTTAAGTTACTCTTTGCTGCTGCTTACAAAAAGTCCTTTGCTGTACAGCCTGTGTTACTCTTAAGATCCTGCTTGCAAAACAAAATGCAGTCCAGCAGCAAATGAAGTAATAAAATAATATTAATATATGAGAGCTTCTGATATTTAGTACTGCTCATAAGTGAAGGAACTAATGTTTACACAGCAAATAATTATAAAATGCACTGTACATGAACCAACCCCACCAAGTGGGTGATTGGACGCTGTCCGTTCTGGTGCCTACATTTCTAAATCCTCACCAGAATTTCTTGATTTTCAGTGGCATTTGTTATGCCTCTCTGCACTCACATTGAAGCAAACACTGAAGCACTTACAGGCAATTGAAAATGACAGCTCAAGAAAGTAGGAAGTCTCAGTAGTTTGTCCTTTTCTTCTTGTGCTGCTCCCCACCCCCTCTGAATTTAGGGAAGGAATTGCAAATGATATTTCCTTTCCATTCTTAAGCACAGAGATCATTAATGGAATTCACCTTCTACTGCTCTCGAGGAACTTGCTCACTATCAGGTGACAGATCTGAATTGGTAGTAAATTTAAATGGGATGCATGATAAGCAAAGATCAATTGCTTGAAACCGGGTGTGAAAAAGCTGTGAGGAAGTAGGACATTTCTGCTTTAAAGACAAAGGAGTGGTAGAGATATTTCTGCATTTTTAGTGCATTTGAGCCACCTGAAATGCAACAACTTGAACTTTTGTCCAAAAGGAATTTTTGAACTAGAATCCTAGTACAGTCCACAGGAATAAAATCACAAAGTCCAATGAAGCACACCTCCAAACTCCATGTAGCAGTATGAAATGGGGAAGCTGGCTAGAGTGAGTGTACCACACACTGTCGACCCCAGAGTCCAATGCAAGTAATTCACAGCATCAAGAAACAGCGAGGGATGTAAGGCCCCCTTCTAAAAGAAGGGGTGAGCTGACAAGTGGAAGGCTTGCAAAGACACTAGGAGGAACACAGCACATCTTTTCACATGCAAAATTATGACCTTTAACTTTGTGCTTCCTGAAAAGTAAAATTTGGTAAAGCAAGGTTACCCATTCTGCTTTTTTTTTTTTTTGGGGTGTGTGTGTGTATTTGGTTCTAAGAAAGAAATGATGTTTAGTTACTGCCTTTCAAGGAGCATTGTGCTTTTAAAAGCTCATCTCTTATATTTCTTGATGTTTACATAAACTGAAGGATAAGTGATGCTGGTTAGAGAATATTAAATATGTTCTGTATGCAGATTAGACAAATGATCAAAGCACACTTTAAGATTCAAGTAGGAAATGTAGGAGTACAAAAGTTTTTAAGTCTTTTAAAGGCTGTCCTCCTTTAATTATTCCTAATTTTTTCAGTACATTCATACCAAAATACTTCATTAGGGGTTGTATATTACTTCTGCATGCCTTTCTGTTTATAAGGGCATTTACAGATTTAACCATGAACTAATGAAGAATTTATACTGTAAATCAAATTTTAAAATCTTGATTTAAATGCCCTAAACTTGGAGGCAGCTGAATTACTCAAAGAAAAAGAGTCTAAATAAACATTTTAATTGTATGCACTTTAGCAGCACCTTCTTATTTCTACTAAACATTTGTAGTTAACAGTATAACATGCAGATGATGTTCCTTCTCTCAGAGGTATCTTCAATTTCTTTGCCTGCTCATTCTCCTCTGGAGTGAAACCTCAAGCCCCGTTTAGTGGTCCAGCCCAATTGTGAGAACTGCCAGATTCTAAATGCAAGGTTTATCTTTATAAATTTCACATCTGCATGCAAATGATGCCTGCTGCTATAAACCAGCAGTTCCTTGACTAGTAGTCCTTCCATACCTGCTTTGTGCTGGCTTCTCTTTTGCCTGCAAAGTAGAAATACCTCAGTAGAGTGAATGCCATGAGAAGACTGCTTTGAAAATACAGCTCCTGAGTGGATGGGTGGCTGTAGCCTGATACAGCTGCATGAGGGCAAATCCAAGACCAGTCTTACATTTTTTGTATAGGCAAACTTCTACACCTTGGTGAGAAACTTGACTGTTGTATTCCTATTCAAGAAGTACAGTGCTCTTAACAGCCTAATTCTAACAATCAAAAGCATTGTTAATAAAAATAGGAAGTTATTTAAAGGCTTTTCCTGCTTGACTCTCTCTCCTCAAAGCACGTGTAAGAACACAAGTCAGCATGGTTGTGTTGGACAGAGCTGTCACTACATGGCAGTGCAAGTGATTCTTCATTGGGTGGAGAAAAGTGCTTTTCTGGAAAAGAAGCATGGAGTACTGAAACGTGCTGTCCTTTCAGTTTACAACTTTTGGTGCTTTTCCACCTTATTGAGAGAACCCAGAAATAACACTTCTTGTTGATACTTGTGGTGCTTACCTATTTAATTGTTGTAGAAGTTAATCCTTAATTTTGCTTTGGGGGTTGCTAACTTTTGCAAGTTGAGAAGGTGGTGATTCCTTTTCTTAGCAGTGCTTCTCTGCTGTACTTTAGGAATCTTTACAGAACCGTCATGAATATCCCCATTTAAGTGGTAGGTCTTGCAGTATGTCCAGCATGCAAATCCAGGTTTTAAGGACTCCATTTTCTGCAATGTAACTGTTTACTAGGAAGTAAAAATCAGTTAGATGCCTCCTCATCCCACTGAGAATATGGAATAAGCAGTTTTCTTGTGTGTTGGAGCTCAGGTTGCTTCTGCTCCAAATGTAGTATTTATCCAACTGGACTGATGCTGCCTGGTAGGTGGAGCAATGCTGTGGGTCACATCACTCTTTCCTTTGCTGATGTGGAGACTTGCGTGCCAGTGGCCAGTACTGACAGGAAACCACAGCTGCTCTTGTTCACTGCACTGACAGCTGCCTAAAGAAGTAAAACAAACCAAGGAGGGTACAGGAAATGAGATGGCTGAATACAGATGACTTTGTTGGAAAGTACTGTGGCAGTTCCTACTTAAAATAATAAATTCTAAATAATTTCATCAGGTTCTGTGAAAGGTGTAGAACTGGTTAAGCTACTTTTTGTGTGGTTGCTGATGGCTATTTGTCATTAATTGGTCACTTTCAGAAAACAAAATGAACTTACTGAATTTTTACCCACTTAGTAGTATGGAAGTGATTCTGTGTTTGTTAGGCAGCATTTACTATGGGAATAATGCTGTTAAGTGGTTTCAAAACTTTTTCAAGCCTTTCCATGTTACCCAACTGTCCAACAGGTCTGTTATAAATGAAACCAAATGAATCAGAGCTGGAAACAGCCTAACTTGTTTGTGCTCACCCAAATTGCTGTAACCAAGTCCTAGCTGCTTCCTCAGTTAAGAAAGGTTTTAAAACCCTTCTTAGTTCTGGACTAGATTTAGTATAACTTTCATTTACAGAGGAATTTGAAAGCTTTGTCCAACATTACTTCTGAGTTCATTCTTTTATGTGAAGACAAATGAGTCTTACTTTATTTGTTCAGTTGACTTGGAGGTGAATGAATTTGATTTCCTGTGTGGTGCTTGCTGCCTTGGCTGGTTAGTGGAAGGAGCTATTCTGCACTACAAAACTTTCCTGTTGGCTGGTCTTGGCTGCATTTATTCTGCCTATCAGGATTTATCCTTCTCACTTGGCTCATGAGTTCATATTAATGAGTTTCTTACTGCATAAGGTGACTTTTATTCCTGCCAGCCTTGCTGCAGTTTTCCAATTGCAGAGGTCCAAGGCTGGCACTGATCTCAGTGCCCAGTCACAAAATACTCTCTTGCAGACACTACTGTGGTTTAAACAGTGTACATAGCTGATGATGGAAACCTTACTTGCAAAAGAAAAACCTGTACATGCAGGACTTGGACCAGTCCATGTGCTGTCTCACCATTATTTATCCCTTTTCTGACATTTAGGAGTAGTGCTATAAGGTATCTTGGAACCAGCAGAGCTGTTTATCTTGGGGTTGAATTAGTGGCTTTGATTTTTTTAAATCATGCATGGGTGAAAGTTGAAAGCTTTGCTTTTGGCCAGGGGTCTTTTGAATAAGACATAGAAATGTACCCTATGGACAGATGTAACTATAACATGGCCCATCTGTAACCTGAAATAAACCTTGGGAACTGATCTAACTCCAAAGGAGCAGGAGAGGGTTTTTGGGGGAAAAAAGGTAATTAGCCTAATTGTGATAACACTTGCAGTGTTACAGCTAAAGCTTGTTCGAGTGCCTTTCATAGAATCATTAAGACTGGAAAATACCTCCAAGATTTGAGTCCAACCTTTGACCAATTTTCATAGGTTTCTGTTCTCTTATTGTAACTTATCTAACATCACCATTAGTGCAACAGTGGATATACATTTAAATTGCAAATGAAAAAATAAGGAAAGGAATGTATATCTTGTATTTTACTGTCTTTTAATATGCTAGTTATAATGTGAACCATATCAGGTTTTTGGTTTTACCTTTGATATTCATGTAAGAGGCTATGCCTTACTCTTTTGGCTGTGAATCTTTTTAGTCTCAGTTTTTTCACATAATCAGCTCATACCATTGCTGCAGTAGCCAGCTTTGTCCTTGATCTTCAATAGTTGTTTTCCCTTGCTACTGTTGCCTCTTTGTCTATTTATAGAGGTCATACCTCTCTCAGCATTGGGCTTTCTGCATAAACACGTGCTGGGGAGAGGAATCTCCTGTGTGATAGTCTCCCCCTGTTCTCTGGGTGATCCTAACAAACACTTTTCTGTTGCATGAATTGCAACATCTCCATCTTGTTAGAAATTAGACTCTTAGGAAGAGCAGGGAATTTGCCTGCCTCATGTCAGCACTGTGGTGGCTTCTTGTTTTGTGGCTCCTATGGCATTTGGACCAGCCAGGGCCAACTTGTGTGTTATTTCCACCCTCTGCACACACCCCCCTGCTCATGGTAATAATAACAATAATATCTATGTGGAAGCAGTTTACTGTATCTCCCTGTTTCTGTCCTTGTTTCTACAGCTTTGAGTGCACTCTAATGAGTGATCTAATCCTTTAGGTGGGGCTGAGGTAGTTCTGTAGGTGAGAGACTTTTCTTCATAGCCACATTCCAAGTGCATAAATTCATGTCCTATTTGCTTGCCTGGTAGTGCACTAGATTTGCCATATTCACATTAAAAATACCAAGTCTTATCAATTTGAATAGAGAAAATTCTTGGCTTTGCTCAGCGTGGATTGAAATAAACATCTATGTTTAAGCATACTTCAAGGGCAGCTTATTAAAAGCATACAATAAGTGGTGTACTGAAGTGTTCTGTCTGGCTGAATACCTTACAGTCATTTTATACACACTGGTGCTTAAAGCACAGTGGGGGAGTGTTCTCTAAGGGGAATGTCTGTCCTGCCCCAGCTTTGTAGCTGGCTAGTGCTGTGTAGGAAGAGATAAATATTTTTATCTCCTCTCTTGGCAGTTAGTGAATTGAATTTAGGAATTAGTGGTTCTTGTTGCTGATTGGTGTACAGTGCTCTTGTTTTCCAGTACTGAATTACTCATCTTGCTTTGTTAGGTTTATCTGGAATTTCTTTGTCTTCAATAATTACAAATTGGTCGCTGAGCTGTTTACCACACTTTTCAAATGATTGAATAAGGCTCAGCAATTTTCTTCTTGGGAAGGCTGGATTGTTTTTCTGAGTCTAGGAAAATGTGTGTGTTCTGAAAGTGTTTAAGAATTGCTTGGATGATATGTCCCTACTGAGTTAGGTGTTAGTGAATACTGAGTTTGATGGCAATACAATCACAATTGCACTTGTTTGCTAACCAAGGACACATAATCCAGAGTTAAAACATTAAGGAACTAAGGCACTGCAGTAAGTGCTGGGACTGATTTATGGATTTTGCAGAATCCATAGGTGAGCATCTATTCTGAAGCTCCTTCAGACTGTGGACTCAGGCCTTTGGACAGGGTCAGGCAAGCTGCTAACCCACAGAGCTGCTGCAGAATCCAGTGTTGCTGACTGGGAGATTAGCATGCCTGTAGTCAGTCCTAGGAACTTCCAGAGGAGATGATGACATTGGTGTTGCTGAGTGCTCTATGGCTGTTGTAGGATAACTGCTGCTCTGGGAGGTTTCTTTTGATGAGCAAGCACTTTGCAGATAGGGGTGAGCAGAACAAATGCACCATATCAATAGGAATTGTCATCTGTAAAGGACCCAAATTACTTCCAAAGTTCTCAAGAACATGACAACCAGAAGAAAACACTGAAGTCCAAGGAGGACAAAACCCTTGGGTAGATATTAATAATTTAGGCTGAGATGCAAATGTGTTCCAGGTTCTGGGGAACTTGAGAGACTTATTAAGATTTACAGGATACTTGGAACAGGAGGAGTAGTTTACCAAGTGTTTTGCTTTGAACTGTTGCTATGGCAACTGTTGAGGGGTTTTTTGAGACTCTGAATACCTCGTGCTCGTTAGTAGTGAGGGCACATGGAGGTACTACCATTTAGGATGGCTGCACAAGGAGCTCAGAAAATAGTGACACAAACTTCCTTAAATAGATTTGTAGGCGTACTAGAAAGGCAGCAGTCATCCTTGAAAAGGAGCCTTGAAAAGGATGACTGCTGTACACCACATTTGCTAAGGAAGCATAATAAACATGCTTAACATCACAGAACATACTGAAGTCAGTACAATGTAAAATCTAGTAGGATGTATCCCCAATTTTCTTGGAAATCAAGGTCTTTGTATAGCTACAGAATGATAAAATGATTAAAATTATAACTAACTGCTGTTGCTATAGAATCCAAAGTAGCCTTGCTGATAAAGACTGCTTTGATGTAAAGAAGTAACTGAGTGAAGTATAATATCTCCATAATACAGATCATAAAAAAGAAGTTTTAAAAGCACAGACACTGCCATGTAGTGATAAAGCCTTCTCTTGGTACTGACCAGTACTAAAAAATTAAATGAAAACTTATTTCCTCATTTAGAAGCCTTTGTGCATAGAAAAACAAAGTTACTCTTAGCATACTGTTTAACTTCTTGGGGCGTGGTAAGGAAAGAGAATTCTCAACTGGAACAAGAATTCATATGTTTTCCAATGAAAAGTATTTTCCATGGCCATGAGTCATACTGTAACTTGAGGCTTCCTTCAACCTATTTTTTTGTAGTTTGCTGTAAAAGGCACAAGTTCCCAGAGACTTTCTGAGTGGGACTTGCCAGAGTTTAGAAAAATTGTAATCTTGCTACCTAACAGTGACTTTGTTTGCTTTTATGTGGTGAGAACCTTAAAAAAAAAAAAAAGCCAGAAGACCAAACCCAGTATTTGATCTGTGAATATGGTCCATTTTTAGGCTTAGGCTATTGAATGCATAGTAACTCTGCCAAAAGATGCCCCACAAATGAGTGGCAATACTCCTACCAAATTAGGAAGCTGTCAAACTAAATTTCAATGGTGTCCAAATAGAATAGAAATTAAGTAAGTCTTTTATCTTTGTGCATCTGCTTGCAGATGGAATGTACAGCATTCTCAGATGCCTGCTTCTCATCAGTCTTAACAGCTTAGCAGGAATAACTTCCCTGTCAAGAGGTGGCCTCATGTAGAGTAATTACAATTCCTGGAAAACACTAACTGGCTGAATTGTGAAAAGGAATTAAGTGCTAGTGCATCTTAAATGTTATGTGCTCCTGCCAGGGAAGGGAAAAATTCATCACACCTGTCAGAGAACTTGGGCTCACATCCTGAACTTCACCTAATGAAAGATCTTACCCCATAAACTAGAGAAGAGTGGCCAGTAAAGTCAGCACAACTCTCAGAGCTGACTACTCTTCCTCTTACAAAGATAAAGCCAGCAGTCAAGCCTTTTCAATTACAACTGTTTAAAAGCCTGGAAAAGGAGTTAAACCTTATTCTGAAGTATGAAGTTGTCCAGAAAAGAATAGTTTTGACCTCAAGTGCAAAAGTTTCCTGTGTTCTGGTGTGTGTACATGGCTGCCAGGCAGCTCAGTTGAAAGCCTGTCAGTACTTTGTTAGTTTTGAGGCTTTTTCCCTATTTACTTTCATATGAAAACTTGACATTTATTACGTCAAAGTTTGTGGTAATACAAGGAACCAGAGATCTAACTGTTCTACATGCACTGGAGTAAATATGTGCACCAGCACTTCCAGTTCAAGTGCTGCTTGTTTACCTCTTCAGATCCTGTCTTCTATATGATTTGCAGAAGAGGCTCCCCTCTCTTTTTGTATTTTGCTTCTCTCTTTAAACTACTCAAGATAACTATCCCAAAGTATTTAGTCTCCTTGCTGCTTTTCATATATCAATAAACAACATTTTGTGTGCCTGCAGGAGTTTTTTATAGCAAAACTGCTTTGTATGCACAGCTTGGAAGTTTGAATAGGTAAATGGGTTGAATAAATACACAGTGGCCTAGTTCACCTGGGGGGTGGAGGGGCAGAGTTCACTTTTGGCCAACATAGGCTGTGACTCCAAGCTTGGCTGGCTTGAGCAATACTCAGATGAGACCTGTCCCCAGAGTACCTGCTCCACCAAGAAGGAATGGTTTCCCCAGGCAGGACAGTCAGTGCCATAGGTAGTGCTCATTCTTGCCCAGAGCTTGACAGAAGGATAACTGCTCCTCTGAAGGATCAGAGTAAGACATATTAAAAAAAACCCCAACACTTTCATGTTCTAACTTTGACTGGTCTTTTGGGCTCTGATAGGTTCTACTTAAATTTTGAATATTACTTCCCATGAGAAAGTTATTGAAAGCTCAGACATTAACTCCTTGCAGCTATCCAAGTCAGAAACTACTTGGCTTGCTTTTGGAGACCACCCTTCTCCCAAATACACAATGAACCTAAATTCTGTTCTGCAGAGGCATGGTACTTTCTTTTACTGATTGAACTCACATAAGAAAGCAGCACTTGGCCCACAGCTTTATTTGAGCAGCACTTAGTTCCTTTGAAACTGGGATTGTTTCCAGAGCATTCAGGAATGGCTTTCATAGCAGCACAGTGCTTTAGTTTGGGTAATGTGTGCTGGCCTTTTTTCACTCCTGAGAACCTGAATATGGTCTTCTCTTTACATAATAGGAAAATTGTGGTGCTGTGTTCTGGCATCTAAAGGACACTCTGTGCCTGCTACAAACCACAGTGCAACTTGGCAGAGCCTACAGCCAAAGATTTGGGGAGTGAAGATGGGAATAATAAATTCTTCATGGCTCTGTTGTATACTTGGTAAAGTAGGAGAAGCTTGGATAAAACAAACATCCAGCTGTAGGACCCTTCTGGTTGTGGCCACGTGACTTTGGGCACGTGTTGATCCTAAACATCATATTTAAGCATCTCTAGTTCTCTGCATCTGCTCTGTCAGTTTGGTTAAATATTTCCTACTCTGTAGCTACCTTCAGATACATGAATCTTAACTTTGAGTTCAATACATTTATTGGATTTTTCCATTTTTCAGAAGACTGGTAAGAGTCAGGCAGGCGAAAGATCTCCTTAGCTTTGTGTAGCCAATTTTTTACTCAGCTCTGAGCTGCCTTGGATGCTGAGCTCGCTCACTGTGCATCTGAGCTGCTGCCAGCACACAACAAATTGAATTTGCATTTGTACCAGGTGTCAGCACACACTTGCAGCCCTGCTGAGTGACTTGGAGCAGGGAATGCAGGTGTGGGCTGGCTTCAGGGTGGGTGTGGGATGGGTGGCCTTGTCTTACAAGCTTGCTGGTGTAGGACTATTCCCTCAAAATGTTTTGAAAAAATTTGAACTAGCAGAGTGGTTTGTTGCTTTTTGTTTTGTGGCTGTGCCTAACAGCCAGGGCCTTAAAGCCAAGGCTTAGAACTTAACAGGAGCTTGTATTACTCCATCAAAAAGATCTTGATTATAACCTGTACTGATAAGTTATGTTCAGGAACAAATTTAATCTTTTCTATACAATGAATGAAGTCCAAAGCTAAAGATCTTGGGAATGCTGAAGAGCTTTATCAGCCTCTCAAAAACTCTTCTCCTAGCTACCTGTTGGCTTGATTCACTTTCATCACAAGGAATATTCACTTTTTTCCCTAAGTGCTTTCCCTTTTTTCCTGAGTGCTGCCATTAAGCCACTTCATAGAAAATTACTGAAGTAGTGAATTTCTGCTACATAAAAGATAAACATTTAAGTAGGGGAACAGGGTCTTGTTCTTTATCTCTTAGAGTACATAAGTTGATAAACAACCTACTTGCATGCTAAAGATTGTTGGTGTGGATTAACCCTTCCCAATTCCTAAACACTTAAGAAGGTGTTCAGTGAGTTCCTATTTTTTCTCCTGTGTCCTTTGCAGGCATTCGTTACAGCATGGATGTTAGTGTGGATGAAGTGAAAGCCTTGGCATCTCTCATGACCTACAAATGTGCTGTGGTTGGTAAGTGTTCATTTTTCAAGGCAAGGTTTCAATCTTCAGTTTCAATCAGTACTGATGTAATTACATAGAAAAACCAAGCATGTAAAGGATTAAAATGAATTTCAGACACTAATCTCTAATTTAAATCTGTAGCAAGGTGGCAAAATCTATAGTGACCAAAATAATAATATGTATTCCCTCTCCTGTCACTGAAAATACTTAAATAAGTTTGCATTTTCGTTTGAAAAGTCCAGATTCTGCTAACTACCATCTCCCATAGAAAGTACTACATCTTGAACTCATATTCAAGTATGACAGACTTGGATTAGTAGGGGACTAATTTTAGGGGGAACAGATGGAGTCTGTAAAGGATTCAGGCAGGGGAGCTATGGAGAGCAAAGGATAAAATTCCTTTAGAAAGAAGTATAATTTGTACACAGCTACTAAATTGTAGAGGAGTTTGGGGGGAATCTGCATATTATGAGTAAGAAAAGAAAATACTTTCCCCTAATGTATACAGGTGTGCTTAGGACTCCCAAAGTAAAATTTTTGAGCTAAACCAGTAAAATATACAAGATAAAACTTATTATTTCTACAAGTGTAAAGTACAAGAGATATTTAAGCCTAGAAAATTGAAATAATGAACTTTTGACTTTTAAAGACCATTTTCAAAGTGCCTTGAAAGATCTCCCATTTTTATGAGTACCTCGATCAGATTATAACTTACACTTCAGAAGCCATGAACACAGCAAAACCAAAATCACCACTAAAATCAAAGATATAATTACACATCTTTCTCAAGTGTTCTGCCTTTGTTGTTGAAAAAGTAAAATGATTTTCCTTTGCATTCTTGTAGATGTGCCATTTGGTGGGGCAAAGGCTGGTGTCAAGATCAATCCCAAGAACTACACAGTAAGCCTAATCATAGATAAAAATTTGGGTATCTGCAATACTGAAGCCAGCCAGTTAAAAAAGCTCTTCTAAGGGCATTATTGGCCACGTCAAACCTCCTGCCACTTCTGCCTCTGTAAAGGCTGAATGTAGCCTGTGCATGCAATAGGTAGGAGAAGAATTTTTAAAAGGTCTGTGTTTCAGAGGTGGAATACTTCAATTACTTAATTTATTATTTTTTTCTGAAAGTCAGGAGACTACAAATAATTTGGAACCTGGAAATTTTTTAAAGTTGATACTGTTAATAAAAGCTTAAATTAAGTTACTCTTCGAAAAAAAAGTTAATGTTTTTGTTTATTTTGACTAATAGTTTTATGCTCCATTAAACCATCCTCTGCAGTGTTCCAGTGTGAATAATAACTAACTTGGCTTATAAAAGGTTTACTGCAGGCTTGCCTTCTTGCCCTAATTAAAACATCTTGTACAGAAAGGAATACTAGAATACATAACAGATATTCTAAGCTCAAAGCTCCTGGAAGGATTTGTGTCAAGTCATTTGGCTGTGTTGATTACACAACTGGCAGGGCCAGCTCTTGCTGTTGCTGGTTGTAAACTGCTCACACAGGATATCAGATTTGTTTGCTGGAAATCTCTGCTGTGGGCACAGGTGGTTCTTCCTGTGCCATGCTCCCAGTTTGTCATGGATCAGAAGGTACAGAAAGGAAGCCCAATGTTTCCTGTGCTCCCTGAATACCAATGGTCTGCTAGGGAGTGGCATATAAATTATATAAATTATGAATCATCCTTTCTTCTGAAAGAAGAGGGCGTTGGCTTCTGCTTGGGCTAAGTTTGAGCAAATACTCATAAGCACTAATGATTTATTCTGCTATTTATTGCGTTTTCTCTATAGGACAATGAATTGGAAAAGATCACAAGAAGGTTTACCATGGAGCTGGCAAAAAAGGGCTTTATTGGTATGTTGGGCAGCTTTACTATTCAAAAGCAGGAATCTGATTTCTTGTGCATTGGCAGTGTCCCTTAGATGATAGCCTTAGATAACAGTACTTTTGAGAGCTGTAAACAATTTGGATACAGAACTTTCCGCCAGAAGCACAAAGAATTGAGTCATTGCATCCCAGTGCATTTGAAAGGGAACTGTGTCTTAACTTTTTCTGGTGGCTCTTGTAGCTATGAGAAGCCACAAAAGCTGAGGTCACAGTATCCAAAATGAATCACGTTTCTCTCAGAGTTAGATCATAAAATGGTGACCGTATTTGTTGCAGTTTTTATCTCTAACAGCAAGCTCTTCACTGTTACTGTTTCCTGTAGTCTCAGTTGAGGCTTTTGGCAGGTATCTGAGGAAAGAGAGGAAGGAAACAGAAGATCCACCCCAGCAAAAGTTGATGGCTTCACCCATGGCAACCAGAGGCTGGAAGGGAAGCGTAGGCAAGCAGCAGAGGAGCCTGTTGTAATGGAACCTCAGCTTCTGTAATGTCAGTGGGGCTTTATTCACACTCAGCCCTGAGCTGTTCTGCTGGCTTTGCTGTCTGGACACCTCCTCTGCAGAAAGCTGACTATTGCCAGCTCAACTTTTAACTGAAGGCAGCAGCTTTACCCAGAGAAGGCTCTTACTTGAATAATGAGGCATGTAACTAGTTAAAGGTCTGTCATGTATTCCTGATATCTAACTGCCTTGGGAATGTCTATCCTTTAATCTGCATTTTCTTGCTCTTCAGCCAGAGTGTTTGCTGCTCTTCCAGACAGAGCATTTATCATCTAAATTAAGCTCCTTTATAAACACACTTACTGGTGTTACATGTGACTATGGTTTTACTATAAACAATGCAAGCTATAGTGATAATTAGTTCTGTGACAATTAAAATGGTTTGATAAAATTATCTTCCCTTTTGGCTCTCTGGTTGGTGCTACGCAACTTTCACAAACCTTTTAAAAATACTTAGAAAAAAATGTTGGGGCAGAGTTGCATATAATATCCTGATTAGCAAGTTTCTGTGATCTTAAATAGTCCAGGGTGAATAATATTTTTAGTGATCTACAAAAAACAGATTTTTTTTTTTAATTTCAACAGATGTGTGAGACTTCTTTTAAAGGTTTATTTCACCAAGAAAGAGAAATGAAACCTTTCTTAAAGTAAGCAGTAAAATCAAATGCATGTGCTACAGTGCAGTGACTAGGTACAGCCTACCTTCAATATTTAAACTCACTAAGGAACAGAAAGGAAATTCTTATGCAGAAGAATCCAATCAATATCACCAGTATATAGAAATCATAGCCAGATAGCACCCTCCCTGCAAAAAAACCCAAACCACTGCTCTTATTGACAAAGTGGCTTTCACCTTTTATCAAATGGCTTCTGTAAAGGTTGGGGGTTTTGATAATATTGTACAAAGGTGTGATACAGCATCTGAAACTGCATTCAATCCAGAAGAATATGTTGCTTGCTTAGTAAACTGAGGATTAAACAGGAAAACAGTTCTTCTCTGCCAGGGCCTGCACAGTTCCCAAGGGAAGAATGACTGGCAATAACTGTTTGTGTCGGATCCTAAAGAGCTGTTTTCACTGTTGCCAACAGGACCCGGTGTGGATGTGCCTGCTCCTGACATGAGCACGGGGGAGAGGGAGATGTCCTGGATTGCTGACACCTATGCCAGTACCATAGGACACTATGTAAGTCTGTGCAGAGGCTTTCAAGCAGAAAAGCTGCCCAATCATATCAATTTGTTTACTTATTGGATCTAAAAATATTCTTGCAAACTGTGACAACCTCAGTGGTGTGAGGATTTTAGGGTACAGCAAAGGAAAAAAAAAATAGCTTTAAGGATGATATTCTTCCACTAGCCTTAAAAGAAGCTTCTCTGATACAATACTGATTGCAATTGTTCAACAAAAGAAAATACACAGTTTTTAAAGTATATAGTCTAAAATTGGTTTCTATTTCTATAATTGTCCTCTGTTTTTCATTGGTACTGTAATTACTAATTTAAAATTGTTAACTGATAACTGAATTTACAAGTTTTATTAAATACATGCTTTTGTTCATTCAAGAGACCATGCAAATTACATTCACACTACTGGTATAACTTCTAAAAGTTTTAAGACTCTCTGCAGTCTCCTGGAAGTAACAAGTTTCATTGTGGACCTCAGCAAATTCTTCAAAGTGTAAAGCAAAAGGACACTGATGTAATTTATAGCCCAGGAGGCAATAAAAAAAAATCAAATTTTTTAAAATTACTTTTTAATGCTAGCCCTTGGTTTGGCCCTTGTCCTTGTGCCAGTGGGGATATTTGTACCTGTTGACCAAACACTTTCATTGTACGCTTTCAACAGGTCTGTTCAAAGAAAACCACATTTTGGACAACTGATTTGTCAGTAGCTGTGTATGAAGGTGTTCTTGTGCTGTTCTATTGCATGTTTGCCTATCCCAGCTCCTCTGAGGCCCTGCAGGGTGTGTGCCTCGGGCATCAGTGCCACCTGGCACACGCCTGGCTCTGGCACATTGCTCAGGATGTGCCTGCTGCCCTCAGGCAAATCCTGGCACAAGACTTGTCTGGGGCCTTGGGCAGCAGGAGGTGGAGTGGCACAGGTTATTCTAAGTCTGAAATACAGCCTGAGGTATCTTATGGAAGGAAAAAAGGAATGCTTGAGGAATCAGCTGTGGCATGCTGATCAGTTGAGTTAAATTACTTTTGCACAAAGGTCTCTGTTAGGGATATCACTGTAAAACATTATTTGCTTTTTGCTATTCATATAGGTAAATATCTTAATTAAAACTTCATATCTGATAAAATGGCAAAGCTATGAATTCAGAAGGACTTCAAAATGCAGGGTGGCAATTAGTTCCTTCAGTCAGAACTTAGAATTCCAACTTAGAGCAAAACTACTGCCTCAAAGCATTGAGTTTTAACATTTATCCCATGGCACTGAAATGTGTATTTCACTGTGATACAGCAGCACTGTGTTATTGAGACTGACAAGAAGGATCACAGCAAGTGACCTGCTTTAAGATTTGCTGTACTGAAGAGTTCTCATGCAGTTTTATAGAAAAGCTCCATTTTTTTAAAATTAAACTAAACCCTGATAGAGAAGTTTTCAAGTGGATGAATTTCTTATTTTTACCACTTTATAAGCTCACCTTAGTGTGTAGTCCTACACATTCTTATGATTCAATAACAACAGAAAAGAAAATAACTACTGAGGATTACAATTGGAATTAGCCTACAACAGCTTCTTTTTAGACTCCCTCTGTATGGCAGTATCCTATTGAAAAATGAAAAAACCTGAGAGGATTCAGGAACACGTTTCTGCAAAGTTAATTAAAAATTGAAATAAGGGAGGGGCGTGGGGGGAAATGTTAGTTTCTTTAATTTTGTTGGCTTGCTTGTTTGTACTAGAGAGAGTGGTAGCCACAGTGGAACTCCAGGGCTATTGTGGAAAATGACCAGGTAATGGAGAAGGAAAGTGAGAATTCTGACAAGGCTATAAAAAGGGGAATAACCCATCAAAACCAGTCTCTAGAGGAAGATGCTTCAGATAACTATCTGTTTGGGACACCAAGAGCAAAAATAAAGGTGATTAAGGAATACTAAAAAGATAAAAATGACCAGGGGGGAAGAAGGGAAGGGAACAAAGAGCAGAAAATGAGCAACGAACAACAGTGCAACAAGCCATAATTGCAAACACAGATGGAAGCTGTGCAACACTGCTGCATTCAGTGGAGTGGAAAGATAACTCTGGTGAGGGATCTGAGATACAGACCTGATGGCCCTGTGCTTGCACACTGCACGCAGCTGTGCTCAGGGAGTTTCAAGTGGGAAGGATAAATCAAATAACAGATATAAGCAGATAAAGGAAGTTTGCTCAAAACCAACCATTCAGAGCGAGGAAGCTGGAGAGACAAGGAGGACATCACTGCAGGGGGGAAAGGGGCAAAGAAAGGAGCTGAGGTTAGTGCCTGAGCATCCCCAACTGAGCTCACAAGCTACCAGTGCTGAAAGAGAAGTCTTTGATGTCTATGAGCCATTTTTCAAGGCTCTCAGCAAAAGCCATGCTCTTTGGTTTTCACCCAAGATGTGCTGCAAGTTTTTGCTTATTGACTTGAAACCAAAGATTTTAGGACTTTGACATCAGCTGTGGCTTTTATATGTGACTTCAAGAAGACCTGGATCTGTCCTCACTTCATGCTCTATCTTCTTGCCAAACCATGCAAGTTGTTAATAACTACATGTTAACTGTTCCAGAAAATCCATCTGAAGTTGCCACTGAGTTACATGTGGCTGAAGTTTTTAATTAAATTAATCCTTTCTGCTCTTCTGTGCTTCCTGACACAATCAACTGACTTTTGGTACACAGGAAAGGACTTTGATAAATACATTCTTATACATGGTGGGAAGCTGTATTTCTTCACATATTTATAAAATAGATTCCCTCTTTTGTGAATGCACAAAGCCCGAAGCATAGTTTAAGAATAAAAACCTGGAAGTCCATCAAAGCATCAGGCCAAGTCGTTCCAAGAGAACACCCCTGCCGATGTTTGTCACAGTTGACATGCCACAAGAGGGAGCATACAGCCCATGGAGAGCAGCGAGCTGGCTTTTGGGAGGCTGAATTAGGAATTCTGTGGCAAGCCCAGCATCACCTTCATTGTTCTTAAAGAGGCTTATATGTTAACTCACTGGCATTTTCAAACAGTAAATAGTTTTAGTCTTCATTGTGGCTCTAGTCTCCTCCAGCCATTCTGCCTCCACTTCCTTTTGTCTGCTCCTTTCCTTCCTCTCACCAAGCACCCTGCACCACAGGCATGCAAATGCCTTTGGCACAAGGGATGGAGCAGAGGGAGCCTCCCAGTGAATGTGTGCCTGGTGGAATGGAAACCCATCCGGCTGCTGGCACTCTCATTTCAGTGGATTCTCTTTCATCCCTCCTTTTTCACTTGTGCTGGAAGCCAAGCCACCATGTGACTGTGCTCCCAGGGTGTGGGAGCATGGGAACCACGGGTGACAGAAGAGGGAGTTCCAGTGTCTGGTTTGGAAGAATTTCTTTCATGTTCTTAATTCCAATTGGAAAAATCAGCGATGGTTTTAAATAGCTGTTTTATCTTGGCTGACTATCTGGAATATGGAACCCTTAATTTTATTGCCACCAAATTAAGAACAGAGTCTTGATTGTAAATGCTGCTTTTCTGAATAAAAGTAGTAAATCCACAGCTTTTCCCATATGACCTTCAAACTGCAGATTTCCTCTGAGAGCATCCCTGTATTCTGACTACACACTTCATGCCTCGTTTTGTAGTTGTAAAATAACTGAATTTGTTATAAAGGAACACTAAACACTGTTTAAAGATGATTAAAAGCCAGTTCAAGGATATGTCTGAGCCCTTTAAAAAAATAAGATATCAAAAGTGGTGATGTAAAGAAATTGTGGCTGTAAATAGGAGCTGACTTTAAGAAACATGCCTGGAAGATTTTTGATTTGGCTGCTTGTGGATGTCACCATGATACACAGACTGAAATTAACACACACACTTAGAGGCAACTAAAAATTACAGACCGTATCCACAACTTTCCTGACAGAATATTCTGAGGTGTTCACACAAAGTGAGGAAGGAAATCATCTTTACAAACTAAATTCATTTAAGCTATATCACGTTCTGACTCTTAAAATTTCTGTTTTCCCTTATGTCAAAAGTGCACAAAACTTCTTGTTGCAGCAGTTTTTTGGTTGATTAATTCCATGTCTCACGAGTCCTTTGCTGTTTTACAGGATATTAATGCACATGCATGTGTAACTGGCAAACCCATCAGCCAGGGTGGGATCCATGGGCGTATATCTGCAACTGGCCGTGGTGTCTTCCATGGAATTGAAAACTTCATCAATGAAGCCTCATATATGAGCTTATTAGGAATGACTCCAGGATTTGGAGATAAAACATTTGCTGTTCAGGTAACTTTGTTCCTTAGACAGTAGGAAAAGAAGTAGTACACAGACTTTCAGTAGAGCTGTTTTTAAAACAGGCTGTAGCCCTTAAAAACTGAGAGAGCTTTAAAACTTCCAACTTAACCTTTACTCTCAAACTTTAGAAACATTTTTCAAGCAACATAGCATCCTTTTTTTTGGACTGGTTTTTATAAACTGAGCTTTCAATTGCACTCTACAGGCAGAAAGCCAAATCTCTGTAGTCATTATGATCTTGTAAGCCACAAACACCAAAATGAAATACTGTTACACGAGGTCTTTAAACTAAGCACACTTTTCAGTGAGCTGTGACACTGGTTTTACCTACACAAATTTTGTTGCCATTTTTTTTTTACAATAAAAAAATGTAAGAAGAGGAGAAATTGAGGGTTCCATTACAGAATAAGCAGTTGGAAAAATAGAAACTAAGACCTTATCCTAAATTTGTAGGGTTGAATGCACATTTTTGGTGTTCCTAAGACTTAGGGATTTATGTAGTTGAATTTTGAAAGTGTTTGATTAGTCATTAGTATGCATTATCATTCCTAAGATTTCCAAGAGAGGAAACTTGTTCACCTTTAAACAATATGTTAAATGGAGCATTTGAGGAACTGATTTGTTTTGTTGCTTTCAAAAGTGCTTGTTAGAAAAGAAATAGCAGAGTAATTGTAACCTCCAAGTTGTCCTCTAGTTCACCTGTGGTCTGCAACAAACATCTCTGCCCTGCACAGGCCCAGCAGCACACTCCTCTCCCTGCACTTTGGTGTTTTCAGGCCTGGCAGAGGACTAACCAGCAGGCACTTAAGCAAAACTTGGACTGAAAAAAGCAGAAAATTCTCATAGGAAAATGAACCTAGAGCATTTCCAAGAGACCTAAAGCATGATAGACTCTTCCATCAAAGTTTGCTTCTAATACATAAGCAAAAATCCCAAATATAATTGAAGCTGTGTTATAAAGGAATTGATTATTCCTGTATAACATATATTTATCCTATATATTTATAGCTTTTTTTTTCAGCACAGAATTGTACTACAAACTTCAACATTGATCATATGACTTTTTGTCTGCTATGTGTGTTCTTTTATTTCCAGAACATCAGCATTCTGGAAGTAAAGGAACTTAATGGCCTGGAATTAAGTCAGTAGTCATACAAAAACCCATTAATCCCTTTAAGAGGGTGCCAGTCACAAAGTGGATACACAGAACATTCCCAGGTTGATAAACATCATCGTTTTGACACTTGCATAGTAGCATTACCCTTCCTTTCCATATTTCCAGTATAAAACACTCATCACAACTGCACCTTGCTGGCCTAGTGCATCATTTCTGCAGTGACATTCAGACAAGAATAGCATGGATGTACATTTCTTCCATCTTGCCTATCCACATCTAAGGCCAAGATGTGCCAGTAGATTAAAAACTATTTAAAACTGTATTAGCCCTAGCAGTAACCATCATTTTAACTGGAGGGTTAACTACTTTACCTTTCTCTTTGCCTCAGGGATTTGGGAACGTGGGCTTGCATTCCATGAGGTACTTGCATCGTTTTGGCGCAAAATGCGTCGCTGTCGGAGAGTTCAATGGTTCCATCTGGAATCCTGATGGGATTGACCCGAAGGAACTAGAAGATTTCAAATTGGTATGGAACTTAGCTAAGCAGAAAGAGTTTCATTTTTGTCAGCTTTGCAAGTAGATAGAATGACTGATGACTGTAAACTGGTGTTATGATATTTAAAGCATGCTGCAAATAGTCCTTACAAAGTGGCTTAGAAATATTGATTCTTCTGACTTTCCTTCTTATCCCCAACAGGAGTGCAAAAGCAGGTGGTACCTTTTCTTACCCTTTGACCTGACTCTCAAAAAAAAATGTCTGTATGTGTGCAGGCTAACTACTTCATTTTCAGAATTGGAATTATTATTATATTGCCTTTGTTGTGCCTAAACCAGAAAGGACATCTTAAGGAACCAGGGCCAGGGGGTTCCTGAAGGATTCCTGACTGAGAATCACAAGCACATGGTTGTTTAAGATGTACAAAGTGTACTTTTGCTCTTTCTTACCTATTGGATGTTTCTGAAAGAATGAAAGCCTGCCTGGCAGTGTGACTTGAATGTGTAGTTTATAATGAAAACTGGATGTGGTCTTTTTATTTCAGCTTCCAAGTGAAGCAGACTTGAGGGGACAGTTCACAGGCACTAAAATACAGTCTTCTACTTAATGCTTCTTAGGGTCTTATTTTATGTATCTTCTTTTATATAGGGAATATTTGAATTTATTTATCACCTTCTTTCTCAAAGGGATGTAGATTCTATCACTAAACAAAGGCTATCATTGAAGTACTGAATTTTAAAAAGCATTTGAATCTTATGTGATGCAACTTATCGTGGGTATAGTAGACTAGTGAGTCATTTTGGTTGTTTGAAAACTATTTTAAGAGCTGAGAGGAACCTTTTTTTTTAAATATTTCAGAGCCCAAATGTTTCTCAGAGTCTTTATGCAGACAGCAGTTATGCTTCAGTCTTGGGAACTTTGTTCCTGAAGCTTTATAGCTTGCTTTTTACCTCTAAGTAAGGATAGGAATTACATTATGTGCTGTCTCTCTAGTATTGTTGCTTCTCCCTTTTCTCACTCTGAAAGCCAGAAGGGAAGAAATTGGTATGAGTGCACAACACACTAAAACCACTGTGGTTTGTTTTCTTCACACAGCAACACGGGACAATCATGGGCTTCCCTAAAGCAAAGCCACTTGAGGGCAGCATTCTGGAAACAGACTGTGACATTCTCATCCCTGCTGCCAGCGAGAAGCAGCTGACCAAGGCCAATGCACACAAGGTTAAAGCAAAAGTAAGTCAGAGAGTTCAAGTGGAAATGAAAACCAGAGATGGTCTGTTTAAATACTAATATTCAATAATCAGCATGAACAAACCCAGATCTATACCTCTGAGTTACTCTGTGCTGTGATTTCTTTCAGATTATTGCTGAAGGTGCCAATGGGCCTACAACTCCTGAAGCTGACAAAATCTTCTTGGAGCGGAATATCATGGTTATCCCTGTAAGGTTCTATCATGACCTGTGATTTTCATTTCAAAGGAACATTTTTGTGAAAAGTACCAAGACCCTACTTATTGAAGGCTTTTATTAAGAGCCATTCATTCTCTAGGAGTGTTTTTAATAACTGATGTCTAGGAAATGGGTGTCAATGTTGCTGAAGAAATATAATATTTATTAAAGGCCTCACTACATCTGTAAATGACCAAAGATAATGATTGTTAGCTGACATTTGCTCGATCAAAAAGTGCACTAAACACAGGAAGAAGGAAGAGTAAATATTCTGGCCAGTTTGTAGACATGGTGTGTCTAGGTGATGCTCTGACAGAACTGTGTACTGCAGAGTGTATAGAGTATGTGTAGTGATAGTTTGAAATAAGACCTGTCCAGCTATAATGACAATTTTTTTCTCAGAGGAAGGGTGATCAAGTGATCTTGCTAGACAGAGTAGCTGATCTTCAGCCTTTACTCACTGAGATGGCCTAAGGATGCTCTAATTTTCTTAAAGATTTGTGCTAAAATAGAAGTAAGTAGTCTGTCAAACACACCTGAACTAGATGTGCTCTAAAGTCCAATCCTATTTTAAATCGGTAGAAGTAATCCCTGAACTGAAGAAGAGGATGTTGTCCTGTAAGAGTAAGAGCTGGATTGTCTTCTGAACTGCAGTTTAAAGTAGTGCCTTGGACATGACACTGCTTGCTTTTGCAGAATGTGATAGAGCTTTGTCACATGGTCACAATTCAAAGTATTTCTTCTTTCTGTGCAGGATCTTTACCTGAATGCTGGGGGTGTAACAGTATCCTACTTTGAATGGCTGAAAAACTTGAACCACGTCAGTTATGGGCGTCTGACTTTCAAATATGAGAGAGATTCAAACTACCACTTGCTCAGTAAGTGCTCACTTCTGCTTCCACACACTGTTTAACTAATAGACTGGGCTAGCAAGCACCAAATGTGGGAGAAATGGAAACAGAACTCTTAAATTCACCACAATTTCCCCAGAAGTCTGTAATTGCTGCTTATTAAAGAATAGAAAAGGTTTCATAGGTTAACTGACCCACAACTCTAATGACTTAAGTTAAATGCATTCTTTTCTGGTTATCTTTAAATTCTTTCCTCAGTTTTGTAAAATACTGAAGTCAAGCCACTTAAGTAAAATATTTATTACTTCTTACTGAACGTCTTTCAGCTGTACACTTGGTATTTAGGAAGCATTCAAATGAAGCTCAAGCAGGTGCCATTGTTCTGCACATACAACAATCAAGGATTTCTATAAAGGCCAATAAAATAATAGAGACAGGCACTGGAAAAACCTGCTTATGGCTCACAGCTCTGCTTATGGTCATTCTGTGCTGCCTGCTTTCTGGGAAACAATGACAATTACATGATGAGAGGAAGCTCAATGGAGAAGAACTGGAGGATGTTGCTCCATTTTAAACAGTACTCTGTAGAAAACATTAGAATCTTGAGACACTGGACTTGGCAAAACATACACCTGTATAGTTTTTAATAGAACCCTTTCTCATAAATCATGCATTGTAAAGTGTTTCTAAAGTAGGGGAGAGTTATGGCTGTTCTCATTTAAATCCCTTTCTTAACTTCGAGATTGTGTTGTCTCAAATGCTCTTTGTTGCTGTTTAGGAATTTCAGAATTTCAAGAACTAAGATTAAATAAATATCAATGAAAAAACCCAAAGCACTGCTCACTGTCCTAAGGGAAAAAAAATCCTAAAATTTCACATCTGTCAGTTACCTTGCATCTACTTTTTTTTTTTTTCCTTTTCTAGTGTCTGTCCAGGAAAGCTTGGAAAGAAAATTTGGGAAACATGGGGGAACTATTCCAGTTGTGCCTACAGCAGAATTTCAAGATAGGATATCGGTAAGTAGTTGCTGCTGGTTTTTTTTTACTGTTAGGGGAGCTGTACTCTATATTATCTATATTGATATTATAACTGAAATCTAAATTTTACCATTGTAGCTATCATGGAGCACTTTTCCCCAAGCAAAGCATTAGTATATGATTAGCCTGATAGCCCAACAAAGCAAGCAAATGATCTGAACTGCTTCAGAATATTGGAAATAAGCTATTTTTGATGTCTTTTACTTCAGTCCATGCAATATAACTCCAATATAGTAAAAAAAGCTACAGTTTTAATACAGATGCTTTTTGTATTTTGGAGCTCTTGTTGATATAGTTTGCCTGGTTTTCCAAAAATCTTCGAACAAGATATCACACTACAGACAGTTTGATGTTTCTGTAACTCCAGAATAACAACTAGGTGAAAAACTGTAGCTTGTTCCTTTAAGAGTGAATCAACAGGCAAAGAAATGTCAGGTAAAATTCATTGCTATCTCTTGTGTAGCAATGCATGGTGAGAGAATTTCCAAATTAAGGGATGGGTTGTGAGCTCATCCCTTTGCATTTAACAGGAAACTGTGGAGGTGATGACAAAATAGAAGCCTAGAAATCCACAGCAGCCAATAACCAAATGCAGCATTAGAAATCGTTCTGAAGGTGTAAGACTGACTAAGGATGCCACCATATAAATTCAGAGTGTTCTGCCTTCTGAATACTGTGTGCAGATTAGGTCTCTGCATCTTCACACAGTGGAAGGCTGGGGAAAGTTCAGAGCCAGATCACAATGATAGATAAAAGTACAGAAGCTTCTCTGACATGGACCAAGGAACTGACCTAGGTCCTACTAGCCTGAAGGAGGCCTGAGGTGGAGACAGTGAGCTGTAGAATGAGGGGTATGGAAAGAGGTGGATAGGGATAGATTGTTCACTGCAGGGAGTGGTGGAAGAGAGCGAGGTGTGTTCCAACAAAAGCAGCACAGTGAGGTGCAGAATGAAGAATAAGGGGATGGGTCCAAGCAGAGCAGACAGTTCAGGTGTGCAATATTCTGCCAAGGGATACATGGAAACTAAAAGCATCAGCTGGTTATATTTTTAAACTCTAATTCAGGAGGAAGTGGGACAAATGAGGAGGAGGAAAAAGTCCAGCAAGTTGTGAAAAAGATTAAACCATGTTTCCTCAGGAAGAGATCAGGGGAAGTGCATATCAACTTGGACTACAGCCAGATGATAGCAATAGACTTTAGCCTGGTCCAGAATGGTGCTTTTTATACTTGTTAGGCTATATGAGTAGCATGTGATGGGTTCTGTGGTTTAAAGCAAATGCAGGATCTCTTAAACACAAGCCATAGAAAGTGGTCTAGTACTTTAGTGCTTCCAGCCTAAATTGGTATTTGAAGGAAAGCAAGTATTTTGTGGACCCAGATGTCAAATACAGTAAATTACAGATGTCAAATACAGTAAATTACAGCAATCAGGATGATGGAACATTGAATCTGTAATGAGCAATCCTAATTTTTCAAGTGCTTATTGTTTTGTGTATTTAAATTTTAATGGGAATAAAGCTGTGGAGTTGCTAAGGGCTAATGTAATGTAGAGTATATGAATTTGGGATCTATGCCCTTCCTAATACCTGCCTTCAAAACAATTGCAATTAGTTGTTGACTCTTGAAAACTTTTTTGTTTAATATTTACTGTGTGATCTGAAGGCTGAAAGCAGTAATTACTGCATCAGTAGACAATGGTAGCATCGTGCATCTAGAAGCTAGGCCCATAAAAGTCTTCAGTGCTTATATCTGAGGTTTTAGAATTGAATTGACCATAGCTAGCTCTTCACATAACACAGCAAAGGCTGTTTAGGTTCTTCACCCATCATTAGAAGAGAATGAGTGAGCAAGCTTCAGTAATGACAGGACTCCAACATGTCACTGTCCCCAGCACACAATGAGGACCCAAAATGATTAAAAATCAAGGATTAAACCTGGATTTTATTCTCTGTTGTTGCAGGGTGCATCTGAGAAAGACATTGTGCACTCTGGGTTGGCTTACACGATGGAACGCTCTGCCCGGGTAAATATTGCATAACTCTGCATGCTTACATGAAGGAAAACTCACATGACTTTGGGACAGTTTTTGAATAGGTTGTACAGAATTTCTTTGCAATTAAGCAAGTAGATAAATAGCACACGATTAATGAAAGTCACTTAGAATATGAAGAATTTCTGCTTTGTGCCATCGTGGCCAACTTTAACTGGGTATAATAAACATTAGAGATTATTCTGGTAGAAGCTGTAGTAAGTAGAAACTTTTTAGTTGTCCTTTTGTACCTGGCTAATCTGGGACATGTACATAAGAGTGCTTTACTTCACCATGAACAGTTTTAGATTAATTCCTCTATGCTGTATTTAATTAGTGGGACAAAGGCTACTTGAAACATCTCATCTCTCCCTATCAGTGTAAGACTTTGAAAAGGGGTAATAGAGTGACCCTTTCAGTTCTCCGTTGTAAGGGGAATCAAGAAATTTCAGAATTGATCCACAAAGGATCAGAGCTCTGATACCAATCTAGCAGCTCCTTACTTTTTACTCCTTACTTGGATCCTACAAGCAAAATTGTTGAGCTGCTATGGAGTAACCTGCAGAAACTACATGTAACCTTTTCTGTTTCAGCAAATCATGCGTACTGCCATGACATACAACCTGGGTCTGGACCTGAGAACAGCTGCCTATGTCAATGCAATTGAGAAAGTCTTCAAAGTGTACAATGAGGCTGGTTTGACCTTTACATGAACAGGCCATGACCTCTCCTTGTTGTATCCCACCCCTCGCTGTTAATGTACCCTCTTCTTGAGAAAGCTTATCACAAGTTTACATGTAACCACAAAATTTTCTTTTCTTCTGACATTATAGTGGATTCTATTCTCAATTAGTCTCAGTTCCAAACTAGTCTTTTTTACAATAAAAATCCATGGTTTAGGAAATTGTATACAAGTATGTATCTGAAGATAACAGTTCATCTGCACTTGTGGGGGCCATTCTGGGTGTTTTGCCTACAAAACAAAATGGTACATTTCATGTATGGAAGAGTGGTCTTGCCACCTGAGCCACTTCTCAGACTTCAGATCAGATACTGTACTATATGAGCACTTAGCTCATTATTACTTCATGCACTTTTGTTTAATGACATTATTTTGGCTTCAGCACTTTCAGTAAGGCCTTGTGTGATCAATGCTGTGGCATTGTCAAAGGAAGAACGGGCCTCCAGCAGGGATTAACTTTGATAGGAGTCTAGTTTTTATTTGTAGTAAAGCTTCAGGCCTGATTCTCTTAAGGCAATATTTTTTCTTTACCTGTGCTACTGTTACAGGACTGCCTTTCCTCGTTTGTTCAAGCTCATTTGACTATCATCATGACGTTTGTGGCGCTGCCAGACTAATATTTTTATAAGCTGAAACTATTGAGCAACTCTAGTTATGTTTTTAATCAAGTATCTACATAACTACTCTGACTATAGGTAGTTTCCTTTTTTTTAAGAAAGGGATATTCTGAATTTGGTAAGCAATCATACTTAGGTTTTTTGGAATTCTCTTTCAGTCTTTTCCTTTCAGAGGCTTTCTGAGAATTAGATACTGCCTCAGTGAACAACTAGAGTGAAACTGAACCCAGAAATCATTGGCCAAACCACAGAGGAGTTAGAATGCTGCTATAAACTTAAGTCACTGTCTTAACACACACAGCCTTTTCCTTTTTTTTTTTTTGTCATCAGGAGGCCTCGAAAGTTTTGAACATAAAGTACAATAAAATGGACCTCAACAAAATATTGGATCAAGCACAGTTTTTGAAGTTTAAGGCTTTTGTCCCTTGGAGTCCCCTTGAAGTGCCAGATGTTATTTATGTAATGAATATGAATGTTTTTTTTAAGAAGACAATTAGTCCCTCCCAGAAACTCATGCTTTTTTCCTAACTACTTTGTAACTGCATGACATAACCTGGAGAGAGAGCAGTTATTAAAAAAAGTTGACCTTTCCAAACCAACTATGCTGGTGTATTACTGTTTTCTATTTCATGCAATAGCTTTCTGTAGCTACAATCTGCATCTCTTCACAGCACATGTCAGTTCATTACCTGACCACTACTAAGATACTGTCCCTGAATTATCTTAAGGGGCTCACAGATCTTTGTCTCCTGAACTTGCCTGTCAGCAAGATTTTGAAGTTGCATTTATTTAGTAAATAATTTCAGGTCTTTTTAGCTTATCCTCTAAAATGTGTGTGAAGAACTATTTAGTAGTTAGCAATGAACCTGTGTGAGGCATTTAATTGGTGGCTTACTCCATCATGTATGCCAGCATCCAGGGTTATAAAAGTACAACAGATAAAGTAAGTGCAGCATATCTATATTCACACTGATACTATTTAAAAAACATGAACCCTTAGAGCTTGAGAATTATCAAGTATGGATCTCTAAACACGAGATCTGTATCCTGGATCATATTCTTCAGTACTGTTTTTACATAAACCATTATAAAGTAAAACAAAATTATGATTTTAACAGTTCAGCTCTGACCAATTGTAACCAAAACTTGGAGGCTAAAAGCTCACAAATAAACAGTTGTATTACAAAAAAATAGAAATAATCTTAAAAATAGTGTTGCATTATCTGGCAGCAAATTCATTTAAAGCAGAATTCTTACTGTTGTTCTCCCTCCCCTCCTTAATTTTCTCTATAGCTGGTAAAGCAGCCCTACTTTGGCTGGGTAAACCTGAAAAATGGGACCCTTTCAGTGCTGAAGCATACAGAAAGCTGGCATAGATACCTCACTGGGATATCTTCTACCTCCTACCAACTTGGAAGGGAAAAAAAGCAAAAGCCTGCCCAATGCCTGGATTCCCCGGTACATTAGCATCCTCTATTCTGGTGTACACACACATTACCACTTCTTTTCCGGGGATATCTTGGGAAAAAAAAGCAGATCTAACACCTAGCATGATTTTACTAAACCCAGAGATGAGCCCTTAAGGTTCACTGGATCTCTACTGAGCAGCTTGACTGCAGCAGTTACTGACCTCTTGTTAAACAGAGTCAGTGTCAGAGACACAAATCCAAGCATATCCAAGGGCCACTGTTACAACAACTTAAGGTACTTTCAGTCAAAGACTTGAGATTCTTGAGGACACAAATTCTTGGAGGCTGACTTGAGAGCTGATTTGCCCTTTGTAGCTAAACACAAGAACCAAATCCTTATCAGTGATCCCAGACTTCTTGTGATAGGCTGCTCTGAAATAATCTCACACCAGTTCTGAGCATTGTTGGCCTCATTCCTAATGTTAAAACAGTTAAGAAAAAAAAAATAGAGTTACATATTCCTTATCACATTTTGTGCACAGACCTCTCAACAGCCAGCAACAACAACAGAGAGAAGAAAGCAGCAAAATTTTGAATCGTTTCTGAGTTAATGTGATTTCAGAAGTTTGGGTACAAAGCAGCTCTAGTCTTTTCCCAGCCCGAGCCACAGCTGAAGAAAGAAATCACTCTCTGGGATGCATGTTATAAATACTGGGGTTTCTTTACTAAAACTGTAACTTCAGTTAGATGTTGGACCCTCCTTACATATAATGTACAAACACACAAGTCTTATCTGCAAGCTAATAACCTTATTACTGCTTGTATTCCCTTATATGCCACCAGACATTTACTAAGAAACTTGCTGTACTGTTTGGCAGGGAGCCAGTCAGGACCTGAAATCAGATCAGAACACTGATTTGTAACTGCTCTGGACCACACCTACTACACAGAGTAAAGCACATCCTTACTGGGTGTTTGTAAGCTCTCATTCAGCACTTAATAGTGCTCAGGTACATGGTTGGTGTTGAGTAGCAGCTCAGCAAGTGCTCTAAAGCTGCAGGTGAATCCCATGAGGATGACAACCGCAGTGCTCAGGGTCACGTGCCACCTGCAAACTACTAAATGCAAAATGTTTCTATTCTACAGAAGAGCAAGCAGAACAATCATTTCTTTTTATCCCAGCAAAGAACTCAGTACTACACCTCTTTTTGATTGGTGTCAACTGTCACCATCAGGAAGAAGGGTCAAAGCAATGGAAATTCTTGCTGTGATTTCAAGATGCTGGGTAAGTAACCTCTAAATTATTCTGTTACTAATTGAGAAGGTTGTAGTATCAGATTCTAAGTTCATACGCACAACAGTGTGTTCCTGGCTTTTGAGGATTTTTTCTGCTTGATGCATTACTCAGAATTACCTGGTTCTGATTCTTCCAGCTGCTGTCCCTGTGTGGGTTTCACAGGAGCCCTGCAGACTTGGTCAGTGCCCCTCTGCACACAGCAGTGCCTGCTGTGCCTGTGCAGAGCTGCAGGAGTGGCCCCAGGGAGCCAGCCCAGCTGAGCAGGTGCCAGCAGTGCAACCTGCTGCTGCTGGCACTGGCTCTGAGCATCAGGTGCTGCTGGGCAGTGGTCACACACCTCAAACAGGCTTGAGCCTTCCCCAGCACAGGAGCTAACTGTGATTTTACCAATGAGAGCAGAATGAACGCAGAGGCACAGCAGTTCTTACCTTGTCTGGAGAGGGCTGCTGGGTGCTCAGCTTGTGAGACTTGTACCCACACACACAGTCAGGACTTGGGCTCAGTGACAAATGGGAGACCAGCTCTCAAGTGCTTGACTTTACATGCTGCCCACTTTAAGCCAGCCCTTACCCCACTACAAAACCCAAAAAAAACCAACAAACCAAAAAACATCTTGGCATTAGTAGCTTAGCACTGCTCTAGCTGCTTGCTCTAGATCAGAGACCTAGATCAGTAAATCCAGTCTCTCTAGACCAGTGATTGTAAATGTGGTTTTATATGTGTAGCCAAAGGAATACACCCAAGCCAGGCAGTGTAAGTATTGACTTTATTTAGGAGTATATGTAGGAGAAACTTGTTTACAAAAATTTCAGTGGTGATACATTTTGATCTTTATTGTCCAAAGCTTTTGCCCCATGAAGCTGCTTGGTTTGCTACATTTTTTACAGCTTTTTCACCAGTCTCAGCAACTTTGTAGACTTCATCAAGAGCTTTTAAAAGAGAAAAAAACAAAGGTAACTGTAGCATCATTGCAATAACTACCCCTTTCCCACCAGGTGTGGGACAAGAAGCAAGGCAGGGTTGAGGACCCTGTCTGGGTCAGGACATTTTGAAATAAACACAAACATTACCATACCTTTCTGACCAGCAGCCTTAGCCTGTTCTGTTGCTTGCTGCACAGTCTGGTTCACAGTGTCAACTGCAGTTAAGAGAAAAAAAATGTCAATTAAGCAGTCTTTACCTTTCCCCTAATTTCAACAGCCACATTTTCAAAGTGTTCCCTGAATGTGTCAGGGCTAGAAGATGAATAATTATTCCATAAGGATGGGCATCCTGGTCTAGTGGTAGAGATGCTATAGGACTCTGGCTGCAGTTCCCCACAGTATCCATATACCTGGGTATAGATGAAGATTATGGACGTTAATGTGGGGTACCTAGACTGCCAAGAAACAAGCACTGGTAGGGAACTAGGTGCAATGAAACCTTCCTTTTATTTAGCCTGGCTAGGACCTGCTGAGAGCAGTTGGATTGGTAAAGATTCTTTTACCAGCTGCATAAACTGGTGCTCATTCTCTGAACTGGCATGCTGTATGAGCAGCACATCAAAAACAATTACTCTAATACTTCCTCTTGTATCTAAAGCAGATGTATTCTGTAAGAGACCAGAGTATTTTTAAAGGCATGGAAAAGTTCAGTAGAAGAGACATAGTGAAAAATGAAGAGCAAGAGAAGATATTGTCTTAAAGGCCTGCAACCTAGAAAATAGTGGTAAATGTTTGGCTGATCAGCTTCCAAAAGCTGTGATCAGGGAAGTCTTGTTACAAGAGTCAGAAGTTTGGGGCAAATGGCCTTGCATTGGACCTGTATTTATTTTATTTCCCCTGGCTCCAATTACTGCTTTTTGAAAAACACCACAGATATCTTCTGCACAACAGACACTGAGGGGGTGACTGATTGAGCAAGACATTCCTCATGGAAGTGGCAGGAGGGAGAAATGCTGAGGTGAGGAGAGATGTTTAAGTGGACTGGGAATGTCTAAAACTTCAAAGGTCTCCAGGCTTGCACTGAATGTCTCTTCAACAGTGGTTTTATTAAGTGCCTTGTAAAAACCAGTGACCTATTTCACCTGGAGCTTGTAGGACATTTTCTACTGCTCAAAAGACCAGTGACCTATTTCACCTGGAGCTTGTAGGACATTTTCTACTGCTCAAAAGATGTGCTAATTATCATTACATGCCATCTTTTGCTGCAGTTTCCTAATGTTCACTGCTCATAAGGTGCAGCTAAGACAAATGCTTCCCCATAGCAATCTTAGGTCACAGCCAAGCTTGTAACTCCCTTCAGGACCCATGGGATAGGTGCTAATTTTAGATACTTGCAAAGCTCAGTTGTGCCACTCTGTACTTGGCAATGGCTCATGGGACTGTGCCTTTGGGGCACGTGCAGGCACAACAGAAGTAGTTCAGAAACAAGGTAATGCAGAGTTGCAAAATCACCTGATAGACAGTCTTTTTTACATGAAATCTGCCATTAATCCCCCTTTATTTTCTTTTCAATGGGGGTTTAGAGGGTACCTCTAGAATCCTTGCAGTCAGTGCAATACTAAGAGTGGCATGATGAGTTCAGCATCATGTGCTGTGTATTTACTGCCTGACATTAAGGTATGTGCAGATTGCACAGAAGTGGCCAAGTCAAGCCAGTGCCTGGGACCACTCTCTGTTGTTCCAGAATCCAACTCCAGCTGGAAGAGCCATGCTGCAGTGCAGGACTTGCTGGGAAGATATAGGCAGGGTTCAGGCAAAGGGCTTCAGACAGATGATATCCAAAGAGCTGGTTCAGCTTCAAGTGCTTGGGACAGAGGGGCAAGGACTGCAGCTACTATTTATAAACTTTGCTCTTAGAGTTTGTTGACTCCTAAACACTTAGTTCCATCAGCTGATTGAGATTAGTACTCAGCTCCTCTGAAGATGACAAATGTCCTTTCTAAAACATCCATATTGTCTTCCAGCATAGGAAACAGTAGGTGTTTCCCCCATGTTAAAGAAGTTAGGAACATCAAAAAGCTGCCACAAAATACAATTTCTAGGACTACTCTATGGTAAAATCAGAAAGAAATCTTCAGTTGAAAAATTGATGGCTCCCTTCCAATTGCCCTCATCCTGGTGTTTTTCCTTCATGCTTCAGCATAAAAATAGCTGAATTAAGAATAAATCCAAATTCTTTTGGAAAAGAAAGTGGCTGTGGAATTGTTTGTCCTTCATCTTCCTAGCAAAATGAACCAAGTCGTGGTAAGTAGCAGGCTTCCCACTTGCTTCATTGGTCACATAGCCCACAAGTAATATTTCTATAGTATTTGAAGTCACAGGCAAAATAACTGCTTTCAAGAGTTTACCTAAATGTCATGTAAAGAAATATGAAAGTTTGCAGTGCTCACATACTAAGCACAAACACTTCAGGAATCTCAGCAGTGCGGGTCTCCACGTTAAAGCTCCACTAACAATGGTTATTTAACTTCAGGGCCAGTTCAGCAAAAGCCTCTGCAGGAGTGAACTTGGCTCATGCCCTGAGCCCCTGCAGCTGCACTTGTGCTCTTGGTGGGCTGTGTGACTGCAGTGCTGGCAGGGCTGGAGCACTGACATCAGGGCACTTAACTGTGCCTCTCTGGGCAGCACCGAGCAGGATCAGAGCCCCTAGAGCTGGTGCACTCTGCTGCCACAGAACTCGTATTTGTCATGGCTGGGCATATTAGGAAGCAAAGCCCTAAACAAGCAGCCTTGCCTCCACTCTCTGCTTTCTGCTGTCCTGTCATCAATGCATCATCTAGGCACCCATGCACTATGAGCCAGAATAGGAAAAGTTGTTGGAAACCCAGTAGTTAACATCAGACCTGCACTTTCGATGGTGTTAGAGGGCTTGGAGATTACAGAATGTGCTGACCCCACCCTTGAGGGCAGCATCTATAGAGTTCATGCCCCAGGGGCAGATTTGCTCCCAGCAGCAGGGGCAGGAACAAAGCAAATACTTTCACACCCAAGACACAGGAGGAGGGAAAGGAGCAATTTGTATTTACCTGCCACTTGTGCGGCACTTTCAGCTTGTTGCACAGCTTCCCCAGCGAGCTTCTTCCCAATCCCGAACATGGCTGCGCTCAGTCTCTCCCTGGGTGAGATGGGCGAGTGAATCCCTAAGTTCGGTTCTGTTACACTGTTTGGCAAAGTGCAGCTTTTTATAGACAAAGCAGGACTCCTCCCAGTAGTTAGAGGGCAAATGCAAACTGGAACCGGGAAAAGTCATGAGAGCTTGTTGGGTGATTAATATACCAGGCATAAAAGGGTGAAGAGACATTAATGTTTGTTATGATTTCCTCCCCGGAGAGAGGGCGTGGATTCATCGGCAGAAGTTTCCATAGCCCAGGAATGAAAGCTTTGTTTTTCCATATCGGGGAGTTGGTAAACAGCGTGCATGCCACAGCTGTCCTGAGCAAAGGCTCCCGTGCCGCAGGGGGATACACAGACTGGCACAGCCCATCGTGAACCGGGCAGAAAAACATTGCATTGCAAAACACTCCGCTGAAGAATTGCTTAAATCAACTCTGTCATTTCAAAACCTTACATAGAAAAGTATCCAGTTTCAGATGGTTCTTGCCCACATTCTTTTGATCCCCAGTGGGACTTAAAATTCACGGTTATAAATAGAAATGGGAGGCACTAACCCTGCTTTCTAAAGCGTCTGATGAAATCTTTATTGTGTTAGAGTAGGCTCATAATTTTGTGGTGTGTCATAATTAATATTTTAACCTCTTATTTCCACGGTCTGGTTCAGGATGGTAGGTTTGTGTCCTTCCCCACTGTCCCCACAGCAAGCACTTTGCCAGACCCAGCAGAGCCTCCAGAGTCTCAGGCATCAGCAACAGCTGGTGGGGTTCAGGTGGGCTCATTCCAGCTGCCAAAAAGCTGAGCTGCCCAGCCTTGTCCCCCCAGCTGTAGCCAACGGGATGGGATGTGCAGGAGGCAGACTGCTGAGACGTGGCCCCCACAACCCTGGTTCCTCTCACAGGGCACCTTTATGTTGTCCAGCCACACAGGAGCTGACCTCACCCCAAAACACTAAGCTCACTTTTTTATGGGATCACCAGCTTTCCAGCACAACTATTGTTGTGCCTTTTCACACAGGACAGAGGGTTTCACTCTGTCGATCAAATAATTACTGCTGAAAAGAGGGTGAAAATGCATAATCTACCTCAGAACAAGGGCTTATTTATCAAACTGTTCTGTATCCTACAGCTGCCACCACAGTAGGCTCTAGGAATATGTCTCTTGCCATGGCACTTCATGAACAACAGTTCCTCTGCAATGTCCCTTTTCAGCATTACAGTAAAAGCTCTGTTTTCTTCCCACCACTGCCATTTTTTTTTACAGACCACAACGTCCAACTTTATATCAATTAAAAAGGATATAGAGTTACTGAGGGTAGAGGGGGTTCCCTTCCTCATTTTATCTTCTAGAGGGCAGGGAAAGGATTATTCACCTTTTCAGATTATTATCTGAAATGATTATTCACTATTCAGACTATCTGAAAGCAAATTCTACCAGAATGTGCTCACAAAGAAAAGAACACAGAAGGAAAGGAACAATATTGGTTTTAAACTGACACCAAATAGAGGGTTGTTGACAAAGTTCAAAACAGACCTGCAATGCAGGAAAAAAAAGAAAACAAACCTAGAAATATTTCAGATAACTCAGACCAGCATCTGATCGGTGGAAATTCTTTGCACAGCAGCCAAGCAGTAAAACATACACACTGTTCCCTGTGACATCCTCAACTCCCCCCAGCCAGCCTCGTCCACAGGAAATTGCAATTTCCTGGTCCTGTTCTGCTGCTGCTCCTGTTACTGACAGCAGAGAGATGTGTGAAGACAGCAAGACTCTGAGTCAGCAACAGGTTTGTGTATTTGCCGAGGTGTGTTATCACAGAGCATTATCACTGGAAATACCCTTCCTCATCCTATCCTAATTCCGAAGTGAAGAATAGTTCCCACTCTCACGTACTCCAGTTCCACAAGTACAGCTTTTTTTTTTTTTGAAAGCCACATTAGGTCATGAACGACTTCCACAGGCATGGACTTTTACAGCACCAGCATTGGCTTTCCAGTGAACATCAGCACAGAAATAAAGCTACAGAACCAGCCCTAATCACATTCCACCGACGCACTGCAGGCACATATTGAATTGTAACATGGGAGAGGAGAGAGCACATGCCATCACAGCACTGCCTGCACGCAGGTAAAGGTGATGTTTGCCTCACAGAGTGGAAACACACAGCATTAAAACACACCCCACTTTTCAAATACAGAAAGGACCCATTTTCTCAAAGCCATGGAAACCAAGGAGGAGGTGCAGCTCCCTGCAGGCACCAGGCCTTTGATCACACTTGCATTTAGACTGACACGAGGCTGCTCTCAGTGTCACGGTATCGGCCATCGCAGCAGCACATCTCGGTAGCTGCGCTCCCCGCCGCCACAGCTCCTGTCACGGAGCCCCGGCCCCAGAGCCGCTGCTTTTGCTCTCTGGCCCCTCACAGTCCCCAGCCCAGGGACACGGCCCGAGGAGCCCGGCTCGTTCCTGCGCTGCCGAGAGCGGCCCGGCCCCGGCCCTGCCGCCCCGCCGGGCCCGTCCCGTGGGCGCCCCGGCCCCGGCCCAGGCC
>JAYDZK010000271.1:7532267-7543540 GCA_034509185.1 Euphonia xanthogaster | reverse complement strand
CCCGGCCCAGGCCCCACCGAGCCGGGGCCGGCAATACCGGGGCAGAGCCGAACCAGTGCGGGGATTGGAGCTGCCGAGGCACAAACACAAACACAGACACTGCCGGAGCTCAGCCAGCAGCCGGCACGGACAGACACGCCGAGCTGCAGAGCGGAGACAGAGCCCAGCACCTTCGCCACGGGTGCAGGGCCCTCATGCCCCAGGCTCCATCGCAGCACCCACAACACCAACACGCACCCACCCTCCCAGCCACCGCCTCCTCACATGTCCAGGTCCTACCTGGCCACCATGTCCGCAGCCAGCAGCTCCCCTGGGAATGCTCTCACAGCCCCTTTAAAGGCTCCCCAGCCTCCACCCACACAGCCAGGCAGCCCCAGCCCAGGTGCTGCAGGTTTTGGCCCTTATTTGCCACACCTGGTGGGGTTTTGAGTGAAGGGTCCACCTGCGTGATTGGCGGGAAATAAACTTCAAATGTGAAAGGAACATGAAAGTCAATTTGTCCTATGGGCAGGGAACCCCAGTGCTGCTATGACCCCTGAGGGCAGACACTGCTGAGAGCCCCAGAAGGGAGCTGGACAGCATTGTCCATAACCAGAGACTTCAAGGAGTGGCTGGGATATCCAATCCAACATTGCTCATCCAGCAATCATGGTTACCTGGAAGGGAGGGCCGAGAGGGGCCCAGTTTGCTGCCCGCTGCTGCCGCTGCTCCTCTCTGGGCAGGAGGGAGGCTGGCTGGGGCCACCTGACATGTTAGGGACACCGTTAGGGACATCGTTAGGGACACGTTAGGGACACGTTAGGGACATCGTTAGGGACATCGTTAGGGACACCGCTAGGGACACGCTAGGGACATCGTTAGGGACATCGTTAGGGATGTTGTCAGGGACATCGTTAGGGCCTGGTGAAATGGCATAACCCGGGCAGAGCGTGCAGCCTGCACTGCAGCTCCAAGTCCAGGATACCCCAGTGGCATATGGGCAACAGCATCCAACACAGCAACAGTTTGTTTGTCTTCAGATTTCTTGGTCTTACTTTGCCACATGACAGGAAACTACAGCTGCAAAGACAGGTTTCGGAGGGCTTGGATTCTTGATAACCTCTAGACCATTAATCACAGTATTCACCCAAGAGAAGGATAAAACTCTGTAAAAGCTGTGCCCCAACCGTGGCCCTGGCCTGTTGAGCTGTGTAGAAGAGATGAGGAAGGTTGTTTGCCCCTCAGCCACCCTTGGAAGGTCTCTGGGGCGCTGGAGTGGGGCATGGAGCAGAGGTGCTCGGGCTGGGCAGCCCAGCCAGGTTGAAACATGAATCCTCGTTGCTGAGCATTTCACAGCTCAGGCAGCTGCAGCCACACCCAGCACCACAAATAGGGAAGTTTGAGAACTCCAGTGTTAGATAACTTCACGTGTCTGGGGCTGATGGCACAGGAGCTGCTAGCAGCTCTAGGGATGTCTGCTTTACTTTTACAGAACATCTGGAGGCTTCAGCTGGGATAGGAGGATGCAGTCCTGAGCTGGGTCAGGGGTCCCTGTGTGATGCACGAGTGAGACAGAGCCCCAAATACTTCCAGACCAAAGAGCACTGGGACTGAGGCAGGGACCTTCCTTGTGGAGCAAAGTGCTTAAGTTTAGACCTGGAAACACTTGCCAGCAAGTGACTCAGACTCACGGGTGCCCATGGCACAGCGTGCACCCTCGGGACAAAGAGATGTGAAATACTCTGATCAGGCTCCTGAAGCAGCAAGGGCATCCCTGCACCGGGGAGCAGCAGTCAGGAGCTGCCTCTGGGTGCTCCTGGCTGGATGCATAAAGTGATTTCTCCTCTCTTAACTCAGTGGGTGACCTCCAGCAGTCCCTCCAGCCAGGCTGTCCAGTGCTTACCCTGCCAGCACTGCTGCCAACACTGGGCCAGTGCAGTGGGAACTGACAGGTGTGTAGTCACTCTGAAGACAACTGCAGTAAAGGGATATAAAACTGCACACCAAGAGTCAGGGCTGCATTCCCCATGAACAAAGCAGGAGGAGCAGTGTCTGTCATGCAAGGAGACAACAGGTTTTACTGGTGAAAATACCTGCAAGTGTACAAATTTTTTGGTAATACTTAAGTGATTTGCAGGCAGAAAAAAAAGGTTTGATGGAGAGTGGTGTATGGGTCACATTGGTGTTTGAAATGCTGAGCCTAAAGAGCACAGTCTCTGAAGATTTCACTGTCAGGAAGGTAACTATGAAAAGTACTAAATAATAAAGTACTTTTTGGGGGTTGCCCGGTAACTGAGAGTGTAATAGTCTAATGCTTTTTCTGTGAGCTTGTACTTGGGTAAATATTTAGGCTTTTAAAGCTTTAAATGACAGGAGCCATTGCATAGGGCATTGCACAGTGCAAAGCCTTGGACTATGTTTACCCACAGATGGTCTATTACTTATAAGGTCCTGTAAAGGCTTTTCCGTTCATACAGTCCTCGTGCAGACTGCAGACAAGGGTGCTCTTTGGGTTCAGTGAGGAATTGGTCTTTCCTTGGACCAAATTCACAAAGATTGGCTTCCAAAAATCCCCTGACAACCTCAGCTCTTGGTCAAGAAACGTGAGACTGATACCTCAAACAGGCCTGGACTGCCCTATTTCATTGCAGCCAGAGGGTTTTGGTCATGCTTGGGTTTTCTTTTGTAAGACACAAATTATATTCTTACTGAAACAGGCTGGTAAGGCTTCAAAGCAAGAGAGGGAAAGAAAAAAGGAAAAAAAAAAAAAAAAGAAAGGAAATATTGCCTAGCAATGAGAAACAGCCTGAGGCTGAGTTAAGAGCACTTACTGTGAGTGAGTGGATATTAGTGCCTTCTGTTGACAGAGGCAGCACTAAGAGGGCATCCTGTCTGGCTGCACAGCCTCTGATTGCCCAGCAAGCAGCAATCTCAAATAAATATTTCCATCTCCTAGGCAAGAAGATTGCCCCCTTGCCTGTGTGGCAACAGCTCCATCCCTGCACAGGCCGTGGCTGGCTGGGGCTGCCTTGGAGCACCCACACAGCCTGCACAGAGCCTGCACACAGGCTGAACACAGCCTGAACACAGCCTGCACACAGCCTGAACACAACTGCAGATAACCTGAACACAGCCTGCACACAGCCTGAACACAACTGCACACAGCTGCAGATAACCTGCACACAGCTGCACACAGCTGCACACAGCCTGCACACAGCCTGCACACAGCCTGCACACAACTGCAGATAACCTGCACACAACTGCACACAGCTGCACATAGCCTGCACACAGCCTGAACACAACTGCACACAGCCTGCACACAGCCTGAACACAACTGCAGATAACCTGCACACAGCTGCACACAGCCTGCACAGAGCCTGCACACAGCTGCACACAGCCTGCACACAACTGCAGATAACCTGCACACAGCCTGAACACAGCCTGAAATCAGCCTGCACACAGCCTGCACACAGCCTGAACACAGCCTGAACACAACTGCACACAGCCTGAAATCCTGCACACAGCCTGCACACAGCCTGAACACAGCCTGAAATCAGCCTGCACACAGCCTGTACACAGCTGCACACAACTGCAGATAACCTGAACACAGCCTGCACACAGCCTGAACACAGCCTGAACACAGCTGCAGATAACCTGCACACAGCCTGAACACAGCCTGAACACAGCCTGAACACAGCCTGAACACAGAGCCTGCACACAGCCTGCACACAGCCTGCACACAGCCTGAACACAACTGCACACAACCTGCACACAGCCTGAACACAACTGCAGATAACCTGCACAGAGCCTGCAGCTCAGGCGTGGCTGGAGCGAGAGCAGAGCGCCTGCAGGGACCTCCCCAGCCCACTGCTGCCACTCGGCTGCAACAGCAGTGCCCCGAGCGAGCACTGGGGTAACGGCGATGCCGGGGTTTGTCCCCAGGAGATTTTACTGGAGATGTGCTGTGGGTAATGGATACAAGACATTTGGATGGGCACCAGACTGTGGGAGAAGGGGGTGGATACCACGACTCCGTTCACTCCCAGACACCGCAGGGATTCTCTGCAGAGGGGGCTGTTGGTTTCCATCCTTCTGCCAGACTGCAGAAGGGTTCAGTGCTCCCTTACAGTGCCCTCACAGGGCTCTGGATCAGAGAGCAAAAGGGATCAACAAGCCACTGTGCGATCCTTCACTGGAAACCCCACAAAATAAAGAGATTAAATAACAAGATGATCTGAGTAGGGGAGATCTTTATTTATCTTAATCTGAAAATGCAGAGGATGGGAACAAACAAACAACTGACAAGAAATATAACCCCAGCATAATTTTTGATCATTGGAAGAAGACTCAGTTTCATCACATGACTGTTCTGGTGTCCTAATTATGAACAGTTTCACTGGCTTGGTAAATACACTGAGTAAATGTGGCAATAATCACTGAGCTGTTATAAGAGCAGGGTAACAGCATTGCTGAAACCTCTCCAGCCACGTTGACAATTGTGAGCAGATGTGCTAAGAGATTATTTTTTCTATGCAAAGGATGAGAAAGACCTTCTGCCTTAAAAACTTGTATTTGAAGAGAACAAAATTATCCAGATATCAAACAGCTTTCATTTTTCTACGCAAAGAAGTAGGTAACAGCAGGCCAAAGAGAGGTTTATACAAGCAGTGCTATTGACTTGAATTATCATCATTTTTTAAATCCAGATTTCTTCCCAAAGCCAGACATTGCTTCTGCAGCCTGTCCGGCCACTTTTTCTACTCCATCTTGTGCTGTCTTGGAAGCCTTGTCAAAAGCTGCAAGAGAGGGAAAAAGATAAGCAGAAAGTTGGAAAAATGCAGCATGGTTTAATACTTATGATAGAAGAGAGGTGTGAAAATTATCAGACTACAAAAAAGGAGTGATATATCTCAAAAAAGATTCTGGACATTTTGCTGCCTCCCCATCTAACATTACCAGGTGCCCAAGCCTGCCCTTCTTGTCATATCCATGGAGCTGGGGAAGGCGTCAGCTCTGAGGGGATACTGCCAGTGCATTTTGGCTTTCATGAAATATTTTAGACCCCAAAATTGCAATTCACCCCTCACACTTAGAATCTTATTAAATTATTACCAAAAAAACCAAAAAACCCAAACCAGCCTCGTTTTTAGTTTAACTTGTTCCCAATGCCCAGCTGCAAGATGCCCACACTTGCTTGACAATCTGCAGGATCAGGAATGTTCAACCCCAGCTGCTGCCCCAGCAGGTGCTGGGATCCAGGGTAGGGCTGGACCTGGACTGACCCCTGCTCTCAGGGCTGGGATGGGGGGAGCAAGAGGTAACACAGAGTTACTTAATCCTCTAGAAAGAAGAGCTGTGCCCACAAGTTTTCTGAATAGGAGGCCAATGTCTGAATGCTGTGCGTGAGACTCGGGGGCCAGGGAGTGTCAGCTACAGTCTGCCAGTACATGCGTGGAGCTACTCAGCAACAGATCCTGAAATCCTTCTGGGAGATTTATACAGGTTGTTATAAAAGCATTAAAGTTGTTATAAAATGTTGAAGGTTATACAAAGTGGTCACTGAAACCACAGGCTGAGAACACCTGTGGGACAGAGGAGAATGAGCACGGGCCGCTTCTGCCTTGTGTTGAGCTGCTCCGTCTTGATTTGAATGTCATTGCTCCTACCTTTCTGGCTTGCATCTGTAATCTGTTTGACTGCATCCTGAGTGGCCTGTCCCAGTGTGTTTGCTGTAATCAAGGGAAAACAAGATCAAAATCCTTCCCAGCTGTTGGTGTTTCTGGTTACTGGAATTCCATGCGTCAGTCAGCTTTTCTGCAAGCCTGCAGCAGGCTGTGCCCCTGGCAAGGGCCTTGGCTGGTCCCGAGCAGGCTGAGGCTGTGCCCTTCACAGGGCACCCTGGGCACTGTGTGCTGCCACAGCAGCTTGCTCCCAGATTAGCACTCACCTGGCACCCATGGTCAGCTGAGCAAATCAATGGCAGATAAGCAGGAGATAAGAAAAGATTAGCAGGGAGTTGGAATGATGACATTTAGCTGCAAGCTGCTTGTTTAACACTACACTTGCTTTTATTGATTTTTCTACCTTATTATGCTTGGGGTAGGTTGGCCATCTAACGTGCATTTTCCCTATGGGCCGTTTGGGACTAGAGCCTGTTCTAAAATGGAAGCAAGCACATTAAAACAGAGCTAGACAGGAGAAAGGAGATTTTTTTCAAACAAGATATGAATAGAAGAAGAGGAGCAGAAACTAGAAATGTAACAGATCAACTCCAGAATATGAAACATTAAAAAAGTAAGGTTCAATTGTAAGATAGTTTATGAAACAGTGAAGTGCCCCCTCAATGGCAGGAATATATTCAGGATGCAGCAAAGACTATTTTGTTTTCCAGAAAGGGGTTCTGTAATGTTTGTGGGGTTACTACACATTTGTCCCCAGACGTATGGAAACTTTCTGTAACTTCAATATAATAACAATGTTACTGATATATTTCAGCCATACAAGGAAGTGTTTGCAGGATCGGAATCCAGAACCATATCTGATCAAATTATACACTACCAGGAAAGAGCAGCAGGCAGACACGGTAGGGAATATACTGTAAAAAGCTACTATAAGCTGTACACATGTTGCAATATTTCATTTGAAGGAAAAGCTTTTATGCTTTGCATTGAAAAGTTGGTTTCCAATGCCCAGTGCTGATGACAACAGGGCTTGGCCTTAGAACTATGACAGAAATGTGCATACAGGGCTTTTTAAACCCTGCAGTCTGGTGATCACTGCTGAAGAGCACAACAGAAACACGTCCTACACATTACAAACTATCCATTGCAATCAATGTAGTTACATTACCAGAAGGCACTGACAGGCCAAATGGCAAATGTGCATCAAAGCTTAATTCCAACATGCTAAAAGGAGTGCTGATTAAAAGCAACTGCAGAGCGTGAAAAAAGACCACCCTGAGCAATGCAAATGGTAAATACAGAAGGCTGGTATCACCAAAAAAAAGGCTTCACTACTCTAAAAATATTAACATTTTGGAGAGTGATAAGAGTTGGACAATGGCCAGGAGCCAGGGAGGGAGAAGTGGGTGAGTAGGTTGAAGCAGCTTTGAGAGCCCTGGCTGGCCTGTGGTCTTCTCCAGGTGATGGCCAAAACTTGCAAAGTGAAGAAAAAAGAGGAAGCTGTGTCCTGCTAGCACCAATGCAGCCATGGCTTGTGGTTATTTAGCAGCCAAGCCCCCCTCCAAATACACAACAATATTTAGTCTTTCTTACCAGCATCTTTTGCTGCACCTTCAGCTTGTTCCTTCAGTCCCTGGAAGCTTTTACCCGACATTGTGGCTTCTGACACCTGTTGAAGTCTGCTCCTTGGATAAAATTGAGCACCTGGTGATGTAGAGCGCACGATGTGATGGTGTCCTGACTTGTTCTGGTTTTATACATCTGCCAGGAGACCTGCTGATTCTTTTGGGGGTGACTGGTACAATGGGTGGAGTTCAAATGTGAAGAATGAGAGCTGAAAATAGAGAAAAGCTGTTTATTTACCCTCCCTGATGAGAGGGTGTGCCCGGGTTGAGATTTTTGCTCCATCAAGCTGTCTTTGTTTGTTAATTTGTGCCATTTGTTTTTTTATAACCAAAACTGCAAAAAAACCTGTTCCACCATCACAGGCAGAGGAAAGCCACTGAACTGAGCTTTACAGAGTGCTGGAAACTGCTGAAGTGCAGGGTGTGGGCATGGCCAACTTTCATCCCCCCGGGCTAACTTCCTTCTCCTTCCTTCAGTCCCTGAGCACACCCTCATGAGAACAGAAACCAGCCCAGATTAGTTTCTGTTCTTAGAAGTTTTAATCACAACCCCCTTTTCTTGTCAGGTGGGATAACGTTAGATGGTGAGAGATGTAATTTATGTGTATTTTTATAGGAAACTGTTAATCTGGTCATCTTTCCAGTTGCCTGCTCAAGGTGGATTGCAAATCCCATCATCACAGAAGGCCTTGCCTGGGTAAGGCAGGTAACCAGTGCCAGCACTAGCAGCTCTCAGGGGAAGGGAAAAAAAAAAAAGCCAAATTAGCAAACCCACATTTTCCTACTGTGGCTTTGTGGTAAGATTCTTTTCATTCAGAAATTATGTTTAAACTCACTTCCTTTCCTAGCATTACCACATTAATAAAAGTTTCTGGCTTTAACCTCTGGCATTTCCCAGGTTTCCACTAGCCTTTGGAGTTTCTATTTCCTGCCATCAATCCCCAGTACAAAGGTACTTTGTACAAGTAAACTATTGGCAGAGTCAGGAGCCAAATGGCTCTCTGGTTTTGTGGGCTTTGGGTTCCTCATTGCCATTTTCCAGGGTACAAAGTGTCTCTCTTTGCATGGCCACACTCATACCCATATTTTTCTTCCTGAGAAAAGATTTGTGTTGGTAAACAAGCACAGATGCCACAGATGAACCAGGGTGGGCACTGACAGTTCTCATAAGTCTCGGACTTCATTAGTACCCAAGTGAGGAAGAGTCACAGAAAACAAGGTTCTGAGTATTCCTCTGCTGCTCCTGCTCCGCCTGTCATTTCAGAGAGCTCCTGTCAACTTTTGTACCACTCCTTTGTTATTTCAAACAGCAATGCTTTTTCCCACTCCATGGGTCAATTAGACTTTTAATTATATATTCACAGCAGGTATCTTTGCTGATTTCTTTCCTGGAATGATCTTCTTACTTGAATTTGCAAAAACTCAGATAAAAAGACACACAGTATTGTGGGGCTCTGACATTTTTTTTGAACCAAATCACTAACAGAGACCTATTTATTTTTCTTGCCCAAACCTGAGAACACAGCCACACCAAAGCCACATCAAACAGGTGGATTTCAGCTGTTCTCAGCCCCTTAGTCAGGTAGATTAACTTTTGTGAGGAGTGCTATTGCAAGGAAGGAAGGAGCTCTCTGGAATCCACCAGGCAGTTGGTCACAGGTCACGAGTAGATGTGCCCAGGCTTCAGCAGCAAATACCTTCTGGATTTCCTCCCTCTTGTTTCCACTGCTGGGTTTTCAGTGCAAGAGCCCTGCAGGTGCTGGCTGGGACAGTCTGCCTGAAAGGGACACCAGGAGTTTAGGAAAGCATTTAAAGCTGAAGCACGCTTCCATCAAGCATTAAACATGCACCACATCAGAGCACTGCTTTATAGACCCATAATCAGTTCAGATAAATACTGCTCTCTAACTCTGTCCTAATATCTACCTGGATTTCCCCATCTCCAACTATTATTCTTCCAAGTAGGAATCTCTGTTCAGTATTTTGGACTCAATATGGGTGTCTGATCTGTGCCACTGCTTGCTTTATCTCCTGCTCAAAGCATTAGGTAGCATGAATTCCTGAGGAAAACCCATCCTGCTGACAGCATGGCAGCATGGCTCCTTATCTAATGTAATCTTATCTTTAGCATTAATATAATTATCCTTATTCAAAGGATATAATTATAATTATAATTGTCCAAACTGAGAAAAAGAAAAGTGAGCAAATTACTCTTGCCCAGATTGGCATGGCATGATCGTTATAATGCAGAGCCTAGAGCAGAGGGAAGAGGGACATTTGCATAGTGTTCTTTCCATATGATGGTACCAATAATGTGTCCATCAGGTGGCAGGCTGAGTTACAAAATCACAGCAGAAAATTAATGGAATCTATTGCACAATATTTATCCACTCTGTGAGTTAACATTACTTCTCAGAAGACAATAGTAAGCCTTTGAACTGATGTTAGGTATTAATTAGAGTGCTTAAAAATGAAGATTTGAAAGGGTGGAAAGTTAGCTTGGGCTTTTGCTCCATTCAGCTCTCAGTATCTGCTGAGACTGCAGGTAGAAATCCTGGTTAATGCCAGCTGGGGCAGGTACCACAGTGTGGGCAGAGCCACAGCCAAGGAGCCCCCGGAATTTCAGGCTATTCCAAAAGCTACTGCACCTGGTAATGCCAGGGTGCATCACTGACACTGGCCAGGACCACAAGTCCAAAAGTGTCAGCAGCCCCAGCACTGTCTGCTCACCCCTGACACCTCTGACATGTAACATGTCTGGCTCCCTTCCCTGTGTCTGACTCCTCAGCCTTTTTCTCCACGTTCTGCCCCTTCACAGACTGTTGCTTGTGATGAGCTGTTATTTGTGTTTGGGGAAAAAAAAGCCCAAACTGATTCTTTAAGTGCTAGGAGTGCTTCACAACCCATGGCCCTGGAAATAGCTGGTAACTACAAATACACAGCCCAAACAGCTGTGAGTTAAATCTAAAGCACCACAGGGGAATTAGAAATTGTTCTGGTTTCCTTTCCTTTCACGCATCTTCTGTGGCAGCTTTGAGCACCCTCTCATATATCAGTGACATGAATCCCTCTGCTCTATCACCTGATGAAGGTCAGAAGTAATTAATCAGAGCTACAGCTTATGTTTTACACATGAAAATGGGCAAGGGAGGTTAATTAAAAAGTATTGAAATTTATTTCTGTTTTCTTAGATTTTAATTTGACCAGGGTTGGGATTTATAGATAGTTGTGGTGTCCATTAGCAAAGCAAATGCACTGATGTGTTAGGGCTAAAAAGTTCTACAGAGATCACCCCAGAAGTTTACAAAGTGTGCAGTGTTCAACATTCATGGCTGCTAAAGGAGACTGATATTACTGTGGAAGGGGTGTGATGTTTGTGCCATGAAACAGAACTGTTTTGAGAAATGCAATGGTTTGCTCATGGATAATTATTGTAAGTCATATGTTAGTAATTTAGGAGATCAAACTAGAGTTGTTCTAATTAACCTATATGGGCTCTTCAGTTCAAATATTGATATACAGCTTTGGGAGAAAATAGGTTTAACTGCTTCTTTCTTTACACAGGTGCTAACACCCTCCAGGAATTATCCATCAGCTCTGCCTCGAAGCATGAGATCAATGTAAGGCCAGTGCAAATGGAGTTCTTTACCTTCTACTTTTCAGTCTTGAGGTATCACCCAGGTGAAGTGTCATGTTTCTACTGTCATCTGGAGCACCTGAAGCCATCCTTAAATACTGGGGCTGCTGTGGAGTCACACAATATCCTGCAGATTCAGGACTAGAAAAGACAACAAAAAAACTGTCTGGTCTTCAGCTTAGAAAGGCTAGGAAGGTGAGAAAGGCTTAACTCCCACCTTAAAATCTGGCATGGGACTGGGGAAATAAATAAGTGGTTCTGTCCCAGGAGTGACTGGCTGGTGAAGCTGAGGATGTGAGCTGAGATGCGAAATAAACGGGGCAGGAGATCTCTCTCCTTTCAATCAAGGTT
>JAYDZK010000271.1:7507368-7519203 GCA_034509185.1 Euphonia xanthogaster | reverse complement strand
AGTTTGTTTTCAGACACTGCACTCACTCCTCCACATTCCTGCTCCTGGACTGTGTTGTCTGCGGATGGACAGACAGTTCTCTCCCAAATTTGCCCTGAACCAGGACAGCATCCCTGAGCTCTGCCCCAGTCCAGGGGCTCGCTGCAGCCCACACGCATTCCTGCTCAAGTCCCTGGGAAAAATGCTTTTCTACATTTGTAGGAAAATGGAGAGCCAGACTGCTGCCCACTGATGGGACAAGGGACAACAGGCACCAAGTGATGAACGTGTCCCTCTGAACACAAGAAAGCAATTCTCTTTTTCTGTGAGGCTGGTCAAACCCTGGCACGGGTTGCCCAGGGATATTGTGGAGTCTGCTTCCACGGAGATATTCAAAACCCACTGGGACAGTCCTCTCTCACTGGCCCTGAGGGGGTTGGACTGGATGATCCCAAGGTGTCCCTTTCCAACGAAATGATTCTGTGACTACATTAGGCATTATATGATAATATTAACTATTATACAAAAGCAGATATTGCTGAAAACCTTTCATGAGATAAGTAAAACCATCAGCTGTAAATGTTTGCAGGTTAATGCAAAGGCTCTTCTGTCCTGTCCATCACAGAAGAAACAAACACACCTTTTTTACAACTCCTGTAGTGGCCACGATGGTCTCTGCTCCTTCCACAGTCTTGTTTGCCACTGTGTTCACGCTGGCTACTACAGCCTCTCCCACCACGTTGGCCTGCTCTTTGGTCTTCTCAGCGACTGCAGTTTCAACAAAAGCAGAAAAGTCAGCAAACTAGACACTGCCAGAAGGCTGCCAAATTCCCTGGAATGACAAATGGCTGCATTGATGTAAAAGAAGAAATTAACCCTGGTGCAGCCCTTGTTTGGGTTTCTTAGATGAGATCACGTCTGAGTTTAGATCGTGTATGTGAGGATTTTTGTCTGGCACGAGATGCTGCTTGGAGAGCAGCACTGCAGCCTGTCAGTCTTTGTGGGCTACCAGAGAATGAAAAATTCCCTGCCAGGTACTGAGACAACAGTGTAAATAAGGCATTTTGCATTGCAGACTGTGGATGACCTCTTCCAGGTTACTTTCTGTTTGATTTAATATCCCTTGGCAGAAAACAGCAATAGTTATAAAATTCACCAGGCAAAGGATGCATTCCTCTTCCTTCAGGACAGTCCATATGGCTGCTCCTCCTTGGAGCTGGGGTTACCCTAGAAGGGACCTTTAGGTTCCTGACTCTGCAACTGCCTGACAGGACTCTCCCAAAGACCACAGTTTTGGCCAGACAGGATCTGATGCAAGTAAATCCTCTCCGTGTGCTGGGCTGTGTCCCTGACATTGTGAAATGCCTAAACAGCTGTGAATCATCCCAGACTGCCAAGTAACCTGCGTTAGATTTTTTCTGACCTACTCTTCTGATTAAATATTTTCTCCCACCTGTGTCCACTGCAAATGCCAGACCCTGAACCAGCACTCCTGGCAAGCAGCCTCTGCTCATCAGTGGGAAGGTCAGGCAGGTCAGTGGTGTCCCACAGAGACCTCCCACCTGGCAGGGGTGATGGCCTTCCCAAGAGCTCTAACAGCCCCCACAGATCTCCCCATCCCCCTCGGGCTGTGCTCTTACCTGAGGTCACACTTTGCACCACACCCTCCTTGGTCTTGGTGCCTGTGAAAGGAAGCACAGTCCATCAGTGCTGCCTGGAAATTACACCCTGACTTCTGGACACAGATGGTTTCCTGCTCTCAGGAAGTGCAGTGGGGAGCCAAGGTCCTGCTGGTACCTCCTGCTCAGACACAAACCATTTGTGGAGTCAGAAAAGAGACCAGCTTCCCTCCCCAGTAAAGCCAGTGGGTGCCTCTGTGTTGAGAGTTGGAGAACTTCAACAGCAAATTCTCTGGAGATGCCCAGCCCTGAAAAAATCTTGTTTATAAAAAATTGTCCCTGCAATATTTCCAAAGTGAGAAGTTGAGTGGTGGTAAATCAACTTTAAGGTAGTTGTAAAGATGACTGCAAATGAAATCACCTGGTAACATCTCAGCTACCTGACTCTTGGAAGCCAAGAAGTCACATCTGTGACTCCCCCCTGCCTTCCAGCAGGATGTGTGACTGCAGAGGTCATTTAAAGGCTTATTCTATACCACTAATAAAGAGTCTGGAGAAACCTGAGACTGAGTTTACAGAACCACCACCTACCTCCTCCATACCTACTTAACTAGATCCCCAGTTTGGTGCCTCAGCTTGGCTGCAAGTGCCTGCTCCCAGCAATGCACAGAAAGCAGATGGTTTTATCTCAAATTATGAAAACACACCATATGTATGCTTACATTGTAATTTATCTCGCTGTTCTGGATGCAGGAAAGCTAACAGGATGTGAAGGCATTCAGTTTGCAACTCAAATAGCCCTGAGGAATAATTAATCTCTGGGATTTTCCTCCATGCTTGAAGTGACAAGCTATATATCCTTTGTACTTGATACTGCTGCAGAGAAGTTAAATCATATGGTACATGGGCAGCCCCCATGGCAACTAGGAGCTTTACACATTCAAAAAATAGGGGATCAAATTTATCTCTCTTGGAAGTTAAATAAACACAAGCCAAAATATTCCACTGGTCCCACTTCACTGTATATTGCAAACCTTCTGCACCTATAGAGGCTCTCTTCAGGTTTCCCATACTGATACAACAAAAGGATGGCCAACTATCAAAATGATAAAAATGGACAACAACCAGGGAGATTTTTGACTCCATGATAATGGAGCATCCACGGGTGTGGTGGGAGAAACCAGTCACAAACCACAGCTCATTCCCATTAACAGCCTGAGAAGCAAAACAGGTGCAGTGCCCTGATAACAACAGTCCAGCTCAGTGCTGTTCTGCCTGATACCTCTTATGTACCATTGAATGTAATTCTCAATTGTTGATTTATTTTGGTGGTTGCAACGTTTGTCTGGGGCAAAACAAACCCATTCTACTACCCACAACATTTGCCCTCAACATTCCCTTTGTTGAGGGCAAAATATGCCCTCAGCATTTCATTCCACCCTCCCAAGCTGTCTAAAAAGTCAAGAAATGAAATCTTTGCACCTTTAATCTGTTACTGCTGTCAGCTGAGTTCCTGGTGATGCACATGGTACACCTGCACTGCTGTGAGCTGGATTTAATAATGGTGCCCATGACACACAGGTGTGCAGAAGCACAGCACTGAGCAGAGCAGGTGCAAGCCTCAAGCCACCAGTGTGAGCCCTGAATGGGCCAAACACACAAGGCTCAATTCAGGCACCATCCTGCTTCATTTTCCAGCAGCATTCCAAGAAAAGACTGCTGCAATATTGATTTGACATGCACGTTTGTCTCCTACCAGACTCAGATCCTCAAGCTTGGCCCTTTGCTGGTGTTTGGTCAAACAGCAGCTGATAGGTGAGCAAAGAACATGAATTGCTGTGCCAGCCTTTCATGCCTTTGCAGCTTTGCAGTGAACACACTTAGTGAGACAGGAGCTGCAGCTTTGCATGTTTTTTGCCAGACTTTTGAGGTGACTGTCTGGGCTCAATTCTTTTGTGGGGTAGAGGAGAGAGCAGGTGCTATATTTGCAGATGGAAAATAATTCCAGAAAGGAGGGATGCAGATATTAGAAAAACATCTGAATCCATTTCATGACAGAAGCAAAGTCACTGGGAAGAGTCAGTGCTGCAGCCTGGGGGGAGCTGGCCTCATCCTCCCAGCCCAGCCACACCCCATGACTCAGGCTCCCATCCATTATGCACCGCATGAAACCCGACCGTCCGTCCGTCCGTCCGTCTGTCCGTCGGGCACACACTCCTGCCAGCAGCCCGCATCTGTTGAATCAGAAAGCAATCACCTGATGCTCAATCTCATTGCACTCATTAGTCCTTGCCTGCAGCTCGTGTACCCAGAACGTCAAGTTCATGCTGCCTGCCTCCTCTGAGTGCCGTGAGTCATCCGCAGGTGCTCTGGGACCGCCGGGGTGGGACCCAGGTGGGGAGGGCAATGCCTGGGAGAGGGTCTGGAGTGGGCAGGGATATTTGATGTGCATTAAACCCTGCGGGAATCACTCTGTTTAAACACAGCTCGGTGTGTTGGGGCTGTCTGCAATACACACGGTCGAAAATCTTTCTTGGAAACTAGAAGTGCATTCTTTGTTGAGGCTTCCTGAACTGCAGCAACAAACAGTGCAAACGACTCAATACTAATGACAGCAACAAACAGTGCTAATGACTCAGTACTCTGATGAGGCTTTGCATCAGATTCATTAATTAACTTCAGCATCCCTTACACCCCTATTCCAACAAACTCAAAAAAGAGAGCCCACTGAACCAACTGCTGGATCCACACTAACCACTCCAGCACTCTCAGAGGCTGTTAGGCTTCGGAGAGCAGATTCCACCAAGCACAGAGGTGATCCATGACACAGCATTCCTCCCCCTCCTTTCGTGCCCTCTCTTCTCTACCCCAGGGGTCCAGCAGGGCCGGCAGCAGGGCATGGGCACCGCATTGCAGGCTTGGAGCAGGAGGGAGGCATCTCCTGCCTGGCATGGGCTGTGGGAGCTGAAGCTGGAGGGATCAGAGGGGGCACGAGGCGGCCGCAGTGTCCCAGCAACGCTGCTCACTCCAGACAGATGCCTTGAGTGAGCATTATTTCCTTCTCCTGGGCAGCACAAGTGATTCACCAGACGTGGTGGTTGTGCCCAGACATTTGGAATCCTCCTCTGAGAGTCAGCAATGGGTTAACACAAACCCAAACAAAAGTCAGGGATCCACTTCATCCATCCTAGGCCCTTGGGATTTGGTTCTCTTTCCTGATGCTCTCAAAAGACCCTTGAGGTTCAATACATTGTTATTCTCTCCTAGCATCCAAAAATTCAAGTGTCACCACCTAGTTCTCTAGATGAAGCTGCTGGGATTGGGCTCTGCCGGGGAAGAAGCAAGGAAGGACCAGTTCAGGTCTCTGATTTACTCTTTATGTGGCACAGAGCGACAAAAGGCAGCACGAACAACATACTAAACATTCCAGTTTTAACCAATATACCACACCTCCACCTTCTCTGGCTATTAAACAAAACCTCCATTTTTCTGAGCTAATTAGCATCTGGTCTTTATTTTTCCTGCCTGCCTGTGAAAGACTGAATTTTCCCTAAAGGGCTGAGCTTCCCAACAGGAACTGAATCAGGCCAAGGCAAAGCTCTGACCGGCGCATGACAGGGCAGGAATCAGCAGCATGCCAACAAACCAAACCAATAAAAGGAGAAAGCACTTAATCCTCACCTTGATCCTTATTTGATCCTCATTCAGAGATTAAGGTTTCAAGGATTTTAGTTTTAGCCTCATAGAAAACTTTATGGAAAAGGTTAGAATCTCCTAAAGAGACCTCTTGGCTCAACAATGAAAACCAGGTCACAGTATGGAGCTGTACAACGTGACTGAAAGGAGATGTGAGGAATTATGTATAAAAACTCTGAATAACCTCAGCACAACTCAGATCTGGAATCAGGTCGAGCAGTAATGATGGCACAATGTGACACCCACGTGACATTTCTTAGACTGGTGTTTCACTTACTGTAGCTAGTTTAGTTGTTTACAGGAATGCTGCTTACCTTTTCTTTTCTTGTGGGTCAGCTTCAAATTGAAATGTGAACTGTTACATCCATTCGTTTCCAGCATGTCAATAATTAAATACTTAAAAATTCAAGATAAAAACCTTACCAGACCTGCTACATACAAATTTTGTATTTAATTTGTCACGTACAAATATATATCTACAGCAATAGAGCAGTTTTAAATATAGTAGCTAAGTACAGCTGTGTATGTTGCAGTGTGATGGCAGGAAGAGCCTGCATGTAAACTTTCCTACAAAAAAGAAACACTCCCAGCCCAGCAACAATAAAGAGCTGTGTGAAATGCATGAATCAGCAGTGAGATAATGTCTTGGGAAGCTAAGGCTCTTTAGTTTGTATCATAGGGAATATCTGACCATCCAGCCATCTAACTGTGTGTGCTAGATAAGTGGAGATAGTGGGGTTTGAGGGTGACCTTGAGAGGGGAGGTTTCAGCCCATTAGCTGTGAAAGAGGTCTCCAGGCAGGACATCAGGCACGCTGTTTTCTAGATCCTTTTCTTTGGGCAAAAGGAATTTGGGCGTTTCTTGTGAAGCAAGATTAATGCGTGAGTGGGCAATGAAAGAGGCCCTGGACAGGACAAGGATTCCAGGACAAACCCATTTGTTTGTGGGGAAACAGATGCATCCTGCAATGCCCCCATACTGGCACTGTTGGCCCCCCTCAGGGACCTCCTCAGTGATTCCCTCCCAGCGTGGAGGTGAGGCAGAGACTGGCAGTGCTCCTTTGCCTGGAGAGTGCCTGACTCACCCTGCAAGCAATCAGTGAATAGTCAAACAAACCCTACACCTGGGCACCTGCTCCTTAACATCATTCTGCCTTCCCTCAAGTCCTGGTTTTGATGTCTAACTTACACTTGGGGAAACTAAGGCATGGGGAGGCTGTTGTACCCCAGGTTTATACAGCAACTCTGCTGAGCTCAGGATCTTATCCAGACTCTCCTGCTAGTCACTCCCAAGCTTCAGCCACAATATCATTTCCCCAGACTTTCTCAGAGACAATCTATGCAGCTTTTCATGCTCAAAAGTAGATCAGAACTAGTTCTCTCTTACCTACATACATTACCCCTTCTTTGGTCTTCTCTGCAGCCTCTGTCACTCCCTGCTTGGTCTTTTCTGCAGCAGCCACCACACCTTCTTTAGCAATGGAGAAACCTTTCTTAAAGACATCCATTCTCGTTGCTTGTTAGGCTGTTATCTGGGATGATCTGAATGAGGGAGCAAAGGCAGCAAAAGGCACCTCAAGGCTGGGGCTGCGAGATGCAGCCTTACCCTGCAGATCTCAGCTCCTGTGGCAGGCTCTGCCTTTGCTCTTGCTCCTGTGCTGGATGAAGGCAGTGTGGCAGAGTCACAGCCCTGCCTGGCTCTTATTGATGAAGCGTGCTGCAGTGTAGCCAATGCCTGTGTACAGCTGACACTGAAATATTAATGATACAGATCTGCTTGGAAGCTTTACTGAGGGAGGGGGAGAGGAGGACGATGACAGCAGCAGGTAAGGAGCTGCCTGGAGAATTTCCAGATGGAGAGAGCTTTTAAAATGTGCTGCAGTGCTCTCAGTGAAGGATGATCTCAGCAAAGAGGGAGACTGAAGCACAAGAGCTGAGTTCCTGAAAGGGCATCTCCCCGAGGCTGCAGCAGGAGCCGGACGCCAGGCGCTCTCCTGGCCCCAGAGCACGGAGAGCAGGGAACGCTGGTGGCATGGGCAGCAAACAAACAGGGTCAGGGCTCCTTGCTCTGGCAGTAACCAGAACCCAGCCTGCACAAAATGGTAACAGGAACATCATTTCTAGTAAATCCTGAGAAAAAGGGCACCAGCTACAGCTTGGTGCTCAGGTGAAGCCAGCTTGAGGTCCCGCCTGCTATGTTTAGTCAAGTGTGAAGTCATTCTGTTTAAGCTGTGGGGTTTGCTCAGCTGTACATCCCATCACAACAGTTCATTTTGGAAAAACCAGACGCCTGCTGGGGGAAATCCTGTTTGCTCTTTGTTTCTCTGAGTTGCTGTAGACAGAGCCCTGCTCTGCTGCCGCAGAGTGAGACAACATCTCACACCAAACACCATCCCTCAGGCCAGAGCCTGTGCTGCAGAGCACAGCAGGGTGAGAACAGCCAGCACAGAGCTGGCTGGGGAAATCTTACAGAGGATCCATCCAGCCTCAAGGCCTGGCTAGGAAAAAACACCAAAACATGACCATTAGTGACAGTTGGATACCCTAATGTACTTGCAGTTAAACTCAAGTTCAAGTGTTTTCGGAAGTAGATCCTAAGTGGCCCAAATCAGCTATGGCCCCACCAGCAAAATGAAGTTCAGTGCTGGCTGTGAAGGCAATTGCTGCTGCAGCAAGGTGGTTTGTTTTATTTCCAATAATGCCAGATGTGAAACTGTGGAAGCCACATTGCATCAGCCTTTGAGCCCAAAGCACGACCTGCTTTGGCTGTTTTTCTGCACCAGGAAAGCAGAAGATGAAATTCAGAGGCTGAGCTGCACTTTGGAAAGACAGCACACCACAATGTCATGAAGTGCAGTGGTCTGCAAGCCCCTGCTGCCACAAGACATCAGCCTGGAAGTGTCAGATGGGGAATGACTACACAGAAAAAAGTCTGAGCAAAAAATGTTGTATCTGTACATACATGCAGACATGAACACAAACAGTTCTTACTGTGGAACCAAGAATAATTCTTCAGGTTTTGGAAGAGTTTTTCTTACCCATACTGAAATTATTGTAAAGGTGTTGATCTGGGAAATAACATACAGTTCTTAATCCTTTTCTCACAAATAAGTCTCCTTACTTACAAATGAAGAACAAATTTCCATCTGAACATAAAGGAGCCAAATCTGTGTCAGACTAATGAATTTATCAATTGTTAATTTTAAAAAGTGCAGGAATCAGAGGAAGGCCAGCACAGCATACCAATTATTATGGGAGCTAACGTGGTTCCAGAATGCTGCAGCAAGAAGTGGAAAAGGCTTTTCTTACCATCTGTCAAAATTCCCCCTAGGTGGTTGTTGCTGTGGCTGGTGCTCCTTCCTGCTCCCAAGGTGCTCTCAGATTGAAGATATCTGCACCTTTCTGTGCCACACAACAGTGGTTTAACCTTGCTGCTCCTGGAGCCAGTCACAAAACTGCCACTGATTCCACCAGGCACAGGCAGGAATCTTGTTTTAACTACATTTGTTTAAGAAAATGAATTTACCATCTTTGGGAGTTGCTCCAGGGCCTATTTACTTTTTCACCAGGCTTTCAAAGACCATTCAAGCAGAGCACAGACATTCCCAGGGTTATGAGTTTTACTGGCATTTTCAGGGGAACACCAAGGCTGATAAGGCTGAGTGGGAAGGGTATCTTGATTTTGTTCAGCTATTGTTCTGTCATTGTGATTTGTACAATTCAATTTCACATATTTTGCATTGCTATAAAAGGTAACAAATACATGGAATATCAAGCCATCCTGGGATGTGAAACGTGAATCATCACCAGACTGAATTAGCCAATACTCAAGTGGGATACTCCTTTCCTGCCTTCTCCTGTCCCAATGACCTTGGAAAGAGCTCACACGACATATTTCAGTGCTGTTGGATCCCTCCCAGGCAGCAGGCAGTTTGCACAGGCATTGTTTTACCTTGGAACCTTTTTAGGAAAGCTCAGAACTCAAGACACCATCGTAAGCAATCTCTGCAGGGCAAGCACCCACGATGGCTCCTCAATGTTTGTCAGCTCCAGGTGACTGCAGGATCCTTCTGCTCAAAGCAGAGGATTCAGGCCCAGCTTGTTGCCAATCCTACCTCAGACAAAACCAATAACAAGAGTTAAAGCAAGCTAGCTTGGCTTGAAGATTTTGCTAGGGACTTTACTTTCTGCCTTGTAAGGTTTCCCCCTCTGTGTCAGGTCAGCTATCAGCAGAGAAAGGCCCCCAGCAGGCAATTCAGAGAGCCCCAGTTCCTGTCTCACCTGGCACAACCTCTTTTTCTCTCTTTTCTGCCTTGTAATGCTAGGAGAAGCCAGCTAAGCTACATCACTGTAAACAAATCTGTAACTCAAGAACATTTGGCTGATCTGCATAATAGCACAAGAAAGCCTTGTCTTGCTTGACTTGTGCAATGACAAACCATCCACTTGCTGTTCCTTTAAAGCTTGAATCCTGGCTGCTCAGACTTGGCCATTGAGCCTCTTGCTGGAGAACAGCAGAGTTTCTTGGAACTTCCCCTGAAAGGAGCAGTTCCCCACCTCTCATGTGTCTCCACCTGGGTGTTGGTGGTGACACCTGGAAGCAGATCTGTGCAGCATCTGCCAGCAATTCTGGAATACAGACAAGGAATTCTAACTCAAGTCTACCTATTCCCAAAGCACTGATCCAAGGCAAGAAAAGAATGCAAAGCAGAAATGTCTCCAAAGTCTTTTTCTTTGTGCCTGCAACAGATTAAACAGGATTTTACCTAATTTGGGTCTCTTCCTTCTTGAATTTTCCCAGTTGCAAGCTACTCCACCCACAAAGCCTTAACCTTGTCCTTTAACAATGAACTTATGCTGGAGAATAACAGCTGACAAAGTCGTTTTGCCAGATGAAAGGAGTGTGATTTGGTCATATTCTATTGAAGTATTTAAATTGTATATGATATTGTCTGAAAGACAGGTAAGGAAAGGAAAGACAGACTGCTTTTGTGGCTGGTAAATATCCTTTGTTGAGGAAGTTATTTTCTGGAGAATAATATTAACATTAACAGGATCCAACCTTGCTATATACAAACAGAAATCCTTCCTCTCTCTCTCCATTTATGAAAACTTCAAAATGCAGAAAGGAGAACTGCCACAGATCTGTCATTCCCATGCCCTGACGAAAACAAGCAGCTGTCTGACATCCTATGGCAAACAGTTTAGGACTTGAATCCCTGCATGTTTGCATAGGTAATGAGCCAGTTTCCTTAGTCAGGGAATGACTAAGCCAGGGAAAAGCCATTTTCCAGAGCACACACAGGGATGAGCCCCGTGCAGAGCACAGAGTGCTGCCAGTGCAGCGATCTTCATGACTGATCTCTGCTGTCAAATACCACTGAGAGCTTCTGAGCAAAGCATTAAAAATACAGGCAGCAAGGATTCATCTTCTCCCTCTGATGGACAGGCCAGCAAAAGGAGGTGCTCTCTAGCCCCACAGTCCCCTCCTGACACTCTCCTCCCTGTGCTCTCCCTCCAGAGCAGCTGCACACGCCTGAGCGCGTGGGCAAGGGATGAGACAGCATTTTCCAGATCCAAATCCCAGTGCCTAATGAGAAGTTATCCCCTTGCTGTGCAGCTATCAACAGAACTGTCTTCCCAGACATAAAATCCTTTCAGTTATCCGGTCTGCTTCAGAGATTTAGAACTGGGATAGGAGAATCTAAAGCAACACCTGCTTTCCATCTTTTCTTGGCTTTTTATACATTTTTAATGGTGTTTTTTTCCTTTTAAAAACACAGATTTATAATTTAAGTCTATAATTAAGAGCTTTACAGAGTAAGCAGTGAATCTGGAAAGACAGAAAAGAAACAAACAAATTCATCAGAATCTATTTAGTGAAAACTGAATTTCCAAGGGCTGTTTCTCCAGAGACATGCTGACTGGAACAGCCAGAGTGTTTGCTTCCCGAGTATGGCCAAGCCATTCATCAGACAGGCCATTGATCAAACCCATTGTTTGGCACTGTTTACTCTGAGCTTGCCCACCTCCCATCCATCTGAGCTGCAGGGCTCTGACCCTAAACCAAAGGAAAGGGGCAAGGATGAGATTCTGTTCCTTAAGCAGATTACCCAGGAGATGGTGCTGGCATCTGATGACTTGGTTATGGAATTGCAAACAGGACACTGAATTCTTGGGGAGGGCAATATCAGGGGGGTTAAGAGCTGTGTTTAATGGAAGTGGTTAGAATTAGCAGATAAGGCAAGAGCACTCCTGACCCTTACTGGCAAGATCCCAGGACATAAGTGATCGATCCAGTGTAACTGCAATATCAACTCTTTAAAGGCTAGCTTGAAGTCTGAAGAGGTTTGAACACTTTGAGTGAGTACTTCCTAGAAATACTTGGAGAAAAAGTATTTCCATGAATAAGAGCACAGAGGGGAAAAAAGTCACTAGTGACTGGGGACAAGGAGTGGAGGAACAGTATTGTTGGAGAAGGGAGACACGGACACCAGATGGTCGTCTTACAAGTCTCGATTATTGATTATCACACTTCGGAT
>JAYDZK010000271.1:7485330-7499935 GCA_034509185.1 Euphonia xanthogaster | reverse complement strand
ATTTTCATCTAAGGTTGGTAACTTGTTCCATGGGCCATAATCCAAACCACAGGCATCCTGGGCTCTGTGCCAGGGTCCCTGAGCCCCCTGGCAAAGGTCCCAGCAACTCCAGACTCCCAAAGGGATGCCCTGAGTTCCAACACCATCCCACCCAGTGCAGGACTCACTGAACCCCCTGTGCCCACGGGATTGATTTGCTCCACAGCTCCTTACTGCAAGTTGCAGCAATTAATTTCTTCAGTAGACAGCAAGAGAGCTCCAGCTTCAGCATCATAACCACAGAACCACTGTCAGCACTGCCAGCACCTGGAGCCAACACCTTCCTGCTTGTGCAGGTCAGTGCCCCTTGGACAAGGGAGCAGTGGGCAGCCCTGAACAAACCTCCCTGGTGCCCCACTCGTGGTCAGGGCAGACCTTGGGGCACGCTGCCCCCACCCCAAGCTCGTGCCAGTGGGAAGCTTGGCTTCCCAAGCAGCTCTGACCCCCTGGCATCAGCACAGGCGTGCCAAAGGGTGGCCCCTGGCTGCAATTCCTGCTTCCAGGTGAGGTCTGACAAAGGAGTGGTCAGGCTGTTCTAGGGGTGAGCTTAAGTCTGCAGGAATCAAAGGGTAAAATCCAGGTGCAAGCTGCCCTCTCAATGGGCTGCAGAGCTTCCCCTGAGGGGGGATAATAGCAATGAGGAAATGGCTGTGGATGCCTTGAAGAGGAAAATCCCCTTGAATTTACTTTGGAATTGTGGTACAACAGTTGGGTTTGGCTCAAAATCGGCTCCCAGTCAAGCCTGCTGTTCCTTGAACTCTGGCTCCCAGTTCAGGACTGCATTTGCCCTGAAAGCCTTCACTGCACCATGGTTTCAGGATGCCCTCCAGGACAGGACTACCCCAACTGGTAACAGTCTAACTGTGGGAATACACTCTGCACTCAACCTGGGTTACTCAGGGCTCTGGAAGATCTCCAGCACTGCATGGAAACCATTGCCACTCTTTTCATCCAGTTTGTTAAGATGAACTGCAAACCCATCTGCTCTCACCCCAGTGAAAACCAGGGTGCTTCATGGGATGAGACACAGGAAGATTGCAGACCCTGCCTGAGAGGGACCTCTACTCCCTTTGGGAAAGAAGGAGAAATATGGGAGTTTCTGCTGTCTGGTTCTAATACAGGGTTGCTGGCTGCCTGGGGAGAGCCAGAGAATTCACTGACAGAGCACCAGGCATCACTTGTCTGCTAATTAAAAACCCAGGGGCACACCATGCTGCTTTGGAGAGCCAGTGCCTTCCCCAGCTGCTGAACACTCCCTGTATTCCATAAAACAGAAAAAGATATGTCTGCCTCAATACTGACGTGCACAGTCTTAGTTTAGATTCATTTACATGTGGTACTTTATTTCCTTTTTATTGAGGCTGCTTTTTCTTGTCAGTGAGAAATTGGCACTGAGGGAAAAACCAACCACAGCTAAAGCCTCCTTCTTATATCCTCCTTCAACTGGTATAAATCAGGAGTCATCCTGTACAAGTCAGTGGGAAATCACCTGTTTAAACTGAAACAGCAGACTTCTACCTTCCTATAGCACACTAACAGGAATTACTGCTTCTCTGGTGCCTTTTGTGCTGCAGAGGAAAATGTTGTTGTCTTGAAAAGCTTTGCACACTGTAAGCAGTAGGCACAGGTATGGCCAGGCAGGAGTTTTCAAAGTATTTATAGACACTGGCTTCCTTGAGAATAGAAACCTGAGGAAACTGATGGTGAAGGACAACTCAGTTGGACCAGTACAGCCAAAGGAATAACAAAACTTACGAAAAACATCCCAACATCCTGAATTCCTGAAGCTTTTGTTTAGGCAAAAATTCCACTGAGCTAGGAAACACCTGAAATCATGCACTGCAGTGCCAATCAAGAGAGCATGCAGCAAAGAGATCTGCAGTGTGTCAGTCCCTCACTGAGCTGGGCAGCATTACTCACACTCACTGACACACTGCCTGCCTGTCTGCAGGAAGGACACTCCCCCATATTCCTCTGAGCAGAGTCAATTGCTGCAGAGCAGCCACCTCACCTTTTCTCCTGGACCTGTGGGTTTTGTTTTGTTTCCTGTGATATAAAGTGGCCCAGTCAAATCCTAGAATCAGAGAAGGAACTGCCTCCATTTTGCTATGTTTCAATAGATCTAATGTGAGAAAAACCCATTTTCATATCAGTTTCTAAACACCTGAAGGATTCAAATAAAAAGAGCTTGAGCTACATTTGCTGAATCTTATTTAAATACAGAATGATTTGTCATCAGATGTATTTAACCTCAGACATTAGAATAGAGTTGTCTCAGAATCAGGCAGAAGTGAATAGATGCATGTGAAGACTCTATTTAATAAGATTAATTCATAATTAAATTGAAGTCTAGGGCGAAAAAAACCCCAACAAACTACACCACAGGCTAGCAAAGAAAACTATTAAAACACTTTTTCCTGGTTAAAAACCCCCCAGGGATTAACTTCTTTGCAATGGGAGCCAGGAAAAGCCATTGAGCAATGAAACAGTTGCAGCCCTGAATTTGCTGGGGTTCCCTCAAGAGCTGCTCTAACTTTCAGCATTGTGATAAATGTTACTGCTCACCAGATTACAGGGAAGGCTTTTCTGCTCTCCTCACATGAGCAGCTTCTCTCTGTCCCTCTCTCTTCCTGGCAGCAGAAGTTTGCACCAAAGAAAACTGTACTAAAGAGAATAAAAGCTGAGGGTGTTGAGTTGGTTCCATATTCAGTGAATGAAGTGACACGGTTACAAACAGGAGAATAAATGCAGCAGCAGAACACAAAGCTGCTGTGTTCCAGAAACCAGCTCAAGAAAGAAAGTGCTGCTTGTGAAGGAGCAGCTCTTTGAAATTTCACAGCTTGATTCAGAGCCTCCGGTGCCAGAGAAGTCCTGCATGCCTCGCTGAACTTTAGATCAAGCCCTTCTCAGTCCTTTACATTGTTGCACTGAACATTAAAGAATGAGGTATTTTCCCTCCAGGTTAGTCCTGTTAAGGAGTATTTTTACAGATAACAAAGTTTCCCTAAAGGAAGCATTTGACAAGTTGTGCAAAAAAATACTGCAATAGAAGTTTCATCTTTGGGCACATGCATCTGTTTGGCAGCTCATTACAGGCCTTATCTGCTTACTCGAGGAAAGAAGAAACTTTCATAAGTTTTATGGAACTCAAAACCTCTGAAAGCTTTTGTGATTAAAACCACAACATTGTATTACATGGCCCTTCAGCTCCACAAATAAACCTTTAAGATCAAGTGAGAGAGAACCAGTGAATATATAGTGAAGAAAACTGGACATAGAGAACTGTGTCAGGCATTAAAGGATGTTTTGACTGAAGTCCATCATATTCCCCTCTTTCCCCCCCCTCATCTTATTCATTCTGCAGAATACTAGCCCAAAGCAGGCATCAAGCTGGGGCCAACCACTGATCCAATTTCTGATACAACATAACACCTTTCTACAACTGGGAAAGTCACCCAGTACCTCCAACACTTTCACGTGTTTTGCAAAGGAATCCTTGTGTTTTCTGTTGTGTTTGTGCAGATCCCCCTGTGCAATACAGCAAAGGCACTCCCAGTCCCACAGTGCCTCACTCCTGCTCACACAGGTTGATGCATGTGCACTTTTGGCTTTGCTCTGTGGCTGACATGACTCCAAGGACTTCTTAGGAAGGACTTGCATATGGTGGGAAAAAAAACCAAAACAAAACAAAAAAAAATCAGCCCAGATGATGATTCACTGGGTGTGGAATGTTTTCATTAGGAAAGAACAAAACCCTGAAGCCAAAGAATCCTGTTTTAAAAGGAGGTGTCCACGCTGAATGCAGAGTCCTGCCTGGATCTGGCAGGCATCCTGCTGGCAGGGGCAGGGACCCTGCACCTAGCAACAGCACCAGGGAACTCCAGCAGCTGTGCCTGGGCACTTCACTTCCCCAGGAAAAAGCAGAGAGGGTTTGGGGGGGGAGAGCCTCTTGCAGCTGTGCCTTGCCAAGTGCCTGAGAGAGGACAGCCCCAAACCGAGCACAAAGCAGGTCCCTGTTCTGGAGTTATCAACTGACACCAAATACCAGAAGAGTGCCTCAGCTGTCAAAGCCTGGAAAGGGTAAACAGGGTAAACTGGGGCACACCTTGGAGGCAGATGCCACCAGAGCTCATGTGCTGCTCTGCTGGATTTTACTGAGTGGTTTTATACTCTGACACAAGCAGAGGGTTTGACTCTGGAAGAGTAATACTTCAATAAAAATGAGAGGATTTGTCTTCCAGTTCAGTCCCGTAAGAACCAAGACACCCATTGATCATGGGTCCAAAATTTCCCCCAGTCACTTGTAAAGGCCTCAAAGCTACAACTCAAGCAAGTTGTTTTGGCTGGAAATCACAACAAAGGCAGCAGCCTCCTCTCCTGTCCTGTTTTCCCAGCACTGCAGCCTTTGCCAGACTCCTGCCCTTGCTTCTCACAGATGAAGAGCTTTGCTTGCATGAGTGCTTGCTGAAATCTTAATCACAGTTTCCTTGAGAAACAGGGGAGCTATGGCCCAGCAAGGCTGGTGAACTGTTCCCAGCTAGCCCAGGCTCTCTGTCCTTCCACCCTGACATCTCCAGCTTCCTTGCAGCTTCCTCCCCTTCTCCTGGCTGCTGCAGAGTGCCAGCTTCTGCTTTTGTGCAGGCCTTGCTTCCCCATTGTTACCCCAACTCCCTGAGAGAGGCAAACCTTTCCATATATGCTGATAGTCAGAGATTTGGTTCCTGTATTCCCATTTAAAAATACACTGCCTAAAGTTCAGCTGTTTCCATTAGAGTTATCACTTGTCACTTCCTGCCCCTTCTGGTCTTGGATTTAATCATCAAACTTCAGCCAACCCTCCACTGCCAAGTCTTGACTTTAAAGGAAGAGGCTCACCTACACTCTGGGATTAATAGGTGCCTATGTAATTCTGACTTGGAAAATTAATCAGACTATTAAAATTCACTTGTCCTTGCTAGAAACATAAAACTAAAACAACCCTTTGCCCCCCAGAATTATTTTCCTCCAGGTGATGGGAGAAATTATTCTGAAGCTAGCCTGCTTCATAAAATCCAATCACTTGCTATATTGTCTTGAAGAAGTAACACTTAGGAAGTAATTATTAATGGAGTTAATGTCAGACTAAGATTTCAGAAGCAGTCTGCCTCAACCTGATGAGTCACTCATATGGCATCTGAAATGGCAATGTGCCTAGAAAGGCCATTTGACATTTGAAGTGACATTAACCCACAGGTTATCATGGGCTGGAAATTTCTCCTGCAAAATGAAAGGACTGGAAATGGAACTAATGCATGAAAGTTTAGACAATCAGCCCTTTTGTAACAAACACAGATAAACATCTCAAATGAAAACAAACGAACTGGGAGTGGAGGGACAAGGTAGGAAGCATTTTCCACTTTCCTCATCATACAGCTGGGAAAAAATACAAAAGTAAAAATAAAGACCTTTCTGCATTTCACTTGCTCTTGGCACTGGTACAGCCAGAGACTTAGAGACCTACTTCAAACTCTTTTCCCACGTTTCTCCTCCTGTAGGAACTGGTGCTCCTTCACGCAGTCCCGCCTGGTCACATACATAGAAGCCTGCATGAAGGAGAAGTTCATTGTCAACTCCCAGCAGCCCTGCCCAAACGGAGCCCCACACTGCCAGAAGATCATGTAAGTGGCCTAAATAAAACCAGGGAAGGAAACAGGGTTTTCTCTGAAGTCTCTAAAAGATGTTTTCAACAGTTCTGAAGCCTCATCATTATTTCTAGGGGGGTTTAAAACAAGTTTCTGTCTTCCTTGGTAACCGTGACATTTTGGAATAATGTGTTTAATAATAAAACACTCTCTACACCTCATCAGAATACTACAGCATTCAAGATCAGCCCAAACTTGCTTGCAAGATTTACTATAACAGTAAATCTAATGCCCAGGCCCTTCCTCTCCAGGTACAGGACAGCTCTGAAGCCAGTCTACCAAGTGAAACAGAAGACTTTGAAGTCTTTGCAGTGGAAATGCTGCCCTGGATTTCTTGGCAAGGACTGTGAACAGCGTGGTAAGCAAAGCTGGAGAGCAAGTATAGGATTGAATGATAAATGCCAGGCACAATGGCAAGAAATGAATCTGCCTAATTTTTCTCCTTTTTTTAGAACTGATGCCTTGTTTTTTTCAGTCTGCTATGTCCCAAATCACTGATATTTGAGACAAGAGCAGTCAGAATGAGCTGTAATTAATAGTTAAATAGCATTAGCTACTTATTCCTCTGTTAATAGCACCTTTGTAGTGGTCACACAAGGAGAAAGGTATTAACTTGCTGGAAAGCCTGTCAGATGTCCATCTTAGACAAGTCCATCCAGGAATGCCTAATTCCAGGTAGAAACTGGTGACATCAGAAAGCAACACTGGTATGTGAAATGCCCCCATGGTCGGTTCACAGGTTGAAATCATCTGAGTTGGAAATCACAAGGTGTCCAGATTGAGAGGAGAGGGCAGCCTTCACTCTGCAGTCTGCACTGCTCCTGCCCCTGGCTGCAAAGGCACGGGCTCCTCACAGGGAGCAGCTGTGCAGCACAGGCAGGAGCAGAGCCCGGACTGTAACCTCCAGGGAAGCTCCAGGAACAGCCTTTTGGGTCAACTACTGGAATTCACTGCACTGCTGAATAGAGCAGTGGGGGCAGCAGGCTGAGGGAGGGGATTCTGCCCCTCTACTCTGTCCTGAGACTCCACCTGGAGTCCTGCATCCAGCCCTGGGGTCCCCACCTGAAGGACATGGACCTGTTGGAGGGAGTCCAGGAGCACCTCTGCTATGGACACAGGGGGAAAAAGGCTCCAGCGAGACCTCAGAGCACCCTCCAGTACCTACAGGGGCTACAAGAGAGATGGAGAGGGACTTTTCACAAGGCCATGTAGTGGCAACACCAGGGGAAATGGCTTCAAACTGAAATAGGGCAGGTTTAGTTTGTGTATTAGGAAGAAATACTTTGCTGCGAGGGTGGTGAGGCACTGAACAGGTGTCCCAGAGAAGCCGTGGGTGCCCCATCTCTGGAAGAGTCCAAGGCCAGGTTGGATGGGTCTCTGAGCAGCCTGGTCTAGTGGCCTCCCTGCCCTGCTGAGGGGGTGGGCACCAGATGGTTTTTAAGGCCCATTCCAACCCAAACCATTCTATGATCCTGTGATCTGCTAATAAAGAGAGAGGGGAGACAGTGTGGGTTAAAAACTGAACGGTGGTTTAGAAATGGCATTGTCAAGATTTAGCAAATAATACTCAAAAAGGAGAATTCAAACAGATTTAAGCATTTAAATAGAATTAAGGGAATTCAAATGGATAAAAGGTAATTCCCTCTAGCAATTAAGTCAACCCTAACAATAAAGGCAAACATATGTCTGAAAATTTTTCCACAATCTACATCTAACTCATCTACAGACTCCACAGACAAACATCTCTAGAGGTTTAGCTTTTCTTCACAGATAGCTTTCATCTGTGGTTTGATCTCTTGGTGAACTTCACACATAATGTTGGAAAGAGATTACCAAATGCAGTGCAACTATTCCAGTCTCTCTATTGTTACACTCATTGACCAAAACCAGCTCCTCCATCAATATCTCCTCATTTCTACAGATTCATTCACTGCTGCTGCCACCAGAATGTCCAGGTAACTGTGGAACAAGGAAGAGGAATTTGCAGATCTTTAGATGGACCCCCTGAAAAGAAAAAAGCCCCATTTATTTGCAATAGACTAATTTCTTATGAGCAAAGCTTGGCATGAGTTAAAAATCCCCCCACTAGACTGCATGGCACTGCCATGGATGCAGTGTTGTTTACCAGTGCAAGGGAAGTAAGTTTTCCAGAGAAGGTGTTCCTTCCCCAGGAAGCCTGTCTCCACACCATTTACACAACACATGAAATTGCTGAGTGCTCTTGCTAAACTGCAGTAGTTTCTGCATCTAAAACATTTTCACAGCTGTATCATATCTCAATTGCAGATCCTAATTTTATTCTGGTGCCAGGAACTGAAACTGAAGGACGAGAAGAAGAGTTCTCAAACCACAGTATGTGCTTGAAGTTATTTTGTTTGTCATCCTTTTACCTCTCAGTCACTGATCAGGGGAAAAAAAAGAGAAAAAAAATATTTGAAGCTGTAATTTTAAAGTGATGAGCTATGGACAAACTCTCTAGTGAAAGCATTCTCTGGAAAAGCTTTGAAACAATACATTTATTGACATAATTGAGGGCTTTTGCTATAACACTCTGTGAATGTTGACAGCAAAGCATCCCAAAGTTTCACAGCTGTCTGGTGAACAGTGGTGCAGAGCCTTGCCCCTTTCAGTGGCATGGATGTTAAACCCTGGCTCTGCAAAATGGCTTCACAGGACAGCCCACCACGCTCACAAACATCTACCAGAAAAACAATCCACTGAAAATGCTGTTTTAGAACGGCCCCCAGCAGCTCTGAGAGGACAGTTCCAAGGTGTTGGAGATTTGTATCTCAGGCACTCCACCTTAGCAGTGTAAGAAACACCTGGGAAGTGCTGTGGCCTGCAGTGTTATTAAGTGCCTTTCAGCAATTAGCTTCAGGGAAGTATTGCACACTTTGAAATCTACAGCTCAAATTTGCAAGTATTTATTCAGAAAAACATCAGGTAAAGGGCCCCTCCATGAGTCAGCTCTGACACTTACACACTGTGCTCCCGATTCCTCAGTGGAATGTCTCAATTGCTCTTTCATCCCCTCTGATTCTGGGCTGTTAAACCTTGCCATCCTTTCAGTCAATGGCTTGAAAAGAGTTAGTATTCCAAAACATTTTTATGGCATGGGGAGATTTCTAATTGAGAGCATTTTATTGCCATCATGGCTGTTGTAGCTGAAGTTCTCTGCAAATATTTGAATACATTAGGTTCCCATCACTGCTGGAAAAAATCCTTGCAGATAAACTGCAATTTAAAGTGCCAGAAATCAACAGACCCCCTAAATGTCAGTGCAAAATTTTCAGAATGAAAACCAGACAGGTGCTCTCAGAGGTCTTGCATGAATACCTGTCACCTGGTCGCTGCACCCCGTTGCATGACTTTGTTTTTCTAATCTCGTGACTAGTGTCAACATCAGTGGATTCCAGAGAAATGCTCGAAGTCATTCAAAATCATGAGGCTTTACTGGATGATCTTCAAAGTGATATTCATCAAGCAGCCAGCACCTTAGGTGACTTGCAGAGGCTATTTGAGAACAACGGTACACGCATGGTGTTAGAAGTGAACGAGAGCAATTCAGGTGAGAGGTCTGATGCAGAATTACCAGCCCATGACAGGCCCTGTGAAACCACAGAAATCAGAAAGAAAATGTGAAAGCAAAAATACCCTGACATTCCTTGGTCTGCTGGTTGCCTCTACAGAGAAAAAAAATGGGTGCAATCCCAATGCAAAGGAATGAACCAAAGAGTAACTCGGAATGGGAAATGAGAGGAAAGGCACTGCTCAGAATAGGCCTCAATCACAGAATAAAGAGGTTGCTTGTATTTAAAATTTGTTAACCTTTCTATTCTGCTTCTATGGCTTCTCCTTTGTGGGGATGCAGAGTTTAGATCTGCTCTTTTTCCATCCTCATGCTATATACTCTGACATGTGGAATAGCACCCTGGTGTTCCATGAAAAAATGAAACATTTGCCCCATCTCTGGAACACAGTTTAGTTTCTGCCATACACAGGAGAAGGAAAACAAGAGCTGCTGAATTTAACCTACCACAGTGAGCCACTGGCTTGCAGAAACACTTTCTAATGATACAGACTATACAGCACTCAGTGAACTTCAAGGCACTCAAGTTTGAATTTTAAAGTTAGAAACTGAGCCTTAGTATAATTCTCATACAGTCCAGATACCTCAGAGATTTTTCAAGTTATTTACTCCTGACCTGGAATATTCAGCTGTTAAGATGCTGTGTAACCTTGTGGAGTTGAAAGCATGAGAAAAAGAACATTATGACACAGTCAAAAAAAGGAAGAGCCCACTAAGAATTGTTGAGAAAATGGACAGTTATGGCCACTGGAAAAACCACCTGTGCACAGGTTTCAAAAAACATCATTTTTAAGACATAAATGGGGAAGTCAATACATATCCAAGTTATTTTGTGCACACTCTTAGACACCATGTGCTTCACACTAACCTTGATTTAACAATAGGCTATTTTTGCAATTGCTGAAATTTATCACGAGGTCAGATTTTGGGGAGTAAGACAGCAACTACCATAGAAAAATGAACACTTGAGTTAACCTGACTGGATTGTGTTCCAAAAGCAGAATTTAAATTTTTTATTTTTTTTTTTCAGCTGTATTAACAGATCATCAGGAAAGGCTTCTGCAGCAAGTTTTGTTTCCTCATGTGGAGAATTTTCTAAGGAAACATTTTAACCCAATGTGGGCAAGCTTCAACAAAAGCTTACAGAACCTCTCCAACATAGTAAGAAATCTGTCCCATGATGTGGAAGCCAACAAGAAAAGCATAGAAAGATTCCAAGAAAGCACTGTGCCCAAGAAGGAATTCCAGGAGCTGGGAACTAAATTTGAATCAAAAGTCCAAGAAAACATCGTGAAAGTTGATGAGGTGAAAAGAGATATAGAGAACAGAGTGCACGTGCAGCAGGCAAATATTCACTACAATCTCAGCACGCTCAAGGCAGACACTGACACAAGGCTCAAGAAGCTTCAAAAGATACAGCAGTCCCATTTCTTAGCTTTGAACAACAGCATGGCAAACATGAAAGAAGAGCAAAACCTCCTTGAAAATAAACTGGAAGCTTTGAAAAAAAATTTAACAGAACTCTCTTTACATCATGGTCCCAAAGATGAAAACAGCCAGTTAACCATCAAACATGTGAATGAAATCCTGGCAGGGCATGCCAAGCAGCTGAAAGAACTCTACATGGAGTCAGACGTGGCCTTTCAGAATATTGCAGTTTTAGAGAGGTGGTTTAAGGAGCTAAAGAAAAACATCTCAAAGTACAGGCCAGAAGATCTTACAATAACTTTAGCTGAGAAATCAGTGATCATGGAAGAAAACAACGCAGCAATGGAAAGGCAGATAGCAGAGCTCAACTACACTCTCTTGAACCTTCAGGAAAACTATTCAGATCTGCTGCGGTACATGGAGGAATGCAATTGCCAGAGAGTATCTACTGCCACTGATGTGCTGGAGGAAGAGCCAGGGAACAGCACTTATTCCTTTGAAGATGCCCAGCCAAAGGATAGGAAGCACTTGGAGTCAGTTTTCAGAGATTTCTTCAAGAGTGAAATTGAAGAGCTCTCCTCAGCCATTCCATCCATCCATCTGTCTCTCAGCCTCCGTCAGGAAGAGAACAGACAGCTTCAGGCACAGGTCACGGCTTTTTCAGAAGACATGGGCTTGCTGAAGAAGAAGGATGAAGAAATTCATCGATACATCAAGTACCTCAACAGCTCTTTTAGCTCTCTTTTGAAAGATGCAATGCGGCATGAAGAAGCGCTGGAGGCTCTGCTGAGACACGAATTTCTGGATGTCTTTTTTGAAGATGATTTTAGTAGCCTAATACCATCAGTGTTTCAGCTGCAAGAATCTCTCAGACACTTTTCAGATAAACTGCAAGAACAAAACGTGACTTTAGAATCTCTTGCAAGGAGATTTCCTCCCTTGGAGAGAGGTCACCAGGATCATCACGATGCTCACATGCCTCCTAAGCACCCCGAGGAGGAAACACAAACCTCTTCTTCTCTACATGAAGCCAGCAGCCAACGCAGAGAACACATGGAACCGAACTATGAGGCTGCCAAAGATGACTCCTTGGAGAGCTCAGCTTACAATGATATCATGACTCTGAAGAATGACATCAAACATCTGAGCCTGGCAATCAAGAGGCGTGAATCCAGAGGTGACACAAGTCCCTGCTGCAATCATACAATTGCAAATGCAATCGAGCCACTCAACGCTTCTGTGGAAACTCTCTCTGCAGATTTAGCAACCATCAAGCAGAATCTGGAGGAACATCTGGGGACTTTCAAAAAGCTGTTTGGAAGCAATGAAGAATTAGGTGCCTCAAATATAAGTCTGGATGTTACAAAGATTCAGTCGATGCTGCAGAAAAAAGGGAGAAGGCAACAGAAAGGTCAAGACAAGCAAAGAGACAAGAAAAGGTCTGAGAAGCACAGAGAAAATACACAAACAATAAGTGGAAGAAATACAGTGCAGGCTGAATTTGTGGAAAAAGGTGAGTTCTTTTCTTTTACTTGCACATGTACAGGTCTGGCTTCTTACTAGGCCCTGAAGCAAGTTCCACACACAGAGCACATTAGGATAAGAACTGCCAGGTACCTTGTGGGATGCTGGAGGGAGAAATTCTGACATTACTTACATCCTCCCCCTCCACCAGTTTAAATAGAGAAAAAAAAAAGCAGTTGCAGTGAGAACCAAGCTGATATTCTGCTGTATTTTGGTTAAGGCCAATGAAATTACACCCACTATAGCTGCTAGGAAATTGGTCTGGAACTAATTCAACTTCAGGTGTTTAGAAGGCAAATTTTGTTTGTTGATGCTCATGTTAATGCAGTAGCAGGCTTCTCTTTGGAAGCTGATGTGGAATGCTTCTTTTTCCCTGTTACCTTGTTACTTGGCTCTGGAAAGAGAGCACTCAAAGCACCAAATCCTTCTCAAGACATAAAGATGCATTAAATGAGCTGCTATAATTTGCACAAGTGGAACAGGCAGGCCTGACCAGAGCACATAGTCCCTCTCTTATAACCAAGCTTCAGAGACAAGTTTTCAGCTTGTGCTTCACAGGGACTGGCCAGCTCCCTTTCCCTGTAAGCATGTGACCATAAGCACCTGCTAATTACAACCACCACAGCTTTAGCACTGGCTTTTATGATTGCAGCCCTTGCTATGGACAAAGAGCAAAAATCAGCCCCTTTAGGCAGCTGTGCTGCAAAACTCCAGTTAAGACTGAATAAGCAGAGAACACATTCTTAAATGATTCATTTTTGGGACAGTAAAAGAGTGCTATTTTTTCCCCCTGGGTGGTCCCAGCATTATACTTTTCCAAGAGTTCCAGAGAATCATTTGATCTACTCCAGTGCACATAACCATTTCCAGTGCCTAGCTCTGCAAGGAAGCATACAAAACTCAGGCCTGATAGGGATTCACCTAATCTCCCATCCTCATGATCCTGGGGAGAGAAGAGTGCTCACTCACTGCTAAAATCCTGATCCTTTTTTTTTTTTCAGACTCATTGGTGGCATTCCACGTGGGATTCTCAGAAAGAAAGGATAAAGAAAAAACTGTGAGGTTTAATGAAACATATCTCAATTATGGAAACAGCTATTTCTCCGAACATGGCCACTTCAAAGCACCACACAAAGGTGTCTACCTGTTTGTCATCTCTGTGGAGTTCAGCTCAGGGCCAGCACTGGGACAACTCTCCTTCAGCCGTGGGTACAAAAGAACTCTGTCGAGCAGCCAGAGGAAAACCCCAGCTGGAAACACCGTGACTACTTTTGCTATAGCAGAGATGGAGAAGGGGGAGACAGTGTGCTTTGAACTGCTGCACGGCTCTGTAGCGAAGCGAAGCCCCCCTGGGACAACTATGGGTGGATTCCTAATATCTAAAACTTGAAGGGTGACATTTATGTTTTATTACTCTCCTTCCATAGATGCAGTGGATGCATTCACTGTTGCTTCATCTGTGATGTATTCAATGCCACTGCATGTGTTTAAACACAGCACTACCCTAGGTTTGTCTTCATGCTTCTTTTCTGGAAGTGTTTGGCTTTTGATGAGTTGCTTATGAGCAGCAATGGGATTTTCTTTCAAGTGAAAAGCTAATGGTTTGGACTCCAGAAGTATCAGCACACACATCCCCAAATCCTTCCAACGTGAGAACTGCACATAAATGTTTTGGGGGATTTTCTTCACTTTTAACACAAATTTCTCCCTTCCCTTGGCAAAAGAATATCCTGCCATGACAGGTACCCCCAATCAGTGGCAAGGAAAAGATTTCAGGTAGGACTGCACACTCTCATGTTACGTGCATGGTACCTTAAAACCCAGAAGCCAAGGCAATTTTACCTTTTAGTTCTCTGTGGACCAGAGACTATCTTGGAAACTTCTGCAACTCACTCCAGTGTTTCAGTCTGTGCACAACAGGAACACTAGAAGAGATCCATCAAACCCTTAAAATTCACTCTATTGCCAGTATTTGCAAGCAAGGATCTCCTAAATGGTCCAGTCTTTGTTTCTTGGCCTGTGATGTATTTCAGCTACACTGCAAACATTTAAAGCATTGTTAAGATGAATTACATTTACATTTAGACACTAGGAAAATGTCAACAATTGGTGAAAATGCAGTTTATTTCTGAAGTTAACCCTGGAGAGTATCATGAATTCAGCCCAGAGTTCAGTATTTAGTAAATATTTTAAAACCAAGTAAGCAAAACCAAAATCAAAAGGTAAGCTCATTGGTCTGTTGTCACTGCTGAATATAAATTTGTAATTAGAGCAAATGAAAGAGTAGAGCTTCTGAAATGTAGAGGGTTTTCTATTTCCAAGACTTCAAAGTGACCATGCCTGG
>JAYDZK010000271.1:7453444-7485289 GCA_034509185.1 Euphonia xanthogaster | reverse complement strand
AGACTTTCACTCTAAAGAAGTTCAAGTATTGTGGTATTTTTATCTATTCTAATACCTTACATAGCAATATTAAATCAATTAAATTTGCCAAAATGAAATGCACTTTGAAATTTCCAGTATTTTTCATGAAGATATAAATTATTCTGCAAATTGCACCCTTTTAGGGTAGCATTTTTAACAAATCTATTCTGCTGTTAAGACTTTTCTCCCCACCTACCTGTATTCTAAGCAATACTAAACTATCATTAATTATTAAAAAGCCCCAACACATTGGTACCAACACACAATGCACCTAAAGCAACAGTCTGACAAGCAGACAATACCCACCTTCTGAAATAAAGCAAAAAGCAATTTCAGCTGACTTGCTGAGAAGATTGTTTTCTCTATCCTGAAAAATCCAAGAAAACAATAAAAAATGCTCCTTATCTCCTCCTGGCCAATGCTGATTTCCACAGGACATGCCCAGGCCAGGTGTTCCTGTTTTTTTAGCACAGAGCCCCTGCAAACTCAGTGTCATTTTCTATTCCACTTCTGCTCAAAATATCTGAGGGAAGAAAGAAGAATAAAAGTGAAGGGGTGAAATGAAGCAAACCATCAAATTGTAAGATTAGGTTCTTCCAGTACAAAGCTACCATCCTGGGGTGACGTGGCTGGGTTTTTACCAGTGTTCCTCCAACTCCTGACTTTTGTGGTGGCAGCATTCTGCAGAGGCAGGCCCAGTGTGCTGCCCAGCTCAGGGTGGTGCAAGGGACTCCTCTTCAGTGCACAGCAATTCTGCACCTACCAGCCAAGTGCCACAAACAGCCCCCACTGGGGAAGATGTGTGTGTTACACAGCTGGGATAGGATATACATATATATTTCAGAACACTGTTTTTACAGCTACAACTGGAATGAAAACCACTTGGAAATGGACACAGGAGGCAGCACAGAGCCCTGCAGTTCATCCAGTCAGGACTTCTACAGGTTTTGTGTCCTTCCTTGTGCTTACCAGAGTACTTTCGTTGAATATTCCAGCTGGGTTCAGAGAAAACTGACTCCAGAATGAACAAAACGTTCAATTAAAGATGTTTTTGTATTCTAAAGATGTCTTCAAATATGTGCTTAAGTTAGCCACCTGCACATACAAAGGAGACACACTGCACTGGAAGACTAACTCTTAATGAAAGACAATGGGATAAAGCACTCTGCAGGCTGCATAAGCCAGGAAGACTGACTTCCTTCTCAAGCAACAAGAGAACAATGATTAATCTCCTGGGCTGTGGTTTTGTTTGTTCAAAGCAATAAACCAGCTTTTAAACAAGCCTCCATCTAACCAACTCCTGCATTTTTTTTGGTGGGATGGTTATTTGGGATTTTTTGTTAGATCAACATAGCCATACCACTATGATCTGTATTTTTAGGCAAACTAGAAAAAATAATTTAATGAAGAGAATTTAAAATACAGCTATTGGTTGGCTCAGTGGATTTAGGAATATTTCCAAACATGAAAAACGACCTGAGGCTGACCATAGGCACTGGGAAGAGTTGTCTGTAAGGGCTTCAGCTTCCCTCACAGCACACTGACTAGACCAATGTGCCTGATGGCCAAGCAGCAACAGGCACAGAAATATGTGCTCACTCCAGGAGACAGATATATGTAATGTCAATCTGACACTCATACTCAAAAAGAAAAGCTTCCAACAGGTTTTAGTTCTTCCTACAAACCTGCCAGAAAACATTGTCACTGCTTCAAGCTGCTGTATTTCCAGATCAAACCACCAAGCTTTGTGATAAGGTAGAAAGCTGTGCATCTTAGTGCCTCCATGGAATTATTTTGTTACTCATCTGCTGCTTTACGTATCTCACAGTACATTTTAAAATTAAAGCCTCCTAATATTTTTTTCTTTTCCATTAATAAGACAATCTCCTTGCTGTACTCCAAATTCAAGTACTGACTGTATCATATAGAAACAATTTTACTTTCTATAGATCCAGCACTGCCTGAATTCTGCAGCTGATCTCCACATCAAGGCAGAGTGAAGCCCATGGAGGTCTCCTGATGAAGCAGACTCAGGAGGGGGTCAGCCCACAGCAGTGCTCCTCTCCCAGCTCAGATTCACAGCTGGTACTGATCTACTGCATTACCCTCAGTGAGAAAGACCAAAGTGGTGTTCTGGGGAAAGGTGAACATAAACTGCAGGAGGAATTAAGAAAATTAACAGAATTATATCTGATCCTTCCTGATGAGTGATACTTCTGCTATTTATTTAAAAGCTTGTGATTCAGTTTGCTAACTACTCGGTGTAATCACAAAACATCCACGTGCAGTGTTCACATATTTCACTGAAATGTTTCACATTTCACACATTAATGTTTCACCTCTCAGATACTGATGCAACCTCATCAGTAACATATTTTATGTAGTGGCCAAACCCACCCATTTATGACAGAGACCATTTTGGTATTTATTACTAGCAGGCAGCAGAACATATTTTCATGTCCCAAAACTGCTCAGTTTTTTTCCAGATCCTTTCTTTAGGACACAGCAGCACCGTGTGGCCGTTTCAGAAACAACTCCGGGAGGAAAGCTGCTCATCAGGACACGCACACGTGCAAACGCTCACCCACAACTTTCCTTCTGTCCTCCTGCAACGCTAACATGAAATCCCAGTTTTAAATCCAACCACGAGCACTGCAACCAGTGAAGACATTCCATCCCAAAACAGGAAAAAGGTTTGCTTGGCCAGGATATTAATTTAAGGAGACCAAATCTTCGTGCAGCCTCATTTCCTGGTATTATGTGTTATGGACAGAAAGGTTTGGAACTACATTGCTGATCTTTCCACTGCACTTTCCAGAACTATACTGCAAGAATTTAACACTTGATTGTATAGGGAAAACAAACCAAGGCTTGTACTTATAATTATAATATATTGGTAACAGTTTTTATGATGTTCAGATATAAAACCTTTCTAGCTACTGTAAAAATATGTATTTAAATCTAAGATTATTCCTGATTAAATGCAAAAAGAGAACAGACACTGATCTTACTTCTTCCTCCTTGTAAACTAAAGGTGGACTCTATGGAGAGTAGAAACCAATACATTTCTGCAATGAGAAAACAAATTCTGACACTCTCTTCATAGTACTCACAGGTGAGATATCCCCTTGACTGCTCTTCATTTGCTTGAGTCATAAAAACCAGAGCAAATTTAGCAGGATATAGAGAAGCACCTGCTTATTTCTGCAACAAGCAGTACATACACATATTAAACTCAAATACCTTAATTTGGATACTATTACACAAAAAGAATGTTGCACATGGAGGGAACAAAAAGCAATCACAAAATTCCCCAGCCCTTTATTTTTTCTGTTTTTACCTGGTAAACTTGGGGCAAATTTATAAGGATAAAACCAACACACAGGGAACCTGCAAGTGTTCAAATAAAAGTATTATTTGATTTTGACTTGCTTTTGGCTTTGCTGTAACACAGGGATAAAAGTCAGGAGAAGGAAAACACTGTTTTTTACTGTTGCACCCAAATTTAAATATCGTGCAAGGAATAAAGAGCTTGAACTTAGAGAGCACCAAATAATTTTCAATATCATTGACAATAAAAGCAGTAATTAACAACTTACTGTGGGGGGAAAAAAACCATAAACGAGGTATGAAAAAGTAGGGAAGTATTTAGTTACAGTATTAGGATTTCCAAGTTGTTACATTTTTAAGGCAAAATCTTATAGTAACAAAACACATTACTAATGTGTACTAAAATAAGGTTATTTACTTAAAAATGATACATTGGACATAATTTGTGTACAGAACAAGCAATTCATGGTAAACTCAATAAGGCACCTTCTAAAGCAGATGCTGTACAAAATACATTAGTGTGTTACATTTTTAAAGTAGTATTCTACACTTCTGGCATATAACACACACAAGAGTGTGACCATTTGTTGTTCCACTCTTCTTTCATATTTTATTTACATCTTCTCCAGGTTAACTACAATGTTATTTATTCTTCTTGTATACAATATAGTACATTTCATTTTGGGCATGTCACGTCAGAGCACAAATGTCACTACATGATGTGGGCTTCCATAATTGCATTAAACAGTAAAATATCACAAAGCAACAATCACATTAGATGTGTTGAGAAACCAGAAGTCATGTGCCCTCTACTTCTGCTGCACAACCAAGGCTGAGCACCATAAGGACTGGACTGTGCAACAGTGCCAGCTGCTTCTAGACATCACCCCTCCTTGGAATAAAGGCTGTGGGCACAGGATAAAGGTTTAACTCAGAGGCACTGTCAGGAGAGGGAGCCAAGGCTAAAACATTCTGATATTTCACAGAAGATGAGCATGTAACTTCCCTTTAAAAATATCTGCAATAGCAAAAGAATGTTTATTAACTTTATATCTCTGCTCTTCAAACACTTTTAGGCCATTAAAATACAGTCTGTTAAGACAGAGTAGATGAAATGTATCCAAATGATTTGTTTTCTAAACACATTCAAATGGTCATTCAGATCAAGATCTAAAATTTGATTCTAGACTACTATGGAGGTAACTTAAAATATTAATTTTACATTTCATTCAAGACCTCAAAATAGGCTAATTAAGAAAATAATTCAGAAAAAGTGATGGATATTAGGAGAACTGTTTCTTGAGGAAAAATTACATTAAGTCAAATCCAGAATAAACTCAGAATGTAAGCCTAATTTTCTCTTTAGGAATACCACATTTCTGGTGGAATTTACAAGTTAACCAGGAACACAAAAACTTTCCTTTTAGTTGCTGTAACAAATGAAATGACTCCAATTATTTCCATCTAAAATCACATGGAAAAGGTTCAATAAACATAAAAATCCCTCCATTTGAGTGTTTAAGAACTTCCAAGGCACAGTCTTGATACTCCCCAAGGTATTTTCCACACAGTTGATTTTTGTATTTAAAAAAAAAACCAAAAAACCCCCAATCATGTTTGCCAGTTTTGGAGGATATTTCTTCAAATGACAAGTGCTTAAAATTTTGACCACCAAAATTGAGATTAATCACAGTCCAACAGAAGACTCTTATTACCCTCTCTGAACTTAAAGGCTTCTGAACACTACAGGATTGCATAAAGCAACAACTTACCCTTGGAGTCTGCATTAATTATGCTTAGTTAAATAAAAATTAATGGGCTGGCTTAGAGCACATTTTTTTCCCCAAATGATTAAGTATCAGTTTAGACATCCTTTAAATGTTTTGTGGAGTAGCAGAATCAAGGCAGCTGCTGTTCAGCACAGCAAGAACTACACATGCATGATACATTTGAGTATGAACAGAGTAACTGAAGTGCTGATAAATCAGGTTTAAGGCAAAAAAGATTTTTCTTTCCCTCTCAAAAAATCATCTTTGCAGCAGTTGGCTCCCTCTATGTTGAAGTAAACTTGAAAATCAATTTAAGTCCTAAGGTGTCTAACCATCCTATTGCTGCCTTGAAAATACCTAAACAATGGAAAAGAAAATAAGTGAAAATTCACAAATTATTGAAATTCATACTTCCAGAAGGGGCTTCCTGAAGAGCTGGGAAAAATATACTAAAAAAAAAATTCACAGAACATGTTTACAGCAAATGATGATGTGGCAAATTCTAGAAGAAATGACACAATATTCGACATAGGATGGGGTTAATTTACACAGATCTTCATGCTCTGGAAGTTTAATCTAGCAGGGTACCTACATTAACATTTTTTTCCTTCTTAATAATAAAAATTCTACAGAAGGAAAAAAAAAGCTTATCCCTTACTTCTTTTGGCTTATACCAAAAATTATCCAACTACCTGTGCAAAAATTATGTGCGAAGACATGATTAACAATTTCAAAATCACCATGAATTTCTTGGCAATGGACGGAGAAACTTTTTTAAAGAGCCCTTTATCATGAGGATTGTGGCACAGTATCATAAATCTCTTGCTGTTTTCAAATAAGTTAAAGTTGACATACCTATGAACTTCTCAGCCAGAATAGAATACATATTAATACTTAAAGGCATTACTAAACAAAAGTAATGACTTTATTTAAAAAAAAAGTCCCTTGAAATAGCTAGTTTTCTATAAAATATGTAGAACTGTTAAATAAAGTCTGTACATCACAATAGAAAATAAAAATACTGCAATCTTTTGCCTGACCATTTACATTATGGGATCTACAGGATTAAAACAAAAAGGTAACATGCTAAAAGGTTGTAATTGTACACAAATCACATTACTTCTGTGTTACACTGCTTTGTATCAGTTGTATTTCCAAGGGAATTAAACACATCCAAACAATCTCTATGTAAATATTTTAAGACAACCAATAATCTGGCATAAATCAATCTGAAGTTTTAGCAATTTCATCGATTCTGGTATTATTCTTAACTTTTTTCTTCAAATCTCAACTATGGCATGTGTGTGTGTGCATGTATCTAATTGTACAGATGTACCTAGGATTAGGTATTTACTGTATTTATTTTTACTAAAGCACAAAACACACTGTATGAGTAACTTCCCTTTTTAAAGTTATCTAGAACAAGATTTACAGTACAAAATTATAGGCACTTAAATGATCAAATCGATTCAATGGTTCCAATACTGTGTGTTCAATCTCCAGATGATTCATGCTTTGAAGCTTCAACTTGAGTTATGGTACTATTTTCTAACTTCCAAGTAGAGGTGCCAAATGAGTATAAATCAATAATTCTACTTTACAGTAACCTCATGGAGGGTTCTGGCTTCTATACACCTTGTGTGGGTCAGTGGTGAAAATGGGGGAACTTCAGTTTCTCATGAAGGTGGAACAGCTGGCACAATAAAACCAAGTTTTACAATTGTGCTAACTCACTGTATCTTCATGATTTCATTTCAATGCCATTCCTCCCAGACTTAACTAGAACTTCTGATTTACCCACTGATTTACCTTGTCTCAAATCTTGACTTCCACTAAGTGGCTCCCAGATGTGGCCTCCTGTGTCTACATCAGAGCAGCCCAGCTCCACATCTTCTGCACGCTGTGGATCTGATCTTCAACAGTTCATGTACTCACACTCCTGGTCTTGACCCTTCACTGCATTCTCTGATCTTCAGAGCACCCAGAGCTCCCTGCCTTCCCTCTCTGGTGTCTGCAGACCAGACTTGTTCTCAAGCCTTTCAAAACTCACCTTCTGCCTAGTTCTGTCAAATGATGAAAGAGCACACGGTAGAGCTGACAAATCCCTTCCTTTTTGGGAAGAAATTCAGAGCCTGACAGACACCTATCAGAGTCCCAATACAGCAGGAAGGCAAAAAACCATCACCATCAGTCTTTCTGCTAAGATGTAAAGCATTCTATGGCAAAAATGCTGGTTGCATGTGGCACTGTGAAAAAGTATGACATGTATCAGGGATCCAATTATGAAGCTCTCTCTAGACTGCAAATGAGATGACCAAAGCAGCCTACATCTCTAGAAGAGATTGTTTCAAGCTCCTTACAGATTTAGGCAGGCATTTCTTAATTAATTAATGCTTCACATTTCTGCAGTTCTCCTTGTGACCAAATAAAAAACAGAAAAAAAATATTAAAACTGAGATTTCTGAAGATAACTTAATGGCAAAAGACTCAGCAGCAAATCTCTGATTGTGGAGCCACAAAATGCACGAAGCCCTGACCATAAAACTTTGTTCATTTAAATGGTTTCTTATATGTTCCAAATGACAGCAAAATAATCCTGGCACACACATAAAGGCATAAAGAACTGTTAAACTGAGTAGTATCACAAACAGATTAATAACCTACAGGCTGTTTCACCAAAACTTGGTATGGATTGACTAGGTTTTATCAGGTAGAAGGCCAAAAAAAAAAAAAAAGCTTATATTCTCCATCTCTGTTGAATCCATATAGCTTGTTAGGCTTTCACAGAAAGCACTGTAATCTGAACATTCAATTCAGTACCCAGAGTTTTACTGGAGACTCACTAAGTATGACTGAAGTCTCAATGCAGCTCAAACCAAACCAAAATGTGTATTTTCTCAAGGCTGTCCATGTACGTAGCACGTAGTGTAGAGAGGCTTTCAGTATCATGGTCCATGGAGTACTGAAAGATTTCATTAGCAGCCTGCAGAAGTGTGCTGAGAAAATATACTGAATCTCAGTTATTTCCTCTTCTCTATTTTCATCTTCCTCACCCACGTTTGAGTGAAAAGATCTAGGGAGTCCAGCTTTGCTCTCCAAAGTCAATTTCCTATGTCAAATCTTTACATCTTGTGATTCCACCATCTTGGCAAGCGTCTTCTTGATCCTCAAGGCAGTGAGCCTGGAGGCAGGATTATGAGCCCAGCACTCAGACATCAGCTTCAATATTGCTCTTAAACACTGCAGAAGAAAAAGCAAAGGCATGCTATTGAAACAGCTGCTACACCCCAACTTATAATTCTGGTTCACTGTCAAGCTCAAATTATAGAACTTTCAAGTTCAAAAATGTGCAACTTCCAAATTTTCTGCAAAATTATTGGTAGAAAACTACTATAAAGAGATCTACATATGGAAAAAACCCCCAAGCACCCCAAACCCAACATCCACATGCTAATCCTTCTTACCCCAGCCCCTCACTGCCTAATATTATGGCAGCTGGAACTAAAGGAAGTGTTGATTTTCCAAATGATGCATTACCAGAACTTCCAGAACAGTGGTACAAATATGGCAGCAACAAACAGAAATATCTCCACATATATGGCTGCAAATATAGGGAATTCCTTCAGGGAAAATGAAGATGTGACAACAGTTCTTTCAGCAATCAAAAAAAAAAAATAAAAGGAGATAACTGGTAATTCATATAATTCATAGAAGTCAAGGACTTAGGGAAGAATGGATATGGCATATTTAATTTGCTATGTGAAATAGTTATGTCTTATTTACTGTGTTCAAGCTGTGGCCCTTTAAAAACACATATAAATGAGAGTATTTTAGTTACATCACAGATTGTTCTGGGATGCAACAGGAAAAAAGGGAAGAGGAAATCCACAAAGGAAGTGTTTTATCTTTCATGAAATCTCTTATGCCACAAACCAATAAGCTCTATCTATTAGGACTAATAAAATTAATTAAAAAATAATTTAAGTTTTAGCTCCATTTCAACTCTGAATATAACCTACATATAGAACCACTATCTCAAATAGACAATCTCAAGTAGAGCAGTGTTCATATACTTGCATGCTGCTTAAGGGTATCTTCCCCTCAGATCACTGAAAAGAGATACAAAAAAATACAGTATCTTGAATTGATCTCAAGCACGTCTTTCTCCTGTTATTGCTACGAGTATCAGGATGTGTGAATGCAGTCCTACTTGACAAGATTTTGGTATTTATTCCCCTAAAACACCAGCCCATGTTAATGGATGACTTGAAGCAGCTTTTCCTCTGAGCACACTCACTTCATCGCTGTTCCATCTGTTCGACACCACCGGGCGCAGGCGTTTGACACACACCACTTCCCTCATGTCCTCATAGGATGGATCATTTGGCACCATGTCATAATATGGCAACTGGTACTCTTCAACAATACCTGGAGATCATTGTGAAAGGTTAGGAACAGTTAAAATAAATAAATCTACATATCTACTCTTGGATTTCTTTAGCTAGGAACAAAACCTAACTGTCTGCCACATTGTTTTACTGTGGTAAAAATCTGAAAATTTCACTACAACAATAATTTACCACAAAAGCTCCAATATTATGACTACTAACTTTAGTAGCCATGATAATTCCTTGTACTGCCTTTGATTTTGATACCAAATGCTAGCTTTAGCTTTTTCTAATTTAATTTATGCTACAAAGAAGCACAGAGAAATATAAGATGGAAGAACAAAACAGGTGAAGATGCATAAGGATACAAAAGAAGAGTAAGAGAAAAGCCAGGATGAGTCACAAAAATATTTGTCAGACTATTACTACTGCTTTTAAAGAATACAAACCTAATGACACAGCAAGCTAATTATATTATTTCCTGGTGAAGCATTGCTAGAGTGTGGGAAAGGCCTGGTAGATTTTACACAGAATATTGAAAAGTTTACCTCCTGTGACACAGCGCCGAGCCATTTCCCAGATGATCAGCCCAAAACTGTAGATGTCAGCCATGATGTAAGGCTGGAAATGGTTTTTATTCAGGCTTTCATCCAGGACTTCTGGAGCCATGTAACGTTTCGTTCCCACTCTGGTGTTCAAGGGAACGTCAACTTCATTTGTGTCACTATTTGAAAACATTAGCAAGTTACTGAACTGTGGACAGTTACAAGGCATGAAATCCTGCATGGCACAACCACTAAAAAGACAAGTCTCTGTCTGCATAGAACTTAAACTAATAAAAGTATTTAATAATATTATTAAAGTATCACATCTTCAATTAAGTTTCAACTACATATATGCTGTTCAAATTTTCTATGAAGAATTAACAAGATTGCAATCACTATGAAAGGCTAGTTTTGAATAAAAAATTAGTCTCCATTTCCTCTACAAAACTTTTTTCTATAACAGTATTTTCATTGTTTCTTAACAACCTATTTTCATCATGATGTTTACCAGCTTTCAAGAACTGCATTTTACCCTCAAAACTGGAAAAAAAACCCCGAAAGCACACGACCAAACGATCCCATCTGCCTTTTTAAACTGGGTATCTGGTGCATTAAATAAAAAAATGGCATGAGAGTTTTCCCATGACAGAGGATTTGTCACCTGTTAAATTTGACTGCAAGCCCCAAGTCCGCAATGCAGCAGGTTCCGTTCTTCTTTATCAAGATGTTTTTACTCTTCAGGTCCCTGTGTGCAATGGCAGGCTTGCCTTGTGTCCCATAGATTTCTGTGTGCAGGTGGCACAGGCCACACGCAGCAGAATAGGCCAGTTTGAGCAGAGCCCTGTTGTCCAGAGTAGTGCACTTCAGAAAATCATACAATGATCCGTTTTCATGATAATCCGTGATCAAGTAGAGCTGTGTCCAGGAGCCAGTGCCTTTAATATCTGCTGCTATGAAACCTATGAAATGCATAAATCAAGTTACTATTTATCTGTACATAAAATTTTTGTGTAGTAGATCTAGTGATAACTCCTAAAGCTGTATTTTCTTGTACTGTAGCAGGAAATACGTGTTGCCCTTATGAAATCTAACCATACAGAACCTCTGATCCTAACTCTAAGTGAGGTTACCAGTCCAGCCTTCCAGCAAAGGGACTGCAGATATATTTCCAACCAAAAGCAGCAAAATTCTACACTTGGAGTAGCATTTTATTAGAGCACATTAAGGGAATAACCCATCTGGTGATTCCACAGAAGCTGCCTTAGAGCCCTCAAACCCCCCAGCAGGAGCTCCTCCTCCTCCTCCACCCTGCAGCAGCTGAGAAATGTTCTGCTGCCTTACCGAGGATGTTTTCGTGTCTCATGAGAACAGTTTGGTAAATCTCAGTTTCTCTGAACCAGCTGGCTTCTTCTGTGGTGAAAAACACTTTGACTGCCACTTTTTCACCCCTCCATTTGCCCATCCACACTTCACCATATCGTCCTTTTCCAACTTGCCTCACCATCTGAATTTGTTTGGCAATAGTGCGCTGAACCTACGGAAGAAAAAAAGTTAAAAAAAAAGAAAAAGAAAGAAAAGGGTATAAGATGGAGGAGGGAAAGCCACCAGTTAACCAAAAGTACCTGGCCAGGGTGCTTGTCAAGCTTGGATTACTTTTAAGTTTAATATCATTGTAAAATTTTTTCCATGAAATTTTTTACATTCCAATTTTGGACTCATTATTGCTTCATCCAAGGTATTAAAAAAACCCAAAAGATTTAAGTCCTCTCAACTTCTAACTGAAGGGTATGCTCTCTTGCATTTTATTTCTGATTTATAAATACTCATCTGTCTCACTGGCTGATTTTTATGCAAGTATTATATAGGATGGTGAATGAACAAAATTATGAATAATAATCACAAAATGGTTTGAGTTGGAAACCCTAAAGATCATCTTCCAACTTCCAACCCCTCTGTCATGGGTGGGGACACCTTTCACTAGAACAGGTTGCTCAAAGCCCTGTCCAGACTGGGATTGAACGCTGCCAGGGATGGAGCATGCACAGCTTCTGTGACAGCCTGCTCCAGCACCTCAACATTCTCAGGGAAGAATTTCTTCCTAATATCCCATCTAAGCCTACTCCCAGTTTAAAGCCATTTCCCTCTGTCCTATCTCTATATGCCCTTGTAAGAAGTCCCTCTCTGGCTTTTCTATTTTAATGGTCAGTGGATACTAAGAAAGTAAAACCTGAGTTCACTTGATTTGATACTTACATCAGCCATTTCTTGTATTTTTATCTTAATAGCTGTAGGCTCTAAGTTTGCTTTGAATTCTGATGATGCCAACAGATTTTTTAACATATCTGACACTTCATTTTAATTAACTATGTGAAGATGGGCTTCAAACATGGTCAGTTTGTACTTCACTCTCATCATAACGGCATAAAAAATAATTACCATTTTGTATGAACAAACTACTTTGTTCTAGGCATTAGATCCAAACCAAACTTTGTATGTGATGGAGAGAAATTCACTGGAGAAAAATCTCAAGTTTATGACTAACCAACAGTGGCAGTCCTGATCCACTCCCAGAACTCTGTGACTGGTCAATAAGGTCTTTCAATGACTCCCCAGCTGGAATAAATGCTTCATCTTGCTCCAGGTCACGATTGTAACAGTGCCTCTTTGCCATGGACTTACAGTAATGTCTGCAAAAGTAACACAAGTGAAGCTGAACTCCAAAGCACTCAGAATATGTAACAAACTGATCTAGGAAATGAGCTATTTAAATATACACACTTTCTCAAAAGACAAAACAGAGAAGTAGATGTTACTGTATTTTTTCTTTTCCTGAAATGTAACTTATATAGCTTTTTAATGTACATGCATTTTTTGTAATGCATGTACAGGTTTGTCAGCTGACTATCAGTGAGGTGGAAACCCACCATTTTCAATACTCAACTCTCAGCCAGAGTTACCAGCACAACATTACTGATTTTGGGTCAAATAAACAGACAGAACCTTGAACCACAGCAGCTGAGGCTGACACAAGCCTTGGGAACTGCTAGAACAGTGAACACCTCCAGCACAGGGCTGGTGCTAACAGAAGCACCTGACTGATCTGCCATAGCTCAGCTGGACAATTGCTTAGTTTTGAAACTCAGCAGAAAATCTCAGAAGCAGATGAAATTTAACTATTGAAATGACTGAAGACCCAAAAGCATAAAAACCATGATGATATTCCTGTTTACCAGCTGCTACAGCATCCAAGTTTTGTGTAGCTTGCAAAACTGTAAATACTTTGTACCCAGAGGAAAGGATCAAATTCACTTAAATTCTCTGCTGTGACCATTTCGTTTTACCCAGTGATGGAAACTGCTTCCCACAGAAATGTGAAATTAGGTTACAACTGTTTCCAATCTACATATGAGTATAACTGAGTACATTAGCAAAATAACTGTTCTGTTTACACTGATGTGCAAAATTAAGTGTTGCCAATAAAGAAAGTGCTTTCTTACTTGTAACAAAAGCAGCTAAGTAAGATGACCATGACTATTATGCAGACTGCCATAGAAATCAACACTGCCATCCAACGAATGCTGCCATCAAAAAGTCCATCTATTTGACAAAAAAAGAAAAAAAAAAGGAAGAAAAAATAGAAAGGAAAAAAAAGAGAGTTTCCAAAGTCTATTAATTAAGCATATATCGTAAACAGTTTATTTAGATATATTTTCATTCATTGTGTATCAAAGTGAGTATTTATACCCCAAAAGCAAAGATAAATTCATTTGGATGACAAAAAAAAATAAAAAATTCAGCTTGAGATTTTGGAGTTGTCAGTTTTGGTTGACTCCTGCTAGTTTGTCGAAGAAGAAATTAAGGATTTAGAGCAGTAAGATTCTGAGAAGATATAAAGCAACAGTTAGACCAATACAACTTGCCTAGCAATGAATGAGTAAGTGCATGAAAACAAACTACTTTCACTGGGAACAACAGAAAGAAGAGAATGAATTTGCAATAAATAGGCGCTAACAAGGTCTGAATAGTTTTTTATGATGGCATTCATAATGGTAAAAGCACAGCAGAGATTAAGAAAATCATTTGAAAAAGAGATCAGACTGTGGAAACAGAATAAAAACAGATCAGAAGATCACATGCAGTCAAGATATGAACGCAGTAAGAACAAGATTAAAAATGCCACGAGTGACTGATCGAGAAAAAGATTAACTTGAAAGTGACAAAAAAGGAAAACTGAAAATAGAAAATGAAGAGTAGCACAGATCTTCATATAAAAATTACTGAGTAAGGTGAAAAACAGATTTGTGCAATACTGTAATTACATTTCCCCTTATTTCTACTGTTGATCAAGAAGAACAGAACCTACACAGCACTTCTTAGCAGTGTGAACACACAGGAGGTGTTTACCTGTACTGTCAAGAGGGGGCAATGTGGGCTGCAAATCCTGATTGCAGAAATCAGTGCGACAGCACTCAATTGTCCGGCGTAACTGCGCCTTAGGCGAGTCCTGTTGAAGGAGAATTCAATGAACATTCGGGTTTTGAAGCTAAAACGGGGACAGGAGATGCTACAGCTACAACACAGCACAGTCAAAAGTGTAAGCTAATTCATTTACAAGGCACTTCAACCACACCATTTAATGCATGAGATCACTCAGACAGCATCTTACCTCTGAGCCTACATTTGATCTTGCATTTTTTTATATTTCATGAGATGTATTTTGCTTGTTGCACAGAAATAGATGGTTTCTACTTAAGTTGCTATTTAACATATGGGAAAGACTTGAGCTTAGTCAAAACTAGTTAAAGATATGTTAAGTAAATACTGCTCTTAAGACAAAAAACCCAATCCCTTTAGAAGCTTTTCTCTTATACTCATCATAGCAGCAGTATTTGCTTTAGAAGCATCTTCAGAATGCCATATAAAAAATGGGAGTGGCATAGAAATGAAATACAAGTATGGCACTGGTATAAATCTCATTTTTTCACCTTGCACTGGAAATCTGAACCTTCATACTTCATGCAGCCAGAAGCAAGCGTGGGTTCTCCATGTTCATCCTCCTCAATGATAGCAAAGCAATGCCCATTAGTTCTGCAAGAAACATAACATGTGTGCTTTACCAGCATGTTTGTCACTTAATATTCAGCATTAGTTGACCATGAACCCATTAAGAATTCTAGAATGAAAACTTCTAGAACAATTCTTTAATACAGGGGTTACCATCCAATTTGAGAATAAAAGACCCCCACAATATTCTCAAATGGAACACTACAGGGATGCCTTTTCACAAATATTCATTAATTCCCTCAAAACACATACTAAGGAAAACAAATTTAGAAATAATTTTGTTTGCCAAAAATCTATTTACACCAATTCAGAGAAATGCAGATGTGGAAAGCACAGTGCCATAAGGTACCCTGCACGTAGACACTGTGTGTTTAACTAATAGCTTTATTATCAGTATAATGGCCTATCAGTTGCTAGGTCAGACAAAAATTTGCAAGGTCTATACAGACTGCACACACTAGAGGGCAATAAAAACCAATAAATAAATATCAAGAGGCTTGAAAGACAAAATACTGGAACATTTTCTCAGTTCAAAACTGTTTGTAAGTTACTGCCTGTGCTTACATTTAAAGACAGCAGTGTTTATTCCACCTCCCTGGGTTTCACAGAAACTTAGAGAGACTGAAACCTATATTAAAGGGAAGACTCAAAGTACAGGAGCAGGTAATATATTTTCAACTGTGTATATTAATTCTTAAGGAAGGAAACAGAAGGGCCTTGAACATGGAATTGCAAATGGAGAAAAAAAAAAAGAAAAACAAGGAATTTTCAGAGCATGAAGGAACCCACCTTAAGCAAGCACATAACCTATGCATGAGTCTGTTAGGATTCTTACACCTATCCAAGATAAAACTCCCTTCCTGTCTCTGCATGTCCACAGGCTTTTCTTTCTTTTCCCCTGCCTTTTCTTCACAGTCTGTAACTACGGAACATGTAACAAGAAGAATTCTCAGTAAATGGCCATGTTGTTTACACTACCTTTTGGACTACTAGGTGAAGAAATAAGCAAACAGGTGGTCATGTCAGAAGGCTTAGATTTGGGTCACTTAATACTCACCCAGCTATAAAATACCACAGGGTTACTTAAAACCTCTGTCCTTCAAAGCAGTTGCTAGGCTTAAAATGACCAGTTGTAAATTGTTCCAAGGTGTGGTGAAAACAGAGATGACCATGGGTTTTAGCACTCACAGAACAGAATCAATTATGGTCAGATCACCTGAGAGAACCTTGGTCAGCCTCCAGAAGTAGTTTGCTCTCTCAAAATCCAAAATTATATTCTTCAAAGAGCCTCTCTATCCTGAATGCAACACTTACATGCATGTGTTGTTAATAGCATCATCTGGACAATGTCCTGAGCAGTAGCATTTAAGAAAAGGTAAGGTGTCCTCTGGAGCCAGTGTTACTCCATTTGCTTGTTTCTTTTGGTCAGAATTTGTCTTCATTCCTGTACCATGAAGCATGCTGTCTGGCTTTTGACCTGGACACAAAAAACACAACAAAAAAAAGTTTGCATCTCTCTGACAACTGCTCAAGAGTTTTACAGGCAAAACATGACAACAAATAATTATAACTCAAGTATACAAGGCAATCTCCTCCCCCAAGATTACAGTAGAAATCTGAGTTAATAATTTTATTCCAGAAATACCCTGCTGACATATTTTGTACCTTAACAGCGGATCTTCCAACCATATATAACCAATATAAACAGAAAGATATTTTCTCTTTTCGAGGTAGGGCAGGAAAGCAGTGGAGTAACTGGTTAGAACTTTCTGAAGCAAGTTTCTCTCATTCATGTGTTCAGAAAACCAAAATGCTGACGGCTTGATATCCACAACAAGAATAATTTTATGCATGACTGAACATACTTAATATGCAATTTTCTAATTTTCTGAAGTAATTTTTTATAGATTCACAGTCTCATGGAAGAGCAGTAATAACTCCAAAATCTCTCGGTTTTTTTGATCTCTGTATGCATTAGTACTTCAAAACACAGCTAAAGTAAATCTTGTTTGCAAATTAAATTTCAGTAAATGACACAAACATCCATCCAAACGAGCTTCCACAGGAGAGAAACAGGGCTGCATCATGTTCCAAGTAGCCCTCAGTTTCTCAACAGTAGCAGAGTTAAACATCATTCTTGCTTTATTATATTATTAAAGTGCTTTTGTGAATCTAGGCATTCAGAAGAAAACACCCATTTTCTTCTTAGTGAAGAACATCCAGAACAAAAATGATGAACCTTGTCTGCCTCATTTGGAATACGCTATGTGGTTACTGTATCAGATGAGAACATCTTTACCCATCTCCTTCAGCTTTATCATACACAATTTTAATCTCTTTCTGTCCACCACCTTGGCTCTAAACCCTCAAACACAGAGAGAAGAGCTGTGAACAAACTATCACTGACACAGATTACAGCAAGGCTCTGTGTGAGGCTCAGTGTTGGCAAGATAAGCCAGCAGCCAGTCAGGACCAGCAGAAGCTTTTACAGATTCAGTTATTAGTAAAAAAATGGAGGTGACAATAAAAATTCCAGTTTTTCTAAGGAAAAGAAACCTGACTGGGAAACTCAAGAGTGTCTGAGCAGATTCTTGGGCTTCCTGTCAAGCCTAGCAAACACCAGCTGTGGAGTGATGAGAATATTAGTGTCCTGTTGTACCTTGCTTGAAATGTGTCCAGAAAAACTTCATTAAAGCCTCTTGCACACAGAGCCCTCTGCACCACTCCACTGTAACATCCCCTGTGTCATTCAGACAAGAGCCAAGTAAATACCTGTGAAATTTGATCCTACTGCACTGAAAATAGCAGACTTGCAGATTTCCTCACCTGGTTAATAAAGCACACCTAGTGCACTGTCCAATGCAGCAAAGCAATGCAACTGTGCTTCTTCTGGATACCACTAAGAGAATACCCTAAAAAATGTATTTACCTAAACACTGAAATCACAGAGCAGTGCTTTACTTAACACGCAGTCTTCAAAGAGTATTTCAGTAATGCCCAAGTTAAATAGTCCTGATCTGTACAGACTGTTCACAAGAAACAAGATCCAATGCTAGAATAGCAGTAGGTTACAGGTATTTCTGATTTAACCAAGAAGAATCCTGCACAATTGAAACAGCTCCTCCATCCACCTCGCTCTCTACATATTTCTACTCAGCATAAACTGAAAGGTAATTTTAATACTTAGAGACATTACAAAACATTCTGTATTCACATTTAAGAGATCCTTACCTGCTCAGAGAACAGGTAATTCTACTTAATATTTAAAGTAAAAGCCACTGCATATGTACAAATATGGTCTTTCTAATTTTGTTGAATGAATACAGTATCATTCACAATTGATGTTATAAATCCCTCTTATCTTCAGGAACATTCCACATGTTAAAAGCCTTGATGGTACTCTATGATCAGTGTCTTACAGTCACTCATCCATTTTCCTACCCTGATCACTGAATGCAGTGTTTTTTCAGTTTATTAGACGAGAAATCCAAGGAACCCTTAAGCATGACTTCTCCTGGCTCAGAACAGAAAGAACAACATTTTTGTGCATGTCTGGCATCTTTTAAAGCAGTATAATTCTCTGTAAACTAACACTGAAGCATGACTACAGGTATACCAACCTCTTATACTAAAAGTGACATGAAATACATTTTTCCCTCTTCATTTAAGATGGATTGCATTACAAGATTTATGAAAAGCACATGCCATATAAAATCCAAAACAGATAACTGTGTTCTCAAAGAAACAGCATCTTTGTCTTTTGTTCAGTTTCTATAGGCAAAGACTTTTATTCAGAGCAGGAACAGACTACAATTTCATTATTTTTGTAATGTAAAACTCCATAGTAGCCTGCTTTCATCTTACAGGTAATACCTGAACTGCACAAAGAATGGGGGTTGGGTGGGGAGGGAATCACTTTACTCTTGCATTTTTACTTTTTAAGACTGTAAGCAGTCTTAGACAGGAGTTTGAGTACCCAGGGAAGAGAATAGGAAAATTTTGAGGAAGTTTGGGATTACTTCACAAAACAGTTTGTAATTGCCTCCACCTAGGATACCTAACTGTATCCTTTACTGCAGTACTGCAATTCATCCTTAGCACTTCAAGACTCAGCAGGGTCCATCTCAAAGCTGCTGGGGATGGGAGTCAAGCATGGAAAGACTGGGCTTCCATCTACCTTGGATGTTAGGAGGGCAAATGAAGGCCCTGAGCTCACAGGATGCTTCATTGCTCTTCTTCCTGGCTAATAAATACTGAGTAAATGAACAAGAGAGAACTAAGGATAGGCCTAAAGAACACCTTGCTCCAAGGTTTGTGTCCCCACCCCCAGAGCTCCAGCTCTCAGAGATTCACACTGCTGCATCTCCTCCCGGGAACAGGACAGGCCAAGGGAGGATCATGTTTTAGGATCTTGTGACACCACACTACTTGATGATGTAATGAATCTCTTCTTTTCCATGACACTTGCAGTTGTCACTCTGCAGTACAGCCAAGAAACATACACACACAAATCTCACATAACCTTCAGAGGTGTAAGTGCAGCATATCCTGCACTGAAAGGCAGCACCCAGGGACTCCAGGCACAGCAAAGCTTCCTTTGCACTATTTCCAAACCTCCACCTGCAAACTGCACAGAGCTGGTGGGGCAAAATAACACACACGAGCAACAAATGAGCTATCATGGTGAGCTTGTTCAAGATCCTGGATCACTTCCAGCCAGTTTATCCAGCCTTGAGAACGACAGTATCAGAGACTTCCAAACATACAAAGTGCTCTGTAATGTGCATTTTACTGCACTACACAGTTACAACATCCCACAAAATATCACAGCAAGGGTGGAACATTCTCCTAACTTCACTGCAGTGTAAGACACTGATGGGACTTCAAGTTTTGATTTTCTCTTCTGCTTTGCCCCATCATACACTGCATGCATTGCAGATTTCTACAAGTGTGAACAACTGTTACAGATAGGACAACACTTAAACGGTTTTCTGTTTAAAATTAAACTTTATTTTAATAAAATAAATAAAATTTTCAAAAGCTAATAATAATACAAATTGCTAAAACAGAACAATGCCTAACAATGCATCATATCCAGCCTTTGATCAAAAATATAAATTATTCAAAGCACTACTTCTTCCAGTCACAGAAGACAACTTAGGACTATAAAATGTATTTCAAAGAAGCACAGGATATTAAACATCTCACTAGGTTAGAAATCTAAGTCAACTTGAAAGCATGCTTCAAATATGAATACTAACATGGATAAATCTTGAAAATGTACTGTGCATGACACGGCAGTGTTACTAATCACTAAAACCCGAGCTAACCTGCTTGCAACTCAATGCCAGGATACAGATATCATTTCATTAAGTCTTCTGATCTAAGAAAAGATTTGTGTGACCCATAAAAAACCAGCTCTATGAAATGCAGAGACAGCAGTAAGTGCAAGAAGACAAATACAAAAGCCAAATTATGCCTACAATTTCCTACTTAATTGTATCCTCTCTTTCTCCACAAAAGAAGGCCCAATATGGCCTATAGCAGTCAAGCTGTTTGATAGCTTTCTGAGTTCATAATACAGGTGTGCCCATAAAAACAGTTCTATTCCAGACTACATTATCCTTTAAGGGGATTTGTCCTAGCAGAAATACAGTGCTAGAGGCATTTCTTTCTAGCTACTCTGATCCATGCTTGTAAGCTCTAAGAAATTCAATATATAAGTCAGAAGAATCTTAGTCAGAAGAGCCCCTTCACCTGCCTCCCTGCTGGTGCTGATGCCACTGGGCTCCTTTCATCAAAGATGAAAGTTCTACCAGAGCTCTTTATGTTAGACATGCCTTCCTCATGGAAAAGGCACACCTTGACATTTTTATGTGGTAGTTCTAAATCACTTTTTCTTGCTTTAGGATGCAGATATGGCAACAATGCAGATCCCCCACTCCAGTAAGCACATTTCACCTTTCTGCCTATCAGAAACTTTCAAAATGATTGAACATGTTCTGTTATGTGAATTAAACCCCAGTACAATTGGCACAGCTTGAGTATCATAGAAGCACTTGCTCTTCAAAGACAAAACAGTTTTTTTAAAAATCAGAAAAATTGTATGAGTGCAAAGAAAGTATCTTAAGTGCTTCTCCAAGCTCTGTGTTTGGCACTGTAACCATAATTCTTCCTATAGTGCTTTCTTATATATCAAGGCTGTGATCTCCAAAGACCAGGCATGTCAGAGGTAGCTCCATCTAGCAGAACTGGTTCCTAAAATCACAGCATGTTCCCAGACTACTGGCTTAAAACCTCTCTCCTGTCCTTCCAGCTCTCCCAGGAGCTACATCAGTGCTCAGCCCCTGCCTCCTCTGCTTCCCAGCCTTCAGTCCTCACTCTCTGCTCCCACTTCCCTTCCCCAAAAGTCACTTCTGAAGACTGCTCTGTTCTTATACACTCAATATAAAAGCCAGAGACTTGAAAATTTGGTGCATTTTTCTTAACAAGTACACTGCATTCTAATTTAAATTAAAAGGGCTTTTAAAGAATAAAGTTACTCAAAACTAAATGTGAAATTTTAATAAAGAAATAGATCAACTTTAAATAATCCCTTGGAAGAACTTTAATCAGACAGATTTATAAGAACATGGTTCCTGCCCATGTTTTAAAGACAGATGCAGCCATTAAATGGGGAAACCACCAATAAACAGAACTAGTGTTTTCAAATAATGAATCAGCTACTGACAACTGTAAGTTCCTTCTATAGTTTAGAATTTTGTTTCAGATTAGTTTATACATTCAAATTCAGTCAACTATTTCATCTGAAATTGAGAAAGTGCATAAAGGTTTTAAAATGTATCTTAATATATACCTTATCAAGTATTTGAATAAAAGTAATTAGAGCAGTGAACTAAAATCAACAGGGATTTTTTTAGTTCATTAACAGTGGCAACTTTAAATCCATTTTAATATTTAATATTAACACTAATTATTTTTCAATTTGACTTTTAATATATCTTTATGCATATCAAGTGGTATTAATACATTTTTAGTCAACTAATTTACAAGGATTAAAGTACTGGTCTTCTGTGGTGTCTCTGAAGAATACATAAATGTGTGATGAACCACATGGGAAGCAAACTGCCAGCAATGAAGAACCAAATTTATGAGAACATGTTTAAGTAGATGTTAAGCACTTTATTACTGCTACATATATTGATCAGACACGCTCATCAATGCACCATAACAACAAAGAAATACTCTACTTGGAAGTAAAAGTGGTTCTCTGCATGAGAACCCTGCACCACTGGGAAGACAAAACCTGTTTGGTGCAGCCACAAGTGTGGCTGAAGCCCAAGACCTCTTGCCTTAGATCAGAAAAAGGAGGATGGAGATGCAGAGCTAGTCACAGACTCAAAGCTACTGCAAAGGTCTTCCACAGCAAGAAAAGAAATATGAAATGTTTCAATTGAAGAGGCTGCTATTAAATCTGGCCATCTGCAAGCCAGGCTTATTTCTGACTATTTCTCAAAGCAAGTGAGGAAGTCCCAAAGCTACAGAGACACAACCCAAAGGGTACCCACTGGGTGCCCCTGCTGCACAGTACCAAGGTGAGAAACTGCAGCAAGTCACCAACAATGCCATGGAACTGCCTCTGGTTTCTGTTGCTCCTGGAAGAATATTTTCACAGCAATCAACACATGCAGCCACTTGCTTTTTCAAGTTACCTGTTAAGGAATCTGGTATGTATATATACATGCAACTGTACAGACACATTTGCTTTTATCATTCTCTCAGGTCTTGGTAAGCTCTGAAATTCCTAACATTCTGAAGAAGCCTCCAAAAAAACCCCAAGAGAGCAAACCATTAACCTGGATGCCAAACACTGAAAGCACACACACTGGTTTCTAGTTTATCTGCTTTTTCTTCCTCTTTCTGTAAATCACACAAATTCTCTTCAATTCTTCCTAATGAATCTTCTTCACCTCTGTTATTGCTTTATGATGCATTTTTCTAACAGCCTGCATATATTTTCATCGTTGAAACTACTTTTTCAACAGTTTAAACTCTTCACTTTAGATTGTCTCTTTCCTACAAAAATTTCAAATGCTTTATGACTAGGATCTTAATTCTTTCCTCCCCCATGAATCTAGGGAAAAGCAGAGACACTTGACTGGTTTTTTCCTCACCACCCCTGGAAACCAAGCATATTTTGTATGTTTGAAGAAAAGCCCTTAGGCAACTTGCAAAGAGCTCACAACATACATTTCAATAAGCTCAACTTTTCCATGGCTTTCAGAACTGCCTCAGTATTGATTTGAAAGTCAGGAAAATTTCTAAGATAAGGAAATTTTTTTCTTTTGAAGCTGAAAAATATTCTTCAGTCTTTAAACTTCATTTATCTATATTACTTACTGAAAGTTATTTACTGAACTGTTATTAATCACCGTGACCATGGAAGGAGTTAATGTAATTTAACTTTAAGCCACTAGAAGATTTGGATATTTGTATTATTATTTCTACTTGAATCTAGAGAGGAAAATAACCTCTTCAGTTGCTATTGCTCATTATTAAAATGCTAAATATTGGCTAATGCAGAGGAGTAACCATGACTTCAGCAAAAAGAGCAAAGCCTCCCAGCCCCTCAAGGAAAAAGGGAAGAAGCTGGTCTCTTCCACCAGAAGCAGCAAGACTGCCTGAATACAAACAGAACCTCCATAGCAAAGCATGATGTCTGAGTATTTTAGAGCAGAAGAGACCTCTGGAAGTTACCTGCTACCACCACCTGGTCAAAGCAGGACCAACTTCTACATCAGGCCAGGTTGTTCAGTCATTGCAGTAAAGTTCTGACTACATCTAAGGATGAATATTGCACTACCTGCCCAGGCAGCCTATTGTAATACTCAACCACATTCAGTCAAAATTTCTTTCCTAATTTCTCAATGAAATTTTCCTCTGTTTATTCCCATAACCTAATCTAAGCACCTTACAGCTACCTGCAAATATTTTTAAATCTACTACAGACTTCAAGTATACCCCAAAATAGGCTATTTCTGTCCAAACAGATGTATCAAGCTCAGGCTTTGAAGAGACAGCTCTGCCATATCCTTTAATCTAATACTGCAGATTCACACCAGAAAGAAAACAAAAAGATCAGCATTTAGGTATTTACCAGGCTTCCACCTCTCCCCATTTTAATGGGTTCATTGAATTGTTATTCTTGAAAGTAAGTATCTCACACAGTATCTCAAAATCAAGCACTAAGCAGTAATTGATGTAAGTATGGAATGAGAATATAAACCCTTTAATACTCAAGTACCTAAATGGCAGTACCAAATTTGTTTTCTCTGTTTTCTGGAAATATCTGGAAATCTCTGTGTACTTAAACACAGGAGGAGTGCACAGCTGGGAGAACAAACACTTACACAGAGACCCAACCAGGGATGAATATTTTCAATTCTACCCAATTTGACAGAGGAGTTAAAAGTTCTAATGATAACTGGATTTCCAGAAGTTTTTTGATAATTGGTGTATGGAAAGACAACAGACACACAAATGAGCATCTTCACCAACTGAAAATGAGGGCATCTGTGAGTAGCCTCACCTTGGCCCATCAAGTAGGCACAACAAGTTAATTTAGCTTAGTTATGGCACACTACCTCTAGGCTGCTGGGAGCATCAAAAGGCATGGGGAACTGCAAGCTCTTCAGTGGGTCAAGATAAAGGGAATCAAACATTCACACACAGAAGGAACTGAAATTCTGAAAGTCAAACCTTCACTTCTGCTGCTCATCCAACTTGCTCTGTTCATGTACTAGGCATTTTTGGTATTGTTTCTATTTAAGTAATTGCTAAAATAGACCTCATCTATACTACAATGAATGACCACTAGAATGTCCTTCTTTTTAGGAAGCATCCACAAGGCACACCAGGCCAGTAAAGCCACCTACCCACAAAATAAACTCCAAAAGAAAAAAAATCCTACCTCAACTACTGGAAAAAGCACAACTCTGCTACAAATCAGAAAGATAAGCTTATTTCAACTAGCTTATATTTACCTTGAACATGGAGAATGATAAGCAGATAGGCTCCAAGCAATTGCTCCTGAACTCTCAATCGAGTCATTGTTCACCTTTAATCCTTGCTGTGCACGGCGACCGGCCCTTCTGCTGGGCAAACACTGAGCTCAGGCTGCTCAGTGAAGCCTCATACAGGAGTCAGTGCCTGACTGCAATGATGCTTCTGTGGCTTTTCCACCTTTGTTTCCTGGAAAATACAATAAAACAAAATGTTTTAAAAACTTCATGTATTTGTGAAACAAGAACAAAATGTTTAAAAACTTCCTGTATTTGTGAAACAAGAAAAAACCCTCAAGATGGTCATCATGCTGAGCATAACCAACAAACCCAACAAAAAACCCCCAGGTGTTTATTAACATTAGTATCTGAAAACATTACCTATGTTTACTATCTAACTGAATAGCAGGGTTCTTCTGAAATATAAACTTTTGGTAACAACCCACAGGGATGTTTTCATATTCCTATTAAAAATATTAGATATGTCAACTCACTGGTCACAGATGTGTAATTTTAGACTTGCATATAGCTGTTAGAGGTAGTATTCAACAGATTTAACATGTAAACCTGTTTGAAAACTATTTTCTTTACAGAAATGAAACCTTCTTTAAATGATTTTCCATACAAATTAAATGCAAGTGGTGACTTCCCATAATACTGGGGGGGAAGCAGTAACACCATGTTAGGCCGCCTGCTGAAAACTGTTGGTAGAGAAGCTTTATTGCAAATAAACCCCAGCCTCTCTGCTGGGTGAAAACCAAATCTGCACTAAATTTAACAGTTAGTTTGGTTACCTAATACACTTATCTTGTTACTTTTTTCTCCTAGAAGAGTACTGCAGAAAAAAGACAACACTAACTGCAATTGAAAATCATTGCATCCTGGATTCCTGAGCTGTGTGCAAATTATGCTACCATATGTGCACGCCATGTGCTCCACAAGCAAAACAGAATTCTGCTCTGGTGCAGTGGGTGAGCACACAGCTAAGGCAGCCAAATATTTTCAATTTTGAGTGAGGAGTGCCTTTTTCAGACTGCAGCAGTCGCGGTCACGTTCCGCTTCCAGAACTTCTCAATGGTGATACACGAGGGGAACGAACGTAATTGGGCCTCAAAGGACTCAAAAGCAGCTTGAACACATCAGTAGCTCCTTGCAACAAAAGCGAAGCTGCACAAAGATGAGCAGAGCCCAGGTTTTGCCTCTGCTCGGCCTCATTTCGGTGGGGTTGACCCCCCTGACCCCTGTCAGCCTGGCGCTGCTGGGGGACGGGCAGCAATTACTGCTGGTGGCTTCCAGCACCAATAACTCAATCTGCCTGTCGGCAAGACCCAAGAACTTTTCATTTTAATGAGTCTTCCGAGGCATTTCACATGGAGGCAAACGAGCGGCTGAGCCGGGAGGTGTCCGTCACTTCCAACCCCTGGCCTGCTTTTCACACGTCTCTGACTTCTCCCTAATGCAGCCACAAAGAGGGAGCCAGGCACCCCCAGCAGCATGGCAGCCAGGGCCCTGGGCAGGATTATTGCCAGGCTGCCGTGGGATGGACTGGGAATCGCGCACCGTGCAATCGTCCGGAGCACCAGGAACTTCAGAGCAAACTTCCTGGCCAGGCAGAGGGAAAAGCAATGTGACAGCAAAAATATTCACTCTTTAGTGTTCCCTACGCCACAACACCAACTCTGACAGTCAACAAGGAACATCCTTCTGGCTATAAAACATCGGGCCAGCAACAGAAGTGCATAAGCATTAATGCTTTATTCTGTGTTGCAGTGGCAATGAACTTCCAATCCTCAATAAAATGTGGAATTTGAAAACTGCCAACAGTTTTATGCAGCAAAGGCTTTATTTATGGTATTCTATCAAGCGAAACCGAGTAAATCTTAATAATAGTCTGCTTAAAGTATTTATAAAAATCATTTCTGTTTTGTCCAATTTCAGAAGGAACATATATTTGCACTGTTGTACATAGCAAGAGTAGGAATGTTTAAAACTTGGCAATCTTGCCCCTCGGTTCACCAGAGGGCACACTGGCACTGGAACATGTATTTGCCCCTGTACCACACAGCATGTTACCAAAAAAAAACAAAACCAAGAAAAAACTGAAGAAATTAACCACTTTAATGCAATTCACTTCAATTTCATGGTGATTTTTGTTCAGTGACACACTCTAAGGTAGTTGCCAGAAATGTTGTCCAAGCCTAATCAAAAAATAATGCTCTCCACCAGTATTTTGTACCTCAATGTTCCTTCCAGTAATATTTCCTTTTTCACACACATAGATATATATATAGAAATATAATACTGTTGATAAAACCATGCAATAAAAATCAAAGAGAACAAATTCTAATTCCCCTTTTTAAAACAAAAAATACCCTTTCAGACTGCTATTAAAGAAGAAGACTAGCAGCCCTGGCTAAGGCACAAAACTGAAACACCAAGAGGAATTTCTCCAAATTCTGCCCGCTATAACAGTTTAGAATGGCACCTTCAAAAATATTAAAGCAGCAATTAACACTTGGAATGCTACTCTGCCAACAGAATGATGCTGAAGAGATTCAAACCCATAAGCCAATCAGTTGATTTTGAAGTTCTCCATCTCTTTTGTACTGTAGCCACAAAGAAGTGTTCAACTATGATCCACTAAAAAGTAATTTATTCATCAATGGTAACACCTGATTTTTCTGCACTGTATTTTGTTATCCTTCTTAGTAACAGTTTCTTGAATAAAATGCTGTTGTTTTTAAAACTGTGGGTTTTTCTCTGAACTGGAACTCAGCATTGAATTCACAGCACTGCCACAGGAGTCCAGTCCTATGTTCTGCATGACTCCAAATATATGAAGCTGAAGTGTGCAAGATCTCTCATATGGCCCAAACCAACTCTGAAAGCACAGAGTTCAGTGGTAACTGTTCTTTAGATGTGGCCATGTAATATTTTTAACAGCATGATCCCCAAACCGAGTGAGCTGTGCTGTTCCAAATTTCAATAAAGGATGATAGTGGTGAATGTAACAACAAAGATAGTATTGTATAAGGGGAACACATGAAAAAACATCAATCTTAGACTTCACAAGAATTAGAACACACAATCCACTTCAACAGACAAGATATTTCAAACCATTTGCAGCAGTACACGTAACACCAAGTTAATGTACTCAAACACAACAAAACTAAAACTTACTAAATGGTTCTCTGATGTGCAACTGGGGCAAGCAGCAACTTAGGCAACTGTAAGCATATTACCTCAGCCACAGGGACTGTTTTGAACAGGACTTTGGGATGAACAGAATGCCAGAGATAAACTGAACTGTCAGTCTAAGTCAGTGTGCAACAACAGCTTCCCTGGAAGATTATGAAAAACCTGATATGGTGCCACAAATAAAATTACTCATTTGGATGAAGAAAAGAGGGATTATAAGAACAGTAAAGAATTCACTACAGGGCAGACAAGTAGTTTCAAGAACAGAGATTAGTAGCCTAGTTCAAATGGCATCTGAGGACCTTGATTCTTGATTCAGCTTGACTGAGGAATACTCACCCTTTTCATTAGTGAAGTAGGCACAGAAAGCAAAAACTTTAAAAAAGTTGCTGACAAACAAATTGTCAGTTCAGCCGAGTGCTGTCTTTATGCAGGAAGATTTGGATCATGTGAAGAACTAAAGTAACAAATGGAATGAAGTACAACAGCACGAAATTGGAAAAGTCATTCATATTGCATGCATGCCTCCTGGGAATTTCTGCTTCACACAGACTAAAAAGCTCACACATAAGAGATAGCTATGTCCAAGAACACCAACTGATTACAGAACATCAGACACATGCATGTGATGTGGCTGGGAGAAAGACACAAACACAACTCTAGCATTTCCTAGGAAAATTTCCCAGGGAAAACAGCAAGACATGAATAGCACAAAGATAATATGACTGATAAATTCAACATCCATCTCGAAGGATACTATCTCAAGGAAAGAAAGACATTCGAAGATAAAAAGAAAAGAAAATAATAGAATTAAGATAGTTAAAATGGATGGGTCAATAACTACACTTTGACAACATAACAGGAATAAACACAATGAAAGACAGACAGCTATTCAACCTTAATAAAATTACTGGTTCAATGACAAGCTATGGATTAGCCATTAAAATTCATTTGGATTAGAAATTAGAAGACAATTCCTAACCACTGGTTAGAAGGTTGTAGGGCAGATTTTCAGACTAAATGGAGTCCAAAAACTTAATTAGTCTTTAGTTTTCAAAGGCCACCATCTCATGTGGCTACAGGTGTCAGGACAGGAATAAACTGATCTACATTTCATTATTCTTAATATAAAAAGAGCTATAGTTAGCTTCAGCTTATCCAAAGTCAAACAGTCAAATTTAATCAAGCCCATAACAAGAAGAAAGTTGCAGATTGTGTACTGAGTAATTCTGTCAAATACTTGCACAAAAGCTACTTTTTAAATGTGTTTTTATTATTCTATTGCAAGGCATGCTTACACAAACTGTTGAAAAGTGTCACAATGAAACACTCGAACTACCTATGCTTGAGTGCTGTCAAATATGTTAAATTAAACAAGCAAGGCAAACCCACCCCCAAAATCTGTCAAGAAATCCTACAGCTGATGAAGAAGACTGCTGGTTATTGCAAGCCTGATGGCTACATGGCTATCAACAAAAACAACTTCATGTAAGGCCCTATTTAGGCACTAATCTGTTCAGGCTCACAGAAATAATTCCCCTGAACTGTGGATTGTGAAAGAATTATTTAAAACTATTCCTGACTGCATAAATTTAAAAGCCAAGGACAGTGTAAATTATACAAGTCCTTTCTCCTTCTAGAAACTAAAGTGAAATCTGAAATGCAAAATGAAGCACAATTGTGTGTATTATATACTTCTCAAAACTATGAAAAAAGAAATCTTAGTTCTCTTTGTAGTACATATAGAACCATGTGTTTAGTACACATGTGCTGCACCACACTTGCTCTTTCAAAAAACACAAGACCCTAACAACAGGTTTTTTGCAGCAGGGGAGCTCAGAGTCTTAGAAAAGAACTTCTTATTTCTGATCAGTGGGAAAAGCCACCAAAATCCACCTTGGACAGTCAAGCAGATATCTCCTGAAACAAAGATTTCCCACTGCTGGTAAATATCAAATGTGTACATGACAACAGAATTTAGAAGACAAAACACTAAATTATGATATATCTGTCTGTTTCATAAATAAAGTTGTTAACTGTGAAGAGATTAAAGCCTAGCTGCTTTCTACCATGCCCAGCAAAATTAGGTAATTGGGGACGCCACTCACTGCCCTCCTGAATGCCCATCTTACTGTTCTGGGCTTCCAATTAAGTTACTGCTACGAAGTTTCTTCAATTTAATCAACTGCAATGACATTCAACAAAATTGTTTTCCCACTGCAATCAGGTATTCACACATATCCTAATGTGTTACAAACATGACACATTCTTTTATTTGAACATATTCCGAGAAAATTTCACTACACAATTTTTATTCACCTTGACCCATTTCCCTCTTTTATCAACTCCTTCACTTTGGAAGTGATTAGCTGGCTTAGAGCTTCTGCCTTTAGGACAGTTAGCAAATGGACTTTCTACATGCTCTTTCTACAATGACATCAACTTCTGCTATTTTACCCAGAAGCTTTCCTTCTCCTATGTTTTTATAATCTATTGATCATTCTTGCTAGTTCCTTACTGTCATACCAGTCAACGTGAACAAGGAGAAAAGTCTCCACATGTAATGCATTCCAACTCTAAATTTAGTAACTACAAGTGGGGAATCACAACTTAAATCTCTTAGATCTTACTCACAAGAAACATACTTTTGTTCACATACTTAAGAAACATAAGTAGCAAGGAAAAAAAATCATCAAAACTGTTTGAAATTTTACATGTCACTAACACATATTTTGGTCATACTATACTGCCTGCAAGACTTACCACACCTTTTGCCTCTGAGTTTCAATAATTTGACACAAATAATATAGCTGGGCTGAGGAAAGGAAAAAGCTGGGCTTCAATCCTGAATATATGTTTGCTCACTTTTTCAGAAATGGACAAAGGACCCTAAAATAAGTGCAGCAGTGCCTTCAAATTTACAAATGTTTTCACGGAAAGAGTTTTTAATGTGCAACATGCCTTTTAGCACTATTAAGGTTGTGAATGTTTTCACAACCTTACAGTATTTTTTTCATAATTAAAGGACAGTTATTCATTAATCTATGTAGAAAAAAGACAAAAAAACCCAGAAACCAGAAATTGACAGGGTAAGCATTTATTTTATTCAACTCCCATGATCTTGGCTTGCTTCTGCTACACCTATAGCCACTGCCCAAGCTAGAAGAAATTCCCAACTTCTTTACGTCTCCCAAGTGAAGGTGATTGTGCAAATTACGGAACTCACGAAGAAGAGTTCTGCAGAAACCGGGTTTTAGTTGGGTGCTTAAAGAGCACATTTTCCATTTCACGATGCCTAAGGAAAACAGCCTGTATCTTTGGTAAGTGATCCGTAAAAAAGCACGCTGGACAGAGCGCTGCTTTTGCCGTACGCCGGTGTGTCCCGGCGGAGGCAGGGCGCTCCCTGCCGTGCCCGCGGTGTGTCCCGGCGGGCGCAGGGCGCTCCCTGCCGTGCCCGCGGTGCGTCCCG
>JAYDZK010000271.1:7435005-7453344 GCA_034509185.1 Euphonia xanthogaster | reverse complement strand
GGTGTGTCCCGGCGGGCGCAGGGCGCTCCCTGCCGTGCCCGGGCCGGCCCGCAGCCCCGACCCCCGGCGCGCTGCCCGGCCCCAGCGCTTCGCCCACCGGAGGGAGGTGTAAGCTCATTTCCCAGCAGGGGCACGCTGCTAAAGCCGGCCTCTCTCATGCACAACCTTTAGAAAATGTGGCTGCTATTTAAAAGACACATCACTTGAATTTCAATTTTTGGTACAAAGGAGAAGAAACCAGCAGCAACAAAGCTGAGACAACTCAATACGGGCTCTGGGGGTGAGCTTCCTTTAACGTGGAAAAAAAAAGGAAGACTATAAACTCCTTGTCTCCCTCTTGCCCTGGCCTCTTCCAGCCTTAGCTCTGGTTTTCCAGGCAGTAAGAGTGTTCCCGGCGCTGGCCCGCCGCCAGCCGCAGAGAGCGAGCGAGCGGGCGGCGCTCCCCGCGGCCCCTCCCGGCTGCCCGAGGCGCCCGGCCTGACATGCTTTTCAAGGCGGGCTAGACTGCAGCGCAGACTTTCTGGCTCCACTTCCATTGTTTGCACGGCTGCTTTGCTCCTTATCCAGAGCCTGGATTAGCATAAGAATACTGTCTTCCCCCTCTGCAAGCCAGCTCCCCTCTAGAAGACCGCCACCTCTTAAGAATAAACACAGGGTTAGGTTTCTTTTTTGGGGGGTTTCTCTTTAAATCCCTTTTTCCTATTCAGGACTTGTAGAAACCAATAAAATATAGAAAACGCTAAACAAGCGAGGCTGACAAGGCTCAGAAAGGCCCGATTGCATAGATTAGTAATTACCAAGGTCAAAAGAGTCAACACCTGATAATGCACGGAGCCCTCACTCCCCCCACACACTCTGTGGACATGAAAGTTATTAATGGATATGCTTTCCATACGAAGCTGAAAATAAATAAATTTAGGAAGGGGTAACAGAAAGGACGTTTAAATCCCCCTTCCTTTTAATTTACACCTGGAAGATGGAGTTTCAAATTACTGAGGACAGGAAACATTACTTATGAAGACAACCCTCAGCCAAAAATACAAACAAACCCCTCCAAACTGCAAGTGCTGATGCCTTTGCACAGGGGAATCTGCCTGCTTACACATCTGCAAACCCTTTCCCTCTGGTATGTGACAAAGGCACTAGGGTGTCCCTTTCAGAGCAAGTGACATGTGATCTAGTCTTAAAAAAGGCCGACCCGAAGAGCATTTCACAAGAAGCGAACTGCTTGCCCTCACAACGCCTCAAACTGTCAACATGGATGTATTTCTTTGTTCTGCTACTCAGAAGGAAACAGCTGTCCAAGTGAATTCATATGTGTTCCATGAACAAGATAAAAACACCCTTGTAAATATTAGCTCATAAGCGAGCAATGTCATTTTTAAATCATCGAATTCTGCACTGCCCACTGCAATGGGTGAGAGATGAGCTTTCTTTGACAGCATTTGCTCGACACATACACACAGCAGAGACAAGACTAGCAAGTTCAACATCATGAAGATTTGCTAATACAAAACGCTGCTTGGCTAGGTAAGCCTTAATCCCCACTTTTCTCACCTGCCTGCCATGCCCATGGAGGCACTGTACTATACTGAGAGGAGAAACTCCCAAACTCCCTGTCTAGCTGTTCCCACAAATCACTGTAAATAACACACAGGTATCCTCAAAGAAGTGGTCTCCATCAGATTTCCAAAGAAGCATTTTAATAGCTGGATGGGACAAGTAAGTGAAATTGTAGGTGCTGCTTGTTTGTCCTCCTCAAAACTGCTCTGGCAGGGGAAAGTTATTTTTTAACTGTTCTTACTACAGAAACAAAATTTTAGATAAATGTAATTTGCAAATTACATTTATCTATTAAGTTTGTTCTTTGTGCTAGTTATATTACCCTTATAACTTAAAATTGCAACCTTTCTTATTCTTTGGAATTTTAATGAATAGTTGACTAACGTTTGTCATCTGTGAGCCTTCACTTCACCCTAGAAACTGATGTTGGGGATATTTTTATGAGATGGCAAACTCCAGGCCCAGAACACGAGCAGGTTACCACCTTCACAGCAATGGCAAAAGAAGTGACAAGTTTAGAACAGCCTAAACTAGAATCATTCAATATCTTACTTAGAACCTGCAAAGTGTTCAGATAAGCATTTATCACTCTGATACTGAGACTCTGTGTAAAGTGTGACGTGCTCACCTACAGAGTTACCTCACACATAGTGGATATATTAAACTAGATTGCTATATTAGGAAAGTGCTTACACAGGACAAATAATGTAAAATTAATTATATGCTGCATTCAGCATCTATTTTCATCTGCAACATTTAATTTCAACATGACATATGTAAGAAAGTATTATTGCTCTGGGAAATTTGTCCAGGACTCTAAATGTATGTGTCTGAGCACTATCTCATCCTGTCAGTGTTCTGCAAGCCTTGCTGAGATAAAAAGAGATTTTAATGGAAGCTTAAGTTAAACTCTTAAGTGCACTGTAGATCCGCTTGGTTAAATAACTACAGAAACATGGCATGCACAGGCACACAAATACTCCTCTTGAGTTTGAACAATCTACTTGCATCAAATATACCTTCAAAGACATTTCCAAACCCATACACAGAAATTTTTCAATAGGTAGACAAAAACAGAGTTCAAAGGTAATGTTTACTTCAACAGTTATAATCCTTTATTTCCCTGCACTGAAGTGCTACAGCAATAGTGTTAAATTTTTTTCACACAAAATTAAAAGCAAACCAGAGCTTTCTGGTCATGAGATTGAAAATCTCCCATTTGTAATCAACCAATTACACCAGTTCTTTTCTCAGTGCAAAAAGGTTATTTTAAACACACTCTGAAACATTTTTCAACAACTGTTACACAGTAGAACTCAGGACAGCAGGAAATCAACATATAGAATAGAAGCTTGCTTTGGTTCTGGATTAAGTGAAATTCACATTCACCTAATAAAATCGGTAATTTTTTTTCATTCAATCTTTGCTTTTCTCTCCATATTGTAAGAAAGCACCTGGACTAAGACACAAAGAAACTCAAAAGGTACATGGATTATATGATATATTCCTCCTATGAAGTTCACTTGGTTTCCCATTTTTCTCTCTGACCATCATGGCGTACGCCTTAAACTGCCCATGCTCAGGATTACAGGGAGGACTTGGACACTGTTTTTTATTGGAAACATTTCCCCCACTCTCCCATCATCCTTAAACTTGAAGGTATCTCCTCTGCTATCTCAACAGTTCCTTAAGCTAAAAATCTTAAAAGCAAAACCCTGTTCCTCCCAAGTCACATCTGCATTAACTTTGGCAATTCAGTTATTCCCCAGTCATGCAAGAGCACATTCTTAAAACTGTCTCATTCTGCCTTTCCTTATGTTGCTTCTGTCAAAGCTGTTATTCCATCTACAGGTGATGTATTCCTTCCACATCTTCACTATCAAAACCTTCTTTCTTTCAGGATTCTTTAGCTTACATTAATCACCTCTAATAGGATGGAATTAAGGCTGATTCAAATTAAATCTGTGAAGGAAAAATTGAGGCTACAGGAAAACCACAGATTCCATAACGGGAAACAATTTTTGTTGCTAGTTGAAGAGAATACAGAATTATTTTTGGCAGAGAGAAAGGGGACAGAAAAGCCATCACTATTGAACCTTCTCTATTAACCTTCTCTATATAGCATCATGTAATCCTCTACCACATCCTAAGTATTTTTCCATTTCCCTTTTTTCTTTTGAGATTTTTCACACATTTGAGTTAAGAACCGCACTGAAACCAAACCAGCAGATGAAAGACTGCAGTAATTTATTGGGTCAGCATGATCAGGTTTTGGCAGCAGGGGGCTAAAGGGGTGGCTTCTGTGAGAAGCTGCCAGAGGCTTGTCCAGCCAATGCCAGCTGGCTCCAGGATGGACCCACTGCTGACCAAGGCCAAGCCCATCAGGAATGATAACAATGCTGCTAAGATAACATATTCAAGAATGAAAAAAAGTTATTGCACAGATGTGCCTGCAGCCAGAGAAGAGAGGAGGGAGAATATGTGAGAGAAACAGCTCTGCAGACACCAAGGTCAGTGCAGAAGGAGGGGCAGGAGGTGCTCCAGGCACCAGAGAAGATTCCCCTGCAGCCCGTGGTAGCCATGGTGAGGCAGCTGTGCCCCTGCAGCCCATGGGGATGCAGAGATCCACCTGCAGACCATGGAGGAGCCCACAGCAGAGCAGGTGGGTGTCTGTGAACCCACGGGAAGCCTGGGCTGGAGAGGTCCTGGCAGGGACCTGCACACTGCAGGTTTCCTGGTAGGACTTGTGACCCCCTGGAGGACTCCCATCGGAGCAGGCTGTGCCTGAAGGACTGCACCCCAGGGAGCTGACCCAAGCTGCAGCAGTCTGTGCAGCAGGGAAGGAACTCTCCTCCCTAAGCAGCAGCAGCAGGAACGTGTGATGAATGACCACAAGCCCCATTCCCCACTTCCCTTCACTGCTGGAGAGGGGAGGTAGGGCCCAGGAAGGAGGGAGGAGTGGGAAGAAGGTGTTTTTAAGATTTCTACTTCTTGCCTGGCTCTGATTTTGTTAATTAATATCCCCAAATTGAGTCTGTTTTGCCTGTGATGGCAATCAGTGAGTGACCTCTCCTGGTCTTTATCTCCACCCATGGAGAGGGGAGTGATAGAGTGGCTTTGGTAGGTGCCTGTGCAAATTTTAAAGACCAATAAAGCAAACTTTTCTCCCCCTTGTCCATTACAAAAGTCTTATTTATTCAGAGACTGGTGGTATCAGCAAACATGAAATTTACTGAGGGGAGGGGAAACCGAGTAGATTGCAAGTGCACATTTGCAAATTCCAAAACAACTCAAAGGGCACGGAACTTCAAGACACCTGTATAAATATTCCTCTTCTCATACACTGCCCTCTCAGACTCCAGGGACTCTCCTCTGCACAGGCAGACGCCTTATCACTTCACTTTCATCCCACTGAATGCCTGGGACTGAACTGTTTCTGTAAAAAACTTTCCTATGCTTTACCTGCCAACTGAAACAAATAATTGTTTTTCAAACACCAGCAACTTGAATGAGCATGTTTGAACGAGAACAGGAATTTCAGATCTTAGAACAACAAAATGTGTTTGAAGCCTGGTGAAGTGTAGCCATTTGGGAACCCCTCTGCACATCTCCACCATGGAAATTCTCCTAACAGATGTGATTACTCACCCCTCTACCATTACTCTAAACAGACAAAGATTTTTACTCAAGATACCTGAAATTCCTGTACTGTGCTGTAAACTCAAAACATACATATTTTAAGGACATGATAAAAATATCCTTTCTTTACATAGACTTGGCTATGGCACACAAGTAATTTTTTTAAAGAAGGGTACATATATCTGGTTTAGAAATAACAAAATTAGAATGTTTCTATCACAGTGTCTTTATAGACAATAAGGATATTATAAAATAACTCATCTAAATCGGTCTTGTATTTTGGTAAGCTAACAAGTTAAGCTGCTTATTATTTTAATATTTACTATTTTAAAATACATTTGAAATCGACCCCTAGAATTATTTTAATTAAATTCTGTATCACCTGAAACATTTTAGAAACACTTCACCTAACATTTCATGAAACTTACTGTAGCTTTACAAGCCTGGAACCTCTGGAGAAGGACATTCTTGACTTTTGAACCTAGTTTAGAGGAACCTACTCCACAACTAACTACTTAGGATTGCTTCAAAATACTACCATCAGAAAGAGACATTTAGCTGCTTTGTTTTGGCTCAAGAGGAAAAAAAAGAAAGAAAACAATTCTTGAAAGCAAAATTAATCCCTGTAGTAATGTTCAGTTGAAACCCACATTTTACATTTATTCCTAATCTAAACACTAAATTGAAAGTAAGCAAAACAGGCAATCTGGTATGTTTCCAATTACATATCCAAGTTACAATAATCTGGTTGCAAAATATATTCCTATCAATATAAACATCTTCAGACTGCACTGCAAATGCATTCCTTACATGCTTTTCTCACGGTAAGATCTTAAATTGTTCTCTATCCTGCCCCATAAAATTCCCAACCTCAGATACAGAAATACAATACAACATTTAGCTTCCTTTTACTACACAGGAACTTGTCTAGATTTCTTTGAAATCTGTTGTCCTTGACACTTTCAGGAGGAGCTCCTGAGCCAAACAGAGCCAACATAAAAATGAAGGGATCCTCTGCAGCTTCATCTGACCTTGCTGAGCCCGACAGTCTTGACCTAGCAATAGGAAGGCTCTTGTTCTGTGTGGTCTGAGGTCAAGATGATGAGACTACTGGAACGAGCTGGGGTAAGCCAGGGGCAATGGCAGTAAGGAAAATCCTGTTAGGAGGACACTGCAGAACAGAGCAGCCCCAGAGTGGAACCACTGGCACTTCCTGTTTTGATCAACTGATTCACAAGATGACACGGATGTCTGGTTCCTCCACTCCTGGAAAATGCTTTGAGCACACTGACCTGTATTTCCCATTTGTGGTTTGAGCCTCAAGTGGCTCAGCCTGTTTCTACTGGAATTAACTCCTAGCAAATAGTTTGCCACCAAGGAAATTCAATGGCAGCTAACCCAACCTTATAAAATAATTGTTTCCTAACAGAGAGGATCCTAGGTAGCCTTGATGATTAATAAGAAAATCATTGCAGGAATACCATTTTGTCACTGGCATCCTTCATTCTGAAGCACCTGGAATGTGTTTCTGGCTATTGAATGAACAAGCTCCATCACATAAAAGATGCTCCTACCACTACTGGTTTGGAGGACACAGGAAGATGACAACTCCAGGGACAGCAGAAGCTGAAAAGTAGGAAGTTGTTCCTAAACTGTCAACTAAAGTTATTGGTTCAGCAGTTGTATGTCAGAGGTCTTTTAATGTCCTTCTAACTCGTGCCTTGCTGCAGGCAAACTAAGGGAGTATTTGACATTTTAATGGGTAGTGCTGGAAGCCATCCAAGTCCAGTTTTCAACATCCCAAAGAAAATAAAGTAATCATACAACCAAAATCTTTCTATTAACTAAAGAGACAACACCATATGGGACACCAGTTGCAGAAGGGAATTGAGCACACATCACCCTACTGATTACATGTAATATACTAATCAGAATTTCTCCAGCTGCATTGCACTAGATATGCACAAATTCACAGCTATAATTAAAACAGCTACTAACTCAGAGGTAAGAAAATTTTACCCTACTAACTCAGAGGTAAGAAAATTTTACACTGAATCAAAAAATAAAGTAGAATTAGCAAAAGTACAATGAAGGGTTGTATTAAAGAGATCCCATATTAAGGAACGATAAAATAAACTATCTTGAGAACTGTAAGACATTTGATTCTCTTCACTGAACTCTAAAATGGAAGAGACAACCAAATAAATTTAATCCCAATTTCTCTCTGTAAACCAATCAGGAGCTAACAAATAAACAATCAGGCAGCAGTTTTAGATGCAGACAAAAGACACCTTTTGTATATAACAAGTATTTAAAACTAAAACACTCACCTTTACTGTTTTTGTAGGTGTCCAAACTCATAAATGGGCTCAAAGACATACCTGAAAGCAGGTCAGGCAATGAAATACAATACTGCTGATCTCTGACTCAGGAAGCCCATAAAATGTCTGATCAACACCTGGGCAATGTACCCTGCTCACATCTGGTATTTATAGTATTTCCCTCTTTTGGCATTCGTGATCAAATTTTTTCTTTTGTCTTTGTCCTTTTGCTATTGAAATGCAGCCATAAAAGGTATGAAAACAAGAGGCAGCACATAGGAGCAGGAATAATTAGCACAAGGACTTGCTTTTATTTGGTTCTGATAAGCTCCCCCCTTCTTGCCGTTTCTGTGCTTGTGGACTCAGAAGCCCATAATCCCTAGTAAAAAGAGAACCAACTGTGTGAAGATAAAGAAATTTTGTGGTGGAGTGGTGTTGACATTTTATTCTTTGCCAGATCAGCTATTTACATACAGGGAAAGCAGAAAACAACCTCCCTCCCTCAACTGCTTCTAATACTACTCATCTTTAAAAACACAGTGGACTAGAAGGCAGAAAAAGCAACTTGTGAAGGTGGTTGGGGGTGTGTGTTTTATGTTTCCCTTTTCAAAACAGTAGTGTCCAGCTTTCAACCCAACTACTCATGCTTATGCCCTGCCACTTGACACTGTGTCAAGCTTTTTCCTAGTGATATCAGCAAAATAATGGACTAAACTAATAACCAACTAAAGCATTAGCAGTAGCCATGACTAAGCAGAGTCTACCAAACAAAATTTGCCTGATACCATAACTCTTTTCCAATGTGCCTTTGTCCAACCAATGTCTCTGCAGTTGAGGCTGAGTTATCTTTTTTCATAACTGAGATACAGACAGAGGTTAGATCAAACAGCTGTTTTAATATGGTATTAAAGACTGTCACTAGCATAAATAAAGGTGGCTCTGAAATTTTTTATAAGATATGGTGGCTGCTTATCATATGGTTTTTACCCCTGAAATACTCGAAATACAATTTTGCATGCCTTAACCTTACCTCCCAATTAGGAAACTGAATGAAACTGAATTGTACTTCAAGCTTCCTCCAGACTGTTTTCATCTGTACTTCCACTTCATTCGTTCAAAGGTGGTATTATGGAAATGCATATTTCTACTGATCTGCAAAACACAAAGAGGATTTGATTACAGACATGGCTGAAGAAACTGTGTTGACAGTTTATGGTCTAGCATGTGAACTTCACATTGCAGATACTTGTACCTGGAATTACAGAAACCATCTCCTATGATGAGCTGCTCCCACCTAGAAACTTCCTAAGAGTCTTGCATATCCAACAGCTGCACAGTTGCAGCAGCTGACACAAAAAATAATTTTAAAATAATTTTACTGCTATCAGTAATTGGTCATATTAAAAATGAACCAACAAAAACCTTTCTACCCTTTAGCTGGAAAATACCTTTGAGATCATTGAGTCCAACCTATGACCTAACACCACCTTGTCAACCAGACCATGGCACTGAGTGCCACTTCCAGTCTTTTCTTAAAACACCTCCAGTCATGGTGACTCCACCACCTCCCTGGGCAGTGCCATCACCCTTTCTGTGAAGAACTTCTCCCTAATGTCCAAAGAAAAGATTCATTGTTGGTGACACCAATGGGAGAAAACAAGCCATGCACAATTCAATCTTTATTATAAACACCAGAGAATCTGTAAGACTGCAGTTCCACACCAAATATCCACTGGTGCCACACCATTAGTTCCAGTGCACCAGAAGCTGCAATATACAGAGAAATAATTGATAGGTTTTCTGTAGGTGTGCCCAGGCATGATAAGTCCTGGGAACTGAAAAGCAAGGCAAGAATTTAGACAAAGGTACTGGCAGTCAGGTGGGTTTGATTTTTGGTTTGTGTTTTTAAACTGCTGTACATCCCAGCATCAGGGGAAAGCCTGCACAGGGACAGGCTCTTGGCCAGCTCTCTTAAGGATTGTGAGCAAGCCTGACTTGTGTCAAGTCCCAGCATTTTCAGATGCATTGTTGATAGTTAAGATGGGCTTATCAGCTTTGTTAGTTTTATTCCACAGTGAGCAGATGCCACCTATTGCCAACTTCTCCCATTTTATCAGTGTCACAAATTCTGAATGTTTCCATCATCTGAAGCTTTTGAGAAGATCCTACAAGAATTTTACCATTTAGAAGCCCCAGTCTTATGACTGTGATCATAACCTTGAAAATCACACAAAGGCTTGAACACCACCAATCCAGCTATACTGTTAAATAACACAGGACCACTCATACAGTGTAGAGATGAAATGACTTCTGAATGCCAAGGCCAACAGGAGAGGTGCAGAGAAACCACGTGTATGATTTCCAGCAGAGAGAGTTTCAGCATCCACTCTCCTTCTCTTTTCCTTCCTAAACACCATAAAGACCTTTCCATTACAAGAAGGGCAGAATACTTCTGTCTCCACATCCATTTATAAGCAGTGCTCCTCACACACTGAGGTTTAATAGTCTTGGTAATAAATAATAAATTTGTGCTAAATGGTAACCCAAAACCATCCAGAATATCAGATAGCACCAATTCTTAAAGACAACTGTCTCCTCTGAGCAGACAAGCTGACACTTGACTTATTTCTTCCATGGTAAAATTGAAAAAACATTCTAGCCTTGCAATTGTGTTTGTAGAGATTGTTTTTACTTTTTAAAGTCAAGAATCTGTAAAATATACCAATCTCTTCTCCTCTCTCTAACAAAGGACCTCAAGTTCATCCTCTGATGGACTCCAAAAGGACAACAAAAAAAGAAGTTGGTGTGCTTTCTGTTTTTACAACACTTCCAATCTCCCTGTATCTAGTATCTGATTAATATTAAGTCCACTTTCTATTATTTAAAGAGTTTGCTTTGCGAGAGTAAAGACATTGCCAAACAATGCAGCTCAGGTGTTTTATGTTTTGTTTTTAAAACCATGTCCTCCCTATAGTTTTCCAAACTCCCAAACTGATGAAGTAGCTGCTCAATTCTCAAAGTATTCCATTGTCTTTCCTGATTCCAACCCCATGGATCAGATACCTAGGCTCTCTTATTAAACAACTTTATTTTGGTGAACTTACTGATCTGCACAACTGTAGGTATGCCTATATTAGCATTTAATTCAAATCAGGACTGCACTCCCAAACAACCCTCTTTTCCTTGCTTTGCTTTACATTGCAAAGCAGTCATCAAGTACATGAACCAGATTTCTTTTGAATAAATTCAGATCAGAGAATGAGCTTCAGGTGTACATTGTACACGCTCCAACCACCAAGAGGAATTCAGCCCCAGAAACAGACCAGGACCAGGCTGAAATAAAACTCCCACCACCTGTATAGCACTTATGCCAGGTTCTCAGCATCTGACAGATCTGATCTTATTACACCACTCTGCTAGGTAATGTGGACACAGACTCTTTTATGACTGAATTTTTGTGTCAGTTCCAGATTCATCTCTCCCCTTTTTAAAAGGAAAACTACAAAACCTCTGTCAGATATGGGACAGAAGTTAATGATAATTATTCAATTATGGGAGTGACCTCACAGTGTTATTATTTCTTCCACTTCTTCATCAGCATGAAATGCTACTTGAAAACATACTCAATTTTATAAAAATCAATTTACTTAAATATTTATGTTTATACATTTATCCAAACTGTTTAATTATTAATATATAAGTTTTTCAAAATGTTTAGTGCCATTCTTGATGGCATCTTCCAGAGAAGTGCCACCAAGTACAAAATGAAACAAGGGAATAAAATATTTGCACAGCTATACCTTTATTAGAATTTGCAAACCCACAGCAACTATAAGAGGCACAACTTCAAAAGTAAAGAGCCTCACAGTGCCTGTCACTAGTTACATATTAAATCCAGATTTATCTACAAATTGCTCTTAATGCCAAGATTAAATCTGAGATCTTTATATACTATCAACTGAAAAATATCAGCACTCAACTGGGGAAAAGAAAAATCAGAATAACATGAACACACTAGCTACCTAGATAACCCAGAAAACTGCAGATTTTCTGCCACTGGCAGGCCCCAGGGAACAGTCAGAATATCTAAACTGAGTTGATGTAAACCTGATTCAGGAGTGGGGGTGGTTCCCCTGCTAGCAGAGTGCAGGAGGCAGCAGCTATGAGCAGGACAGCCAGACCGCAGGGACTCGCAGCGGCAAAGCTCAGGCCAGTCTCACTTGCCTTGAGGAGCAAACTTACTCAGCCTGTGGATTCCTTTTTTCTTGTCTTACCATGTATCTCCAGTTACTGCTTCCCTTCTCAGCAGTTCCAGGGCCACATCCAACTCATTCCCTCACCTGTCTCTTTTGATGCCAAAAACTTTCCTGGCACTTGACTTCTCCTGCACTCTGTTCATTCCCACTCTGCTCCAAACTGCCTCACCAGTTTCCAGGTGGATTACTTGATTCATCTTAAATTATCTTTCTTCCTGAAGGAGCCTGCTACTTGTTAAATACAGTATGTATTTAAGGAACAGAAGTTTGTAAAGTGACTTAAAGGAACATAAGAGTTAAACCAATTCAAGTGCAATCAGGTACATGATCATACAAGGACTCATTGGTACAGACAGGGTTAAATACCTGACCATTCACTCCAGCTTCCAGTTACTTCTTTCCTGCTCTTTCACCTCCTCCAGCCATCCACACAGCACTTCTGCAGGGTGCCCACTCAGGTAAGCATACCTTTATTTCAGTTTATGAAACAGAACTCGTTTTGGACTTTCTGTAAATTCAAATCATGGCACAGACACAGGCTTGGGTGATATCAGACTCACAGATATCAGGGGAAAAAAAAGGTCAAAACCATTCTGCATCTGAGACTTGGGGTGGGAGCAAAGGGGAAAAGGAGAAAAGTGTGTGGTGCTTGCAGCACATCTCTGTGCACAGTGTCAGAGTTCATGGCCAGCTGGCAGCTCTGGTAACCAGAGATGGGAGAGGTTTCAGAAGCAGAATTATTCCTCTTCAGGTAAACTACAGTCCTAGACAATAGGCTTTTTGTTAGAAATCTGTGCACAATGAAAACACGCTGCAGACCCACATGGTAGCCTGGAGGATGCTTCAGTTAACAATCTCATGACTGCCTCTAGAAAATACAGCTAGAATTCTTGTCATGTATTGCTTTTACAGGACTACTACTGCTCTGAAATAGGAGTTGAATTGCAGAGGGAAAGAAAGAAGCCATACCAAATTTCCAAATTTTACTCCATAGCTCATGTCCAAAGATAAGAATTTATTAAGGAAACCTCTATCAAAAAGTTTACATGTGAGCTAAACCCCCACAGCATGCTGGGAAAAGCAAACATCATACTGTATGGCAAATCTGGGGCTTGCTGGTTTTGTCTGTCAAACAGGGAAGGTATATGAGCAAGAACATCTCATTGAACTAACAGCCCTTCCAAATACAATGAGACCAATTAATGAAATAAAATCAACTGTGTGAACAAACACTTTCCAGTCCCTGGACACTGTGTCTTCCAGGTAGCAAGAGGGGAAAGTGAGAGCCTGAGACATGCTTCAAGCACATTTATGTGATCTTCGAGGCAAGGTAGTTCAAAATTGCTCAAAATCATGTTAGTAAAGATATACCTCCATAAAAGCTAATTTTTAAAATTAATTTTATACCTACCTTCCCTTGAATTTTAATTAACAATCATTAAGTTATTCTTGCAAGGTATTAAAAATGCAAGGAATTATAAAACTTTCAAGCACTTCATGTCTTACAGTTCTTCATGTCTGTATTACACTGGTTTGGCCCTCCTATATATCTGGTCAAAACACTAAAATTAGTTCAGAATACCACTGATCTTTCCAGCACTTCCAGGTTGTTCTTGGAAAGCCTAGATTTTGTGGTTTTTATTGATTACTGCATGGATCCTTGATGGCAAAAAGCATCCTTAATAATTGGTGAGAACTTCAGAAATACTACCATATTTGAAGGAAATGAGATATCACACAGGTCAGAAATAATACAGATTGAAACATCAACTGGGCCATTCCAGCACTAATCTAACCTGGCTGGTTGGTTGTGTAGGCAGGTGGAGCAATTAATGAGTGCTGCTGCCACTGATGGAATCAACTCCTGATTGACCTTGCAGTCTGACAGGAAATATAGGGCCAACCTGTACAATTCAAAAATCCCCCAGAAACCTACAACTGTTTTCCTTAACTCAGGTCACCCTCTTTTTTGAGGGAGAAGAAGTTCTCTATCTGAGCCACACAACCTTTTCCTTCCTGACTCTGTTTTTTTATTTAATGAACATGACTAGCTGGGAGTTCAATGGACCAGGCCTAGCACAACAAAAAATTGTTTTGCAGAACAGACAGCTCCTCTTGTCTACTCAGGAGGTATCAGAAGACTCCTCACATCATTTGTCCCGTTTTCATAGGAGGGGAGAATCTGTGCCCTAGAACAACCTGAGCTTTTCCTTCTGAAGCCTTACAACCATGCAAGTACACACAGACACAAGACACACTGAAGGGGTAGCATCTGAAGGACCAGCACACTGTGTAGCAGCTCAGCAAGCACTCTCCCTGCCCTTGTTACACATTTTTGTTTTCATCATCTTCAATGCCTGTTGAGATAGAAGTCAAAATGATCTACACAATGAAACTCCTGAAATATCATTGCCCCTGGGCATAACTAGAAGTATGAGAGCACAAAAATTCCTGAGTAAGGTGGGACTGTGCAGTATCTGACAGAAAAAAAGCATTTCCAGAATGACACCAATCTGCATAAATTACAGTTTACCATATGTGGATGTGACTGCCCGGTCAGAGAGCAGAAAAACTGGATTTGTTTTCTCACAGTGGACTTGTGAGACTTTTTAGGGAGTTGTAGAGAAATGAGGATAACTTGTTAGTATAAACAACCTGCAGGTGGTGTTTTCCTGTTCTGTTTTTCCAATCTTCCCAAGGACTGTTTGTGAGAAAGATGTTTTTGTTAATTAGTCAATCAAGTAGAATGTGTTCAACCTATCTATTAAAGAAGAGAATTTCCGTATTAAAGCTGTTGTTGTGTAAACCATCCTTCTGGTGAATTTGTGTCATTTCTTGCTCAATGGTGACAACTATACTCTCCACAGCATCTATTGGCACAAATAATTCATTACAGGGGCCATGAGAATCCAGGCACAAGGCTCATTCTGCCTCATCAGTAGGGCTAGATAATTCCACCAGGTCTTTACTTGGCCCTGGCAGATTAATTTTCCATACCAGAAAGAGTCTAAGGCTCCTGATTTCTTAGAGGATATCTTCAGTGTTTTATTTTGGCATGCCTAGCCACATCATCTGCAGTCATCTGAAGGACTCCACAGGCTGCTGTGCTCCCAGGAACGCTGCAGAATTCCTCTCAGTCTTCTTAAATATTATTCACCAGTGAGCCAGTAGAAGCTGAAAAATCAGCTCACTCTCCAAACTTCAGAGGTAAAAGGGATCTGACAACAGCTTGCTGTTAAAAGAAAAGCAGTTATCCTCAAAAGGAAACCCATCAGCCTGCAGCAGTGGTGACAAATCAAAGCCACCAGTTCATTCTGTGCTGAGAGGTGAAGTCAGAATACGACTTGTCAAGCTTTGTCAAGTAACAACTGGGCAAAAGCCTTTGCTGAGCAACTCCTTCTTTCATCATATCCCACAGCTCTCCAAGTATCCAAAACAATTTCTCTAACAAATATACCTGGTTTTCAAGAGACATGTAAAACTCAACTGCTTTAGCATGAGTTTGGAGGTACCCAGCTGAAAGCTCCTCCACCCACAATCTCGGCCTCCTCTTGGGATACTGATGACAGAGTGGCCCCACAATTACAATTAACAACCTCCTGCTGTGTCTGACATCCCTGAAAACATAAGGCTGCTTGTGACACCACTGACTTCATGTGCTGCTGAGTTGCAAAAATTTTATCCAAACCCCCCCTAAGGCAGGCTCCATGGTGTGTTAAACCATCAGGCACATTTCCCAGGGAGCTGCAGACTGCCACTGGGCCACGTTGCCACCTGGCTGGTAGGTTGCCTGGTGTGGATGGGAGCAACAATTCAGCTGGATCACTTGGCACACGGACTCTGAGGCACGTTCTTATCCTAATGCTGATCCTGGGAATGCTGCCCAGAGTGCCATTTCTCTCTGACAAAAGAGCCAATGAAATTCAGCTTCAGCCTGTCCCGCAGGACATATTAGACCACATTCTGATAGGTGATCCTCTTCTCCCTCCCCCTAAGATTCCTGCAAAAGGTCAAGTATTTCTTCTATCTGTCTATTTTACAGAGTAATTCAAACGGTGAGAAACATTTTCAGGAACCCTTCGATTACAAAAAATAAATAAATTCTGTTACAACTTTAAAATCCCATGGTTTTGTACACTATCAAAATAGCACCTGAAAACTACGCTAATGTTCTATCACACTGCCTTGGTGTGTGCAGGACTGAAATTTTCTTTCTTAAATTTAAATTTTACATTACAAATGTTTAAATCTTTAAGTAGTGTGATGGGTTGACTCAGACTGGATGCCAGGTGCCCAAAGGCACTGTCACTGCCCTCCTCAACTAAACAGGGAGAAGAACTATAACAAAAGGCTTGTGGGTTGAGATAAGGACAGGGAGAGATCACTCACTGATTACTGTCACAAGCAAAACAGACTCAGCTTGGGAAATTACTATACTACCAATCAAATTGAAGTAGGATAACAAAAACTAAAACCAAACCTTAAAAACACATTCCCTCCATCCTATCCTCTGTTTAGGCTCAACTTTACTCCCAAAATCTTTGCCTCCTCCCTGCATGTGGAGCAGGGGGACAGGGAATGGGGCATAGCAATCAGCCTGTCAGACACGCTGTCTCAACTGATCCTTCCTCCTCAGGAGAAGGACTCCTCACACTCTTCCACTGCTCCAGCATGGCTTCCTCCCCTAGGAAACAGTTCCCCCATGAACTGAACCACCCATGTGACTCCTTCCCACAGGCTGCAGCTCTGCATGAATTGCTGCAGTGTAGATTCCTTCTACGAGGTGCAGTCCCTTAGGAGAAGGCTGCTCCAGCACAGGTTCCTTCCATAGCATCTCAAGTGGTGCCAGCAAACCTGCTCCAGCATGAGCTTCCCTCTCCAAGGGGTCAGAGCCTCCTTTGGGCATAAATCTGCTCCAGCATGGGGTTCTCCATGGGCTGCAGGTGCAACTCTCCTCCATTGTGGACCTCCATGGGCTGCAGGGGCACAGCTGCCTCACCATGGGCTGCATGGGAATCTGCTCTGGCACTTGGAACACCTCCTACCCCTCCTTCTCCACTGACCCTGGGGTCTGCAGAGTTCTTTTTCTTTCTCTGACATACTCTCCCTCCTCTGCTGCTACTGCACAGTAACTTCTTCCTTGGCTCACATGTGTTATCCCAGAGGCACTTCCACCATCAGTGATGGGCTGAGGCCTGGCCAGCAGTGGCTCCCTCCTAGATCTGGCCAGCACTGGCTTCATTTGACATGGGGGAAGTTTCTGGCAGCTTCTCACAGAAGTCATCCCTGGAGCTGCAACAAAAACCTTGCCATGCAAATCAAATCCACACACACAAAACCATATTAAACACAGGTTGCAGGCTGGCTAACTTGTGACAAGAAACAGGTCACAGAGACACGTAGATGGGAATGAGAAAACCTTTGCAACAAGATCACTGCCTTCAGCAAAGCACTAAGAGCTATCAGCTCAACAGCTCTGAACACGTGGAAGTGTGACAGATTCCTTAAGAGAATCAGGAGACACCTCAGACACCACTCCCATCACAGTAAGGTGAAAGGCCTTCACCATCAGCAGACCTATCAGGTATGTAAGTTTTCCTATAGAAAAGTACATGGATTACACTCAGACATTCAAGAGCAAAATAACTCTCATGGAGGAACCTTTGGAGTCCACATTACATCCAGTCTCCTGCTTTCTTTAAATCACTAGCTGTATAACACCACATAGCAAAACAAAAAGAAAGACATGTAAAAATATTTCAAATTATTCCAGACAACTTAAGAATTCATTTGGACCACATGTAGTATCTAAAACTTAGAAATTTGGGTATTTTTATAGATTCCTTTGGACAAAACTTCAAAAGTCATAACCCCATAGTCCTTTAATGCACAATGTTACACACGGTTGTCTACAGGAATGTTTGGCTTTCCCCAATTAACTGAAACAATCATAAGTCTTTGGCAGAGAAGATACACAACTAAATGTTTTACCCTTTTTTGTAATTCAGTGGTAAAAAAATCCCCACCTTTCTGCACATAAAGTGAAAGAATGCTTTATAATCCAGATGACCACGTGAAATTACCTTGGTAGCCAGTGACAGTATCTCATCTCAAGCAAACTGAAATCTCCTTCATCCATTAACAGGTACTGTAAACTTTTCCTGATACAATGAGACCAATTCATTATTCAGACAACTGAATATTATCCCCTGAAAACAAAAGTCATTTTTTGCAAGAGTGGTTACACATAAGAAAGCTGTAATTATGGAATCAACTCTTTTAGTAAGATGTTTGTACTAGGGACTTGTTGGAACATACTTGGTCTCTGAAATTTCTTTAAACGTTGTTATTTCAGAGGAAAAAAAGCCAAATGGAAATTAGAATTGTGGAATATCCTGAGTTAGAAGGGACCCACAAGAAATCACAGAAGTTCTACTCCTGCACAGGACCACCCCAAGGCTCACTCCATGTGCCTGAGAGCATTGTCCAAATGCTCCTTGAGCTCAGCCAGCCCTGGAGCTGTGACCACTGCCCTGGGCAGCCTGCTCCACTGCCCAACC
>JAYDZK010000271.1:7422536-7434876 GCA_034509185.1 Euphonia xanthogaster | reverse complement strand
GCTGTGCCTGCCATGAGGTCTCCCCTCAGCCTCCTCCTCTCCAGGCTGAGCTGACCAAGGCACCTCAGCCTCTCCTCCCCTCAAGGCCCTTCCCCATCCTCAGCCTCCCTCGGACACTCACTAACAGCTTTCTATCTTGTATTGTGGACCCCAGAACTGCACACAGGACTTGGGACAAGGCTGCAGCAGGGCAGAGCAGAGAGGGACAATCCCACCCCTCGACCAGTCAGAGATGGTGTGCCTGATGCACAATTAGAAGAAATTTCTCAAGCAATAAAACCAGCTGGATATTTGCTAAAGTATTCTTCACTCATCAGAATTTTAGAAGACATGAGCATAAAATAATGTTCATCCTTACCATTTGCATGATGATACAGCACTTGATTTGCAAGTCTAAACTCAGGCCACCATGACCTCAATATCTGTCCCAGCTGAGGTGAACAGGCTGGAGTAAGGCAATGCTGCCTCACACAGCAAATAATACACAAGAGTAATTCAGTGTAGACACTAAGGTGCTCAAAAATCCTCAGCCATTTCAGCTATTAAGTCTAACAATTATTCATTCTGAATGCTAGAATGTTATACTGCCTCTAGTTCTTTGGTCACTGTATTATGAATGCTTTCAACTTGACCTGAGATTCCTAATGACAGATTTCTGAAATACTACATCCAGAATAGACCTGAAGGGCACAAACAAACACAGGGCAGGAAAACCCATCACCAGGTTCCTGGACATGCTGTACAGTTATGTAATATCTAATCTGGCCTCTTGCATTTCCTACTGATTTATATATTTAGAAGTAATGGTGAAGAATTCATCACATCTCAAATTCTCTTCTTCAGATGCACAGGAGTCCTAGTGCCCTCATCAAGGATTTGAAAGAAAACTAAGCTGCCTTTTTTTTTCCCCTTAGCAAAGCCACAATAAAAACTCATTGTGGTAAAAGGTGGTGACAGGCCACTTGCAGAGAACAATACAGATCTCTTCTGGTTAACTGCCTGGGAACAGGTTCATTTTGTACAGCAACACCACCTTCCATGAAAAAACACTAAAAGAGACAGGCTGTATCCTGGAAAAAAAAAAAAAAGACTTGAAAAAGAATGGCTGAAGCAAATTCACAGCTTCTTCAGCGTGGGAGATTTTTGTTGACCAAGCTCTAAAGGCACCTGAGGTGTGCCTGCTGAGAACTGTGACACACCTGGTACTCTGCACACTCCTCCAACTGCTCTGACAGTGCTGACATGAACTAACAAACCTGAGCTGCTCTCCTTCAGACTCATCTCAATCCTTTATTTTGGAAGTCAAGGCATCATCCCACCCTGTGGATGGACAGGGTGCTCTCAAGAGGGACCTGATGAGCACAAGTGATCATTCACTGCTGTGCCTGTTAGAGACATCACTTTTTACAGAGATGAGCCTATGGAAGAAAGAGGAAAAGGGAGAAAAGAGGCATAATTTGATTTTTAGCCAATTAAGCACTCTTGGGTTTGGAGAAGAGCCCTGAGATACAACCACAGTTTTAATACATGCTTTACAGCCTGCATACGCAACAAGTGAGAAGTTATTTTATTCTTGGTATGTAGAGAAAGTAATTTAGACTTCACTGTGTTCCAGAGTGGCTTGAAAAAGAATATGAAAGCTTTTCCACCAACACTGAAAGCCAGCATCAGAAATATATGAACAAGCAGTCATGGTAGTTATTGTTCAATCATGTTTTTGAAAAACTCATGCTTATTTTAGCTCTGGAAAGCTTGTCCTGCTGCAAGAAACTTAACATACTTGACATTGTTGCTTTAATATGACTTCTAACAAAAAACCCCAACCAACCAAAAAAACCCCAAACCCACAAAAAACAAACCCCTCTGACTCTAGCAGCTTTTTCTATTTACTGAAGACACAAGAGCCAGCAGCTGACATTTGAATCTCATCTAAATTCCAACAGGAAATACACTTTGCAGACTGATTCACCCTTGATGAAGAGAATTCTCCATTCTGAGAAGACTTCTAAATGCACAGGTAAGAGCATTTATGGCATACTGGGCTGGAATTCATGCTGTTTCCTTTTGCCCATGAACAGACAACAATCCCAGGCAGAATTACTCCAAGCTGAATACAACATCCACACTGCTCAGCCCAATCAAGCAGAGCTCCCCACATACAGGACCAGTCTGAAAACAGTGGAGACAAAGTTCCACTGCACAGAGCATGGACCAGCACATGAAGGATTTTTTATCTTTCCATCTTTGTCCAATTTGTGGCTAATTAATAATATTTAAAATTAAAAAAAAACTTTGAAAAAAGATGAAAACAGAGCTATTTCAGATGTCTAAATTAGTACACCATGTGATGTATATTTTTCAACAAAAAGCTAAAACAAGTTTAACAGATACACTTTAAATTATTAATTACACTAAGTAATTTTTCTTTCTCCATTTTTCTTTTGGTGGGGAAAAAGGAAAACAGAGCATCTTTTTATGTTCCTTTAACTTAGCTATATAATTTCCTACTCAAATAAGTGACTAAAATTCTTGTTTTAATCAAGGAAAAATAAGAAAAGGAGTTTGAATAGAGAGGTAACCTCTACACTGAGAATCATCTGCATTCTATTAAACCATCAAGCCATTTATATGTTAACCAGGGTTAACATATAAATAAAAGAACCAGCAAAATATTTAACACTGGTAGCTTCTTTACTGGCTGTGCTCTACATGGATCTCAGCTGATTTAACCCTTCAGATGCATGACATCTATTTTATAAAGTTATACAGGCAACACTGCAGCTAAGTGTTTTTCCCTGCAGAGCAGCTGCCTCCTCCTCCTAAGCAATGTGGAGAACTATTTATAAAATAGCAATCAATAATGTGAAATTCAGGGGAAGGCAGCAAAGATTTCCAAATAAGACTGTGGGGTTATTTTTTCTTAGAGGTTTCTTTGTTTTCACCTTCTGTAACACAGACTACAGACTATCCACACCACTGCTCAAAGACTGCAAGGCAAGGGCCCAACTGCAAACCAACATCTTTTGGGCTCAAAAGGAATTCAGTCACATCTGAGTATATGCTCAAAAGAAATTTTGAAAAAAAGTTTTTTTGAAAATGAAACTTTTGTGTATGACTTACAGACTTCACTAACAGGAGCCCTCCTTGCACGTTTTCATCCTTTAAATGGGTAAAAACAATGCAACTGAAGTGTCACTCTTCGGGTAGGTCCTTTCAGCATAACATAATTTCCACTGAACCACAAAGCTACTGAGCTTCCTTACTCCTTGAAGACAGACATTTCAGCCCACTAATGAACTGGAACTTCAGCATTCTCTGTTTGACAAGAATGCAAGACACTTGGAAGTGATGATAGATTTCAACACCAGGTGCTTTCCAAAAGTATTTATTGGAAATAGAAAAGAATCCCAGTTCAGGGCATCAGATTCCTCATTCAGGTAAAGAAAGGTGAAAAGCTGTCCAGGAGCAAACTGGAAGTAAACAACAAAAAAGTCAGTTTTTCCTGAAGGGTTTTATAAAGGATTTATAAAGGTTTATAAAGGTTATTTACATTTTCTTTCTGTTTTCTTTCTTTACAGCAAGAAGCATAAATTAAAACTACTACATATATAGCATATAATTAAACAAAACTGCAAAAAGAAGATATAGATATATATATATATGTACACATACACACTATCAGGGCAACTTTTGCTTGTTCAAATCCAAAACTCAATTGTTGGAACAAACAATTGCAGGAAAAATGTACAGACTGGGGATTCAAAATGTGCAGGATTACATGCCTTACAAAGGCAAGGAGGAACAAGTTCAGTATTCCTATTTTTTAACATGTAAAAGAACATTAAAAAACTTATGTATGGAGTCCCTTTCTTATAAACCACAGAAAGGCTGGAATGATGAAATGACCTCCACATTATTATAAGCAGCTTTGAAAATGACTAAAACTGAGACAGAATTACACAGTGTGCAGAAGCAGGCTCTAGTGATAGGAGTCTCTTCCACAGAAACACAGCTTTCCTTACTATCAGCCCCACCAACTCAGCCCTGAGCCAACAATGGGTTACTTCCTTGGGATTGCTTTAACAGTGGAGATGCTGTAAAATAAAGAATGTACCCCAGGCATGCCCTGCGTTTACTTCAGGTGATTTATTCAAGTATATGTGAGTGCAAGTCAGGAAACACTTTCCAGCACACAAGGAAGTCTGGAAAGTCTGACTTGGTTTGCTGTCTCTAAAAGAGTTACAAGATAAAACAATACAAGTTACTTAAGTAAGCAGAAATAAATAAATATGTTTAAAAAGAAGCTCTGCTGAATAGAAGCAGTGCTCTTGCACATTCCTTCTACCATTAGTATATTCTCAGAACTAAAATAGAACAAATATTTAAGTATATTTAAACAGAACCACGTAACAACTCAGTAACAAGCTTACAGCTCAAAAACAGAACTTGAGAGATCTAAGCAGTGTAACTAAATCTAAATCAGAGCAGCATGCAATCATATTCTGGCAGTCACTACAGCAGATGCCTGCCACCAGTGTAATGTAAGCATCTCCATAACCTAACTCCTCCTTATTTAGAAAGAAGAATATCTGGGGTAAGGACAAAAAGAAAAGTTTGGAGTTGCAGGAAACACGGGAAAGGGTGAGTTTAAGATGCTGTAATGTATTTTGCTTGAGCATGCATATCTGGAAATCAGGTGAGACCCAGAAATTCTGAAGTTCTTTAAAATACAGGATGTGTGTCTCTAATAAACCAGGACAGTGTATGATAATTCAGTGACCTGATTAAGCAAGTTTTGACTGTCAGACTGCCAACACCTTGTGTAGATCAGACTATATGGGTCGTGGCCTTCCCTAAAACCAGAGAAGGGAGTGGGGAAATAGGGAGGAAACAATGATGTCAGGGGACACAGATATGTATGACCTAACACAAAAACTCCTCATGGTGTCCTTGGACACTGCTAACTCCTGCCAAGACATCCAAGGGCCTTGGGATATTTTGTGTTTCCTGAGATAACTAAGGAGGGAGAAGAGGCACCCACACAACACACATTCTTCAAAATACTGCTCAAAAAGCTTCAAAATCCAAGTGTTCAAAAATTCTCCTGATGAATTAAGAGCTTGCAGGCTTTCCTTGTCTACATGCTTCCTCAGGGGGAAGGTTTATCTCTCTATCAACAGACCCTAATGCTTTGCAATTTGTACAATGACAGTATCATTCCTATGCACAGAGGCCAGCAAACAGGTTTGGCAGAGGTGGGGGGGCTTCTTGGCTGGCCATAGGGGGTGCTTTCTTCTGTTAAATAAGCTGAAAGCTGTTCACAGTTCCTCTTTGATAAAAGATGTGAAATATTTATAAGCTATCTTAAGAGGAACATTCTTTGATACTGTAAAATAGCAGCAGTTTGGGTATGTAATTCTTATCACACTACTTGTAACCCGAGCCCAGAACTGACAAACTGAAAAGCAGCCTCAGAATCCTGGATCTGCCTCCGGGAGGGAGAGGTCATGGAAAAAAAAATAAGAAAGGCATCTGATAATTTGAAAACTGCATGATCAAGATGCTTTCAAAGATCCAGAATCTGCTGCACCAAATCCAGTGAGAACATGAGCAGGATGAAGCAATACCCTTCTGTTGACAGATGAGACTTTCAAAGGTGTATCAAGAAGAGCAGGAAGAACAAGGATTCACCCTTTATCAGCTTCAAAGGTCACGACAAAGAACCGTTTATCAGCAATGTACACAGGAAGGTGTCTTGCAATAATTAAATAGCTACCAATATTTATACTTTTTATACTCTGACTGGGATGGAGAGGAGGAAGATTCTTTAGAATAATCAAACAGGTAAGGAAAAGATGTGGAAAGAGAACAGCTTTTTTTTTAGCTGCTGCTCATCTCCAGATGGAAGTTAAAATACCCCAGAACTCAGCCTACCCAAACAGCAAGGGAAGGCTCATCCCAAAGCCTCACTGTGCTGCTCCAGGCATGCCGACTCCACACGAGAAACCAAAGTGTCTACTGCATGGGAAGTGAGGACAAACAACTCTTCTACTACTAACTGCACAGTGAGAGTACATTTTTTTACAGGTTTTCCAGCACTTGGATTATTTTAAAAATATTTTCCACATTAAAAAAAAAACCCTTCGATTTTACAATTTTTAAACTCATTTGTCAGCTGTAAATATTAGAAGTTTTCACAGCATAGGCTATAATTGTGTATCTAAAATTCAGTGTATTTTGATGAGCTGAAAGTTCATGTTATGTTTTTATGAGAAATAATTGTGTCAAACACCAGTCATACAGCATCAGGATACACAACTACACTGAAAAACAGATAAAAAGCTTTCCAAGCCACTGTCAGCAAGTGAAACTAAAAGAGTTTATGGAGAACTAGGAAGTGCTAGATTTCTGCTACTGCAATACTGCAAAACAGTGCACAATTATAATGGAAGCTCCTTATAATCTAGTCTTATCTTCATCACATTTCTCTTACTTTATCCTCCTTAAAAAGGCTTCCTCAGATGCTACTATAATCAAATAAAATATAAAAAAAGACACTTGTAACATGACAAATTTTTGCAGTGCAGCTGTTAAAAAGAATTTATCAGTGGAGGAACAATTTTCACTTTTCTTTAGCAGACTCTCTGCAAGATCACTCCTATTTTCTGACAATAATGATATTTAAATTGATCAAACCTACAAAATTAAAGAAAAATACATGGAAGAAAGTCCAAAATTACAAGAAAATTGACCACTTTTTAAAAGACTGAGTTAATGCAAGAGATCACACAACAACAAAATACCTAGTGAAAAACACTGCTGTATTCCCTTTATAGTTTCTTGAGTTTTTGATGAAACTACAGCCAGATTTGAGAAAGCTTTCCAGTTTACAGATACGTTCTATTTCTCACTGATGTTGCAATAAATCCTAATTAAAAGCAGTAACAAAAAGGAAAACATGAAACGTGCAGTTTTAAATAATAGCCAAGAAAGACACTTAATGCTTGTATTTCCACCTTCTAATGATGTTTGGAGGGGGAAAAAAGGCCTCAGAAGAGAAGTAACAGTTGCAGAACTGCTGCCAATACACGAGGTAAACAAATACAGGAAGGTGGGGACAAATGTTTCTGCAGGGCCTTTGTGACTGGGTAAGGGGTAATGGTTTCAAACTGTGTGGTAGGTTCAGAGTAGATATGAAAAGGTTTTGTTCACCATGAGGCTGTGAAACACTGGCACAGGCGGCCTGGAGAGGTGGGGGATGCCTCAGTCCTGGAAATATTCAAGGTCTGGATGGACAGAGCTCTGAGCAGCCTGAGCTACTTGGAGATGTCCCTGTTCGCTGCAGGAATCTGGACAAGATGCTTTGGAGATCCCTTCCAACACAAACCATTCTGTGATTCCACGACTGTTCTGGGTTTGGGCTTAATTTACATTCACCATGTTAAAAGTAAACACAACTTGCAAGTTGCTGCTAGTCCTTTGGAACTATCTCCATATATTTATGTATACACAGTACAGAAACTGTCATTTTCAAACAATCAGAACTGAAGGAAGTAGCAAAAAGAAGACAGGCTAAGAGATCTTAATGCCAGTACACAGTTAATACAAAGAACCAGGGAAAAAGATTCTTGCCTTGAGTATTTGGGGAATTTTCTCTAGTTTAGTAATTTGCCTTAAGGCTTCTCATCCTCTACCAAGTTCCAGCATGGTTTATTTAACAATAAGGATTCTGTGGAGTTGAGTGGTAACATTCACATTTGATAACACTGCCAAGAAAAATCCAGTTGGAAAAATAACATAATTATGTGCTCATACAAGACTTGCAGAAGGCCAGAACACTGATACAAAACCCATCACAGTTTATTACATATTATAACAGAAATGATACCATTGTCCTCTCTTGTGTTTGAAAACTTGGCATGCATAAATTCATGCTGAAAAAAATTACTGTCAATTTTCAATTTTATCTATATAGAACCAGTTTCCTACCAGGGGACAACAAGCAATAGTTGACTAGGCAACAGGGACTAGGCAACAGTTCTACCCAGAGCCATTTCCTACCCTGCTTCACAAAAATGAGGAAGAGAACTACCCACAGTTCACTTTGAAATAAACTCCCTCATTCTACAATGACAATTGGATTTTAACGCTTACAGAAAATCAGGGGACTCATGAGAAGTACATTAAGAGTTACTCCTTTTCTGGCAAATTATTTGTGCAAACCACTGCCAAATCTAACACTGACAGAAAAAACACTTCAGAACATCAACATTTTTTAAAGTCTTTCCATTGTTTCAAATATGCTCTTCAAAACAAATAGCATCTAACATCCATTGCATTATGTTATCTTCCCCAGGTCACAAACACCCATAATTAAAAAAAACCACATAGGTAGTAACTGCTGTAGCACAAGACTATGTACAGTTATTTCTGCTAATACAAATGCTAAGATTTAAAATAAAATAGAAGGCCAAATCTATTTGGACAATCAAGATGTCAGACTAAAAAAAAAAAATTAAAAAATAACATGCTAGGCATCCACCCAATAGCTCCCACTGACAAAATATTCAGATTGAGATTTTCAGATAGCCTGTAGCACTAAACTATTTGGCAGCTCTATTGGCTCAGCTCTCTGTATAAAGTCAGATTTAAATCAGGGAATAGAAGACTACCACAAATGAGGGATAAACAGAAAGAACAGTCTACACATTTTTTCATTCCCCAACCTAGACCTTCAGAAAGCTAGAATGCAGGCCATCTGAAATAAACAAACCTTAGTTACAAGTAACTAATTTTAGAAGGGAATAAAAAAAATTGCTAAATCTCCTTCTAAACAAAGATCTACTAGAAAAAGCCCACAAATCTGACCCTAAAAAAAGGGCCAGCACTCAGTGCCATATCTGTCAGCTGAGCTCTTACCTCCTGTGACACAGAAGGATGAATGCACACTGAAGTTCCAGTTTTCATTTTTGCCCTGATACACAATACAAATGAAAATGTAACCACTGAATCCAGATAAAGCAACATGGCTGGTGTTACACAAGGTCAAGCAATTTCCACCCCAACCCTCCATTCCCTAACTTTGACCCTATTAAGCTGGGTTAGAAATCAGGTGTAACACCATCTGCAAGAGTGACCTCTTCATATGAACTGTCAGCCCCACGGACCCCAGCTGCTGTCAGACAGAACCATCAACTCTCACAGGTTGGAAGAGACCTCCAGAAGTTGCTCAGTCCAGCCCCATGCCCAACAAAAAGCCAAATTCTATTTTCAGTTGAGCTGCTCAGGACTTGGACAAGGAATGTGCTGCACATGTCCAAGAAAGGCAGTTCTGCAGCCTCTCACAGCAAAGTGTCCCAGGTACCTCACCATTCTAATTATTTTTCACTTAGTCCAGGAAGAAATTACCTTGCTGTAACTTGCAACATGCACTCCTGGGAAGACTGTAGCTCCACCTTCTCTGAAGATAACAAACATCATTCCTCAGCCTTCTGCAGGCTGAGCAAACACACCTGGTGCATGGCAGCCCCTCTCCTGCAGGCCACACCATTGCATCAGTCTCTCCCTTGTGCTGGGGAACCCAGACCTGCAGCCTGCAGCTTGGGATTTCTCTTCCAATCCAGCAGCACACTGAGCCAAACCCAAAAGGCTTTCAGCTTGATCCCACTGCTGTCCCACCAGCTGCAGACCAGAGCTGGTACTCTGTGTAACCTAAGCATGAAAGTCTTCAAACACCTGATATGATGGGTTTTATGCTGTTGATTGGGGGTTTTTTTCTTGCTTGGGTTTTTGATAGGTTGGATTTCTGAGATCAGGACAACGACTTAACCTGCTACATGGAATATCATAAAAATGGAAGGCACAGACCCACCCATCATCTCACTGCCCTTTCAGCCAGGTGAACAAATAACAGCTTCACAGCAAAACCCACAGCAGACACAGAGCATATCCTCCATTCCCTGGGCCCTCAGCTCCAACACCATGCTCATTTTGTGCCAAAATAATTTTGTTGCTTGCCACGGCAGATTAAGGGAAGTGTTTTCATGAAGATCTATGCAAACATTCTGCAAGGTAAGCATGTGTGGGTGGAAGCAGGATAACTCAGATATGTGAGTTAGCTGGAAAAGAGCACAGCTGCTGGAGTCACTGTAAGTTAAGGCAAGAAATTGGGTGTTGGTGATAAATTTTACCCAGAGCTGTGCATTTATTGATTTGCCCTGGATCTCAACACAGGGCCTTTACCATCACAGACTACTGGCAGTTCCCAAATTGGCAGAAATACCTAAGTAAAATACATTATATGTGCATTTATAGTTCTTTTCTCATTTCTAGTCAATATACACATTGATCTCACTATGAAAATGATGAAACTATTTGAACTGCACTGAAACCCATTACAGAGGCAGACTGGAACAGAAACAAAAATGTGTGGTGGTTTTTTACATCAATTACCTTTATATATTCACAACAGCAGCTGCATCCACTGTATACTGCTTTGTGTGAATCAACTTTTATTTTAAACTGACAACACATGCATTTTAAATTCTAGCACGAGGAGCAGTAAACTGAGAAAACACTGAGAAGAATTTGGCAAAAGAGTACCTGAGGTGACAAAGTAATCTTTTTTTACTATATATAGTCTTAATAAGAAAGAGATTCAATGTCAATGTTTCATTTTTGCTATTATTGTCAGATTTTATTGATCTTGGGGTAAACTGAATCTTAGCAATAAGTTTATGCACAGATTTTAACCAGACAGGAGTAGATTTCACGTGTTGAGGCCAAAGTGAAGGAAAGTTCTCCAACCTGTACCAGAGACACTTCTGCTGACAGAGACACAAAAGACTCCCTGCAGTGAAACAGAATCAGTTGGATCCCTTCAGTTTTGGGAAGCTCAGGGATGCAGCAGCAGCAACTCTGAGAGAATTTTCAAGAACAAGATACTCTCCTCGAGTGCTTCATTCTAACTAAAACAACTGCAGAGGACTCTTCAATTCACTGTGTGATGGCTTTTATTTGTGGGAGGAGGGAGGGGAATAAAAGGAATTCCTTTGACAAGAGAGCTGCACTGCAAACCACAACCAGGATCGTTTTACTTCTTTAGCTACAAAGAGATTACATGCCATGAAGAAAAATCCCATGATCTAACAGCTTTTACAAATAATACCACTCTGACCAGTTGCCAGAGAAGATATTTTTGCAGCTGATTTGCTTTGTACATTTCACAGCATTTGATACACAGTATTCATCATTTAAGCTCTGACGAATGTGGTATCTCGTGTCCTTGCTGAGCCTTCCCACGGACAAAGCTTTACTTAGCTCTTGAACTAAATCTAAAGTTGTTATTTATCTCATGTTTGTGATAATGTACTGAAGGTGGAGGAAAAAAAATTCAACAGCTATGGACTCCTGATTGGCAGAATGATTTACAACCCGAATTAAAAGTGAGGGGAAGAACACAGCACCCCAAACAGCACAACACAACATGCTCAGTTTCAAATTGAGACGTCCTGCTTAGTTTTTTTTACCTGAAAAGATTCATGCAGCCGCAAAGAAGTACACAAGACATGCTAATGACCCTGCAGGGACAGTGGGTACCAGCTGATGTTGCTGTAGCAACTACAATAAATATTCCACAAAACATTCTGTTCCGAAGTCAACTTGAAACTTTAAATACAAACTCAGCTCTATTATAACAAGCCTTAATGATATTCTCCTGCAGGTTGGTTTTTTTAAATGGTGAAAACTTTAAGAAGTGTACACGAAGTACCTAACTATTGTTCTGCCAAGGAACAGCTGAGTACTGGGCAGTGCAAACATGAAATGGAAATTACACGATCTTTAAAATACATTACTTCAAATCGCTATTTTGTATCCATGGGAAGAAAAGGGAAAACAAGCAAAATACAAAAATCTACACCTCCATTAAAAAAAGCAAATATTTACCTAGAATTTACATAACACCGTGAATACAGGCAACAACTTGAAAAATGAGACGGCAATAAGCGCATCAGATAATGAACCTTCCAGCTCTCAAGGAAATATCTGAAGCACAACAGCCTGCTTCCAGAAAGTCCTCATAACCGCTGTTACAGCGAAGCAAAATTAAACACCGCCACGAGGATTTTTGATCTCTAAAAATAGCTCAAAAGCCAGTTCTTTCCTAGCAAGCCGTTCGGCTCGCTGGGAGGCAAGGGGCAGCGCGGCCCGCGGAGCCCGCGAGGGGCGGCGGGAGCGGAGCCCGTGAGGGGCGGCGGGAGCGCGGAGCCCGTGAGGGGCGGCGGGAGCGCGGAGCCCGTGAGGGGCGGCGGGAGCGCGGAGCACGTGAGGGGCGAGATCG
>JAYDZK010000271.1:7409409-7422436 GCA_034509185.1 Euphonia xanthogaster | reverse complement strand
GACGCTCTTCCGATCTCGGCCCGCGGAGCCCGAGAGGGGCGGCGGGGGCGCGGAGCCCGTGAGGGGCGGCGGGAGCGCGGCCCGCGGAGCCCGTGAGGGGCAGCGAGAGCGCGGCCCGTGAGGGGCGGCGGGCGCGGGCCCCTCCCGGCGCTGGAATGCGGAGCCCGTAACCCGAGCCGCGCCGTCCCTCCTCCCGCACACACGGAGCTGCAAAATGGCACCCCGGCACGGCCTCTCCTGAAATGGGCAGCAAAAGGAAAAGGAAAAGCCTTTCCTCGGGGTCCGGCGTGCCCGGCCGCGGGCCCTCGCGGCGGCAGCCGGGGGAGCAGGGCCCGGCTCCGGGAAGCGCCGCGGCCCGGCCGCGCAGGTCTCTCCCTCCTTCGGGCACCTCCGCCGTGACACAAAACTCACCCCAGCTGCGCTACCCCGAGACACGAACCCGTCTTACTCAGAAGCAAGGAACTGGTTAGAACAGCTCGTCCATTGCAAAGGCCTCGCACCTCAAAACCAATGCATTCATGTAGATCCAACGAGACAGAGTTCTGGAATTGTCCCTTTCTCAAAGGGACAATTTTGTTACGAATTCACTTAACTTTCCAAACTATAGGCACATAGTTTATTTACGATAAAACAACACTACAATGTCTTAGGTTTCAGGTCAATTACACACAGGCACAGAAGTTAGTAAATTACCCCTTAAAAGAAGTGTGAGATGATCTTACAGATTAACTGTCTCCTTCTATTTTCTCTAAAAGCGAGTGGTTCTGTACTGTGAAAGAAGGCTGTTGCAATTTGGAGTATCTTGCTGTAAACAAAACAGACAAGAATTTTACCATTGTGAAGATACTGAAATGACTAAAATGCCATTATGCTACCAGATAGCAGAGACTTGGAAAAAATAATCCAGGTGACAGCACATGTAAGGAGAGAAAGAGAATAACCTGAAATACATTTTTCTAGCAATAGTGATTTTACTCATCAAGCACACTACCAAATGTTCTAGGAGCTGAGGAATAAAGCCTTCCAGGTATCTCAGGAGGGTGCAGGTCTTTTGGCATCAGTGTGGAACCAGGGGCTCCCACTGACTCTCTGGTATCGCTCCCATGGGAGGTGCTTTGTACTTCTCTTGGCTGAACTCAATCTGACACTGCAGAGCACTGCTAAGGATGGTAATTCTGCAACTCTACCGAGAAGAGACCTTTGGTCACTGTACACTGGATAGAGTCCCTCTGTTCATGTAAAAAAATATCTCACCAGCAACAGGCTGCCAGAAACTCTTCGCTGTTACAAAGTTTTAGGCCTGGATCTTAAGTCAAAGCCAGAAACTCAGAGCTCAATGACTTTTACATGGGATTCCTTCACTCACATGGTTTCCCCTGTATTGGTTCACAGCTACAAAACAGGAAAGAATTCAAAATGCTGAGAGACACTGACTTAAAGCACTGGTTTTGTGGTAAAACCCTGGAATCTAGTGAGGAATGCCAAATATCACTACGAGAGCTTCCAAAAGACTTGAAATCTGAAAAAAGAAATCACTAGAGTAGGCAGGATGATGAAAATAATCACACTTATTGATATACTAATACACCTATAAAAATCCTCACTATCAATAAATGTTATTGCAGGTCAAGGATCAGAAGCACTAACAACTGGCTACCTCTATAATTCTAGGCAAAGTAAGCAAAGAATTGATCATTGTTTTGTTATATATGAGAACAAAAACCCTACTCAGGTGCCTTTGTTACAGAAGATGAGCACTTTAAACAGTTTTTTTGTTTACTGCAAACAGACATATTTGCAGGACCTCTTTTTACAGAAGGCAAAATACAGTCAATTTTTCTTCTCTGTATCATACGTGATAGCATTTTGTCTCTCAGATTATGTAAAACTGAGACTTTTAAATTTTTCCCCAAAGGAATCTCTCCTATCTGTTACCATTCTACAAAAAATTATTTCCAATTTGTTATTTCTATCAGATAATTAAAATTAGAAGTATTTTCTATTTTAACCAGAATTTCTCTCCTAACCTACTGTAACAGAAATTGTCATACATATAACAAATAAACAGCTATTTTTCTTTTAAAATATATTTAATAAAGCTTACTCATTGGAATAAAATTTATTCAAATTGTTGGTTAGCAGTGGAAGAGCAAGTACGTTTACATATTAGAATTGAAGCTCAAAACACCATAACATGATTACCTGACAGCTATTAAATGCCCTGCAAGAAGTTATTAGTGTTGATTCTCTTTCAGAAGGCCAATATAACAGTTCCACCCTTAGCATCCTCCCTGTAGTTTTACTTTGTTGTGTCTTTTTTAACATAAACTTTCCCGTCACTCCCACAGGTCGTGTTTTGGTCTCAAGACCTATTATTGGGATATTTCACACAACAACTATGTATAAAGAAAATTAAGCCAGTGCTAAAACTACAAAGTAATCCTAAAGGTTTCAACAGGGGTTAAAGCCACTGTGCTAAAAATAACAAGATGTATACATATTTTAACAAGGATTCTGCTTTCCAGAAGAACAGATAGAAAACACCACTGTGATGTTTTACAAGGACACTCACAAATACCTTCAAGTACTTCAGCACAAGTTTCATTGCCAGCAAAGATTACAAGCAGTTACTGTGGGAGGGAGAAGGAACAAAGGAGAAAAACAAAAACAAAACCAACCAAAAATCCAAACTCATACTGCCATTGCAAATCAATTTTAACAAATGAAAAGTAATGGCAGGAAATATACCTTCTTATAACAGCTTTAATATTTCCAGTCACAATCTTTGAAAACTACAGACCACGTATCACAGAAACATACAGACATGGTGACATGGTGGTGAAGAAGACACACAAGGATTACAGAAAGTACTGCTAGAAAGCACTTTGGAAGTGGAAAATGTCCTTCTTTCTGTACTTCTCTTGAGTGCATGAGTAACACAGAGACTGACAGGTATCGTTCTAAACAAAATGTCCTTTGGAACACACTTGCCTTTCCTTGGAGAAATGTGACTGAACATCACTAGCTGCTCTAGCAAGTGCCACTTTATTCCCTGATCTCTAACACACCATGGACAAGCAGTCCCACGGCGCTGTAACTGAGTGCTATGTGCCTGACCAAAGGAAGCTGTGCCAGTCACTACTTCCAGGAGAAGAGAATCTTCTGAAAGATGTATCCAGATTAATGGTTTTAAAAAAAGTTGTTTTTAAAGTACACTTTTAGAAACTTGCATTCTAAATTAAAATTAAAAACTCAACAGTATTGGCAAATTTCTTTGCAGAAGACTAAAATATTTCCTAGTATACCTTCCAAAAGCCCAAATTATGGATGATACTATTTCCTGATGAAGAGAAAACTCAGTGCAGAAGAATAGCATTTGTCAAATCCAGCATTTTCCAAAAAAACAAGTGAATTTGCAACAAGCAGTTTGAGCAGAATCTGTTTTTTATCACAATGTAACGGGTTCCTAGGTGGAGGAGCGTGGACTGCAGACATACTACCATATAAACATGTGGCTGCATCAGGACTCCTATGAGCTTGTCAGACATTTCAACACTGTATTTTTAGATGATTCTCTCATACCAACTGCACTGTTACAGCGGCATTTAATTCCATTCTGTTCATTGTCAAAAAGCTGATCTTCTGCTTCAACTACAGTAGTTCTTTGAAAAATACGTTTTTAGAGACTGTATTTAATTCTTAAATATATTTTCCCAGTCATAGCCATGAGCCAGCTTAGTGTCATACAGAAAAGAGCACCCACATTTCACTTTCTAGATGCTATGTCACTTCATGCTCCTTTTGACCATCTCTGTAAAAATCCTTGGATTTGGGAATAGCACACCTGTTGTTATATCTGAGCCTGCTATATAAAGATTTTATTGTGCTTTCTCTCTGTTCTAATAAAGCCTGGGTTAATGAAGAAAACAGAAGAAAAAACTTGGCTCAATTGATCTACTCTGCCCTGGCAGTGATGCCAAACACACATCTATGGTATTTCTAGTTCTTAAAACTCAGGTGATTCTTTCATCTCAAATTTTTCTCTTCATTCAGGGAAAAAAAAAAAGAAGCCATCACACATCAAACAAATTGCATTATGAGCAACAGACATAGCAAGCCTGGTTTTCTACAGATTTGTTCTATTTTGGTCTCCATCTTTTCCCAGTGTAATTGCTCCAGCTCACTATATATCCTGTATGATTTCACTCTCCCTGTCCTTTAGCAATAGATCCATTCCTCCACTCACACACATATTCCTCTAACCACAGTTGTCTCTCCCTTCCCTCCCACATCCTCTGGTGCCAAACAACATCTTACTGGCTGGACAGTAATGTGCATATTGACCTCCCTCTTACCAGGCAGAACAATTTTACTGAACACTTCTGATCAGAACATCCTTCACCTCTGGGGACATGAACACAGCTCAAGACCTTTGAAACAGAAACAGTGTGACATCCACTCCATAATCAGACTAGATATCAAATCTTCAAACCTGCTGATACATGAAGCTTGTCTTTGAAGTTTTAGGTATTAGCAGTTTGCCAAACTCCAAAACTTTACAGACTAGATCAGAGGCAGAAATTTAACAGAACTACAAAACAAAGGACTCGACTGCAAAGAGGGAAGAGGAACATGAGGATGGCAAAGTAAAGACTGACCAACTCATTTTTGCTTTGTGGAGTGAGGATATAGTCAATATACACTAAGAAGTTACACAGAATCACCACCATTCAAGCTAATTTAAAAAAAAAAGGGAAAAAAAAAAAAGGCACCAAACTGGGTAACATTCCCAAACAGCAGACTTACCCACAAGCATGTTACAGTGCAACTAAACTGGGCCTGGAAGGGGCACTCTTGTTCTCTGTGCTAACTTGGTCTGCCCCCACAACCGCAGCTAGACTGGCAAGAAGTGAAGCCTACTGAAAAAAAATTTAAAAAGAAGGCAAAAAAGGGTAATGGGCTCTCAGCCAGTTTAGATTCCTACAGCATCAGAGCAGTGCCAGCCAGTGGTGCTGCAAAGGAAGAGGGAAGGACGCACCAGGGTGGCGTGAACAAGGAGTAGAACTGGCCCTTCGAGTGTACCCGGCTGCTTAGGCTGCTTATCTGCAGCACAGAACTGCCCTCTCCATCTGGCAGTTAATTATTCATCCAGCAGACATCAATGGAAGTCTACCTGGCTACACTGCTCCAGTCCTTAGGAAATTATATGATCAATCTTTCCACAGTAAGCAAAATAAACTACCTGAACAGAAAATGTTTAAGATAAGACAGATACAAAAAAACATGTTACTTCATGTTTGATGGCAGTTTCGTTAAAGCAAACCTAACAGAGGTGTCAACGAAGGCAGAGGGGTGCCAGTGCATCATTTAAGAAAGCTGTAGGCGTTACAGACACTGCGAAGTGCAGCAGCAGAGGAGCTGACGTGCCTGCCTGCGCGTGGGTGTGATAAAAGGCCTCCCAATCCGCCGCCTGCTCTGCTAGCCCAGCACTCTGCCTGTGACACCGCCTGCTATCAGACCAGGGGGGAGCTAAAGGAGAACAGGAGAAGCCTCTCTGGCTTCATCCAGAAACCTGGGGAGTTCCTGACCTACAACCAGGCACAAGCAACTGCCATCAGTGCTAACACCCATCAACAAATCTGTGTGATGGCAAATCTGCACAGCACTTTCATCCCCAGCCATGTATTCTGGCAGGGACTTTTCAACTGAAATTCTTGCTGTGAGGAAGGAAAGAAACTGCCCATTTTACCATCCTTGTAAACCTGCCATTCCCTTACACTGTGAAGAAAAAAAAGTAGTGGTGAAACACTATTCATTAGTTTCTTAATTTCATTTAAGGTTTGATAGATTACCATCACCATCTCTCTCTCTCTACTGTTTTTCTTTCCTTAACTGAAGAGGCCCAAGTCTATTTAGTACTCCATCCTTCCAGTACTGCTGGAAGAAGGAAAAATCAAACAGAACAAAAAATATTACCTTCTCATTTTAATGGGACTGTTGAAATTGTATTACCAAAAGAATGTAACCTCTATGTCCATATATAATGAACTTGTACAGCTGTATAATCACATTTTTAAAATACTTAACTGTTTAGAATGCTGCTTCAAAATTGGCCTAAATTCATTTAAGCCTGTACTGATTGTAAGAAGGGTAGTGCTGGCTCTCCTGTCCTCCTACTCCACATAAGGTACCACAGTGAGCTGGAAATACTGAAAACCTAGGAGGTTTTATGCAGTTAGCTTTCAGTTAAATTAGCAAACAAATCTCCAACCTTTTACTTGGCCACAAGTACAAAAGTGACAGTGGAAACACAAAAAAGAGAAGAGAGGAAAAAAAAATTCAACACCATATGCAGGTTCGATCTAAAGTAGGAGCTTCAAAGCAAAGATCTGGCCAAGTGTTAATACCTCATTTAGAGCCGGTTGCTGTTTTTGCCTCTGCTTGAATTCAATTACATTGCACTTACTGTACCTCATCCGGTGTTTTATCATCCAGGCACTCAATACTGCTCAGGCCAGTTTACAGTACCTGTATCAGCTACAAATTTCACCACACCCTCCACTCCCCCTTCCACACTATTTCCAAACACACGGAATAAAACAGCCCTCATTGCTTGCTTCCAGTGAGGCTGTTACCACCTCTCTGCCCAGGGGCACCTGCCCAGTTCTTCCTGGGAGCCCAGAACTGACCAGGGCCTTCCAGATGTGGCTCACCAGTGCTGAGCTGAAGGGCATCATCACCTCCCTGCCCACAACACTCACCCTCGGACAGCCCAGAGGCACCTCCCCCACTGCAGGGCTTTGCACTTCCCTTCCTAGAGCTTCATGAGGCTCCTCTCTGCTCATTTCTCCAGGCCATCCAGGTCCTGTTAGGGGCTGCACAACCACCTGGCCCAACAAACACTCCTCCAGTTCTGTATTCCTACAAACTTCCGAGGGTGTGCTCTCTCCCATCATCCATGAATGTTCACTTGGTTGCACTGTACTAGAAATCCAGCTCAACCCCTGGGTCATACTATGATTGGTCCCCAGCTGGACTTTGTGCTGCTGATCACAACTCCTTGAACCTGGTAGCTCATCCAATGTTCAGTCTATCTCCCTGTCCATTTGTCCAGTCTGTATTTCCATCACTTTGTTGATGAGGATGTTACAAGTGACACTGCCACTACCCTGAGGAATAGAAGAGAAACAATATCCACTGCCCCCACTCATTCACTGAGACAGCCTCCTGCAGGCATCTACCAACATCACCCAGGCTGACCTTGTTAGGCCTGACCCACACCGCCCAACTGAGTCCCCATTCACCCAAAAGGAAGAACTTCAGGGATCTCCATGGCAGTGTCACAACAAAAATCCCCACAACTGTGCATCCCTGAGCACCTCAGCCTGTGCTTCCTGGAGAGCCCCTAAGGAGCCCTTGCAGCACTCCAGCCACGTCAGCTGTCCCACCCCATCTCTGATCAAAACAAGATGCAAGGCCACGGCACACAGACCCCAATTTCTCCTGTTTGTACCCAACCTTTTCCACAACATATGGAAAATAGTGAAATCCAAATAAAATAATCAACTTAGGTTAAGTTTTAGAAACTTCATACTGGTGACACTTTTAATAGCCTGAAACCTCATTTCACACTATGACAAAGATGCTAGAGAGAAAAATCAACAGTGACAGTGGAGTAATAATGTGTGGATGGATAGATATAGGGAGAGGTGCTTTGCAGTTATATACAGAGCAAGGAGATCAAGAGTTCTGTCACTCCTGTCCCAGGTTAGAGAGAGCTCTGGGCTCCTCTCCAGTGCTCAAACCCAGCAAGCCTTTCTCACCATGCCACTGCTCCTCTGCCCACACTCCCTGTAACCTGAACCCAAAGTCCCACACCTGCTCTTTCAAATGCTCAGGAGACCCTGGGATCTGTATTGACAGCACACCCACAGCTTCTCTTCTCAATCAAAGGAACCCAAAGGGGATTTATTTTGCCTTCAGTTGGTCTAAGTACACTCAGTAAAAAATATCTTCCAGTAAACAATTGCTTCTTCCAAAAGCAGAAAAAGTTTGAAATCAAGATTCAAAATTGCTGAAAATTCTGACATTTCTCTTACATAACCTCAAACTTTTAAATTTTGGTAAAAATTCTTTGAAGCAAGAGTCCCTTTGAAAGGAAAAAAACCTCCTTAGTGTCTTTTATTAACTAAATGACCCTTCTCATCAGCACTCAAACCAATGCTTTCTCAAAGACCAGCTCTACTGTACACAAATTTTAGTACTAACAGGTAACTGATGAATACCAACATTGTCAAAAAGTACAAAGAGAAAAAAGAACACAAAAGAAAATGTAAAATTACACATTTTTATAACCTGCTTAGTAGCTTAGGGAGACCTTTTCTAACTGCAGTTGTTCCATGTGCTATGGATCCATACTGAAATGGACTGAATGTGCCTTACAGATTCAGCTAGCTCCTGCCTGTTGGGATGTAGGAAGAAGCTCCCACAGAGTGGAGTAATTCCACAGCTGACAGCTAGACTGTCTTGTGTGTTCCTCTGGAGCAATACTGCTGGCCATTGATGGGAGCAAAACACTTGAAGCATTTGTAATTTTCTTTTCTCACTAGTGCACCCTCCTTTCATATATTTTTTAGTTGCTTACTTTTCCTGTAACCAACTTCTCTGAAATTAAGTAAGCAGAAATTAAAAGATATTTATAAAGAACAAGCAAGCAAAATCACAGAATATCACTGCAGCAAAAAACTACACACACTGCAGATGCTTTAGGACAAAGAAGGAAATTCTTACATCAGCTCTTCACCTCTATTCTCCAGGCTCCTAAGACTATTACTGGCAGTATTAGAGAGATGTAAATATTATACAACAGTATTTGAAGCTTTGAGAAAAACTTGAGTAATGCCATTTCTGCAATGGAACCTCTGGCTAAGGAATGCACAGCTGCTGAGCAGATGTATAATTTCAGCCTTTAGATTCCATTATTTCAAGGGGGATTTTTTTCTTTACTCCATGTTTTCAGATTTTCTATTTCCATCTGGTTTTTGACCTCCTTCAGCTTAGTCCACTCTTCTCTGTTTTAGTTCATTACACCAAAATAATCTTCTAAATTAGAAACATCTCTACATTTAAAAACTTGTGAATTTAAAGAGAGGTGGGGGAGTGAAACAGGGACAGAACAAAACCAGACAGTTCAGCAGAGGCTTGGGTTTGAATAAAAACTGCCCTGTCTGGATGGGGATTGATTTTGCAGTTCCTGGTCTAACCCAAATTGGCGAGCCTCTAACTGCATTCCTTCCATGAAATTTTAAGAGCAGGAAACTGAAGAATATCAGCTATATGGGAATGTTTCTGGACTTTGCCAGAGCCCTCTGCCATAAACTTCTGAGTATAACAACACTCTGGGTTTTGATTCTTTTTAGAGTTATGATTAATTATAGTTGTAAGTGTAAAAAAAAAATTAATTCACCAGGTACTAAAAGAGCTTTACAAAACATATAAAGATTAGTGCAAACCAGTGAGTGGTTGTCAAATCAATTCAGTAAAGAATTTATTATTATATTATTTTATTGTATATAATTATATAATTATTTTTATATTATTATGCAAGACTAGTAAATATTTTTTAAATATATACTGAGACAGCATTGTTTAGAAAAATTTCTATTCATCTATGTCAAGTAGAGGACTAGGGCATAGAATATTGTCTGTCTTAAACTTCAGTCCACACTACAAGTTTTAAAGATGACTTATCCCTAATAGAACCACTGATTCAAATGTGACAGATTGGCCATAAAACCTATCCAATTTTCCATTTAATTTTAGGCTCAGAATAATAATTTGCCTGGGTGGGGAAGGGCACCATCTTCAATCTAATGAATGGCATACACATCAGAATATTCTACAGGAAACTTTCTATAGAATATTTTCACAAAGAAGAAAAGGAAAACTATTACAAACTGGTAAATATGGAAGATAAAATTATAAAAATACATCCATACTTACTTTAAAAAAAAAACCCTCCACATTTTTATTGGGTGGGATTTATTGTTTGCTCTGAGAGGAGACATTCAAGCCAACTTTAAAAAAAAAATCTTTAAAGTGAAACTTCTCATATCTTCTATCATCAGGGACATTTCTGCTTAATACTTGGTACCACTACTGAATTTTTCATTACTGCTAAAATCCCTTCAATAACCTGAACAGAAGATAGATTCAATGCCCAAAACAGGGAGTGAGAAGAATGGCTGCACCTCATTAGCTGGCAGCTCATCCCTGTGCCCTGTCCCAGTCCTGTGCTGTAATTAACTCTCAGTTGTCCAAATCTGACAACTGCAAGGCCTGCTGCTTGCACAACACTGAGAGGGAAACAGGAGGGTTTCTAAAATCTTCTCCAAGGCATTCTGTTCAAGATAATTTTCTCTTCCCCAAAGAAGGACACGCAGCCAGGAAGAGCACATTTTACCCAGCTTTGTGGTCTCCTCACTCACATTTCCAGTCACTGAGGTTCAATGTTTTCTTCTGATGAATCCTTCTTTTTCTCATGCTACTGCCAAAGTTCTTTCATTCCCAAATATAAGGGGACAAGTAGATGACATATTTTTCATATTCTCTTTCATATTCTCCATTATTCCTGCTGAACAATTCTTCCTGACCTTTCTGTTTAAGCTTCCTTTTCAAGCCCTCTATACCCCTGCAAAAACACATGGAACAGTTCCTCTGCCTGACTACTGCACTGTTTTTCCAACCGAACACAGGACAGGAAAAAGAATGATTAATTTAGAAAATGTTACCTGAGCTTATTCACCACTTTCATATCCCTGATGTTCTGACTCTGAGCACACAGTGTGCTCATTTGCACAAATCTCAGGAGCAGAGTATCGATTCTCTGCATAAGTGAAATCTCTGATGACTTCAGTCCTCCAAAGTCATTTGAGCTCTCTCCACCGATTTCCAGTCAAATTTGGGATCAGCCTCTCACAGAGGAAGTACAAAGACCTACACAGGGTTCTAGGTGGGATTTTTTTTTTTGATAACAAGAAAAGAAAGGCAAATTTAAATCATTACAACGGCTGCAGCAGTGAAAAGGAAATCACTTCCACAAACCAGATCTATTTTCTGGTATGTATCTTGTGAGACTTTGATTTTTCTCTAACTTATCCCTGGCTACATCTGCTTGTATTTATCAACCAAAGCATGGCAGTACTGACATTTTTCTCTTTAAGATGGTGAACTCAGGGAATATAGACACTAAGAAGTGCTGGTTGCTTCCACATTTTAATCTAATAAAGTTAACCGAAACCACTCTGAAAAAATTTATTGTGATATCAAAGTTTTGTAACAAGCATTGCTGCTGTTATAATATATGATGCAAATTAAGCTGCAATACTGCAGAGCTGCATTAATAATACTGATTTTTTTCCCCTTTTAATGCAAAGCAACTCATGACACTCGAATTACATTAAAATGCACTCCACTTTCCTCCGTATTTTGGGAATCCTATTTTGAGGAAAAAATGAGCATAAGAGCTCTAGGCTTCATGTTGCAGCTACACATTCTGTGAATTGTTACTACACAGATTGTTGTCTAATCAAAATATTTTAAAACATTCAAAGTTCACACCTTCATGATACTCAGAGCACTTCCCCCTCCCCCATGAAGTCACTGGTGACAGCTTGGTGATGGCAAGGACAGCTCCATCAGGGCAATCACCTTCACTGTAACTACACGTGTCACACTGGTGACACACCTGACCTTCAATAAGGCTTTGCTGTGGCTTTTCCTTTCCTCCTGCTTATACAGCCTATGAATATTATCACAATCATGAACCAGAGTTTATTTTCCTAACCTAACTCTTGTTTTGAATTTTGCTACCCAGACTGTCATTAAACAGTACTAAACCTAACCGTAACACCCAGAATTCAAATGAAATGGGATGGCAGCTTCAAGACAACCTTTAGAAAAATGGCAAGAAAAAACCTCTCTGGATTATAAATCTGAAACAGTGACTATATTTCTCACACTGTTTGTGTACAGCTGAAACAATGGGGTCATAACCAGAAACCCATGCAAGGGTTTTGCACTACCACAAGATGAATGAAGTTCTTGGTCTTCTCAATATATCAAATATATGTCATCCTAAAATGCTTCAGTGTCCAACCTGCTACAGTAAATTTCAAAATATATATTGCAGACTAGTGGCATAATTGCTTTGTTTTACTTTGGAGGGAAATGAACATGAAATACACTTAATATGCTCTGTAAATACACCCAGCAAAGTCCTGGAAAGCCAGTTCTCAACAGAGTCCATCCTGGCCAGCTGGCAGCTTGTCCCTGATTTCCTGGTCAGTGGTGGGCTAGCTGCATGTTTCATCAAGCTGAAGCTCTTGGGATTTACATATTCCAAATACAATGTACTACACAGATGTTTCTGGACTAAAATCCCTCACAGAATAGCCATTCCACAGATCTTCTCAATAAGAGCACCGAGATTGCTAAAATTATGTTTTCTGTACATAAGAAAAAGGAGGTGACTGTTTCAAACTTTTACCCAGTTCCAAGTATCACCTAGTGTGGTCTCCTTTTTTATTCTTGCAGGACACAATGTAGCAGGTCAAGTTTTACATTCATGGTCAATTTTAAACATTTTAAAGAGTAAGCACTTGCTGCCAGAGAGCAGAGAACCCTCAACAGCTTTCACAGCAACCTTTAACAGATTGCAAGAAAACAAGGCAGAAAGAAATCACATTTCCCCTCAAAGCACTGACCATCCTGGAAGGCACAAAACAGACCACTGCAACTGGGGACCATCAGCATGTGGTGGGACAACTGCAGAGGGTTCTGCAGATCTTGTCCAAGAAAGGAAAAAGTGGAACCACTAAAGCAGCAGTGAAAGGAAAAACTTCTTGTCAGGCACACTCCGTGCCTCCAAGTCCCACATTTTGGGAACACTAGCCAAGGAAACAAGACTTCAATTGCTCCATCTGTACCCACATATGACTCTGATGAGATATACTTTTAAACTGCTGAG
>JAYDZK010000271.1:7395792-7406456 GCA_034509185.1 Euphonia xanthogaster | reverse complement strand
GGCTCTGGGGCTGCAGGATCGGCGCGGGGCTCTGTGGCTGCAGGATCGGCGCGGGGCCCGGGGGGCAGGATCGGCTCGGGGCCCTCGGGGGGCAGGATCGGCGCGGGGCCCCTGATGGGAGCGCGGCGGGGCTGCGGGGGCAGCGGCGTAGGGGAAAATCAGGGACTCGCGTGGGCCTTTTGGCCTCGTGGAAGGATAGTTCTGAGAAGGCTGACGTTGCAGTGCCGCGGGAGGGATAGAGTTCCATTGCAAAGGACAGCATTGGTCGCTCTTTCCATTTCCTGTATCTAAATAAATATGCCCAGTTAGTTAGATTGGAATACATTATAATTTCTGCAATGAGTTGCTCTGCTTGCTGATAAGGATGCTGAAGGCCATGGTTTGTATTGTATTTCAAAGCTCCTTATCATTAGGACAAATTGGAAAAGTAATAATTTGTCTGTCTGCCTTCAAGTGAGGTCTCCCAACAGCAGTGCAGAAGGAGCTCCAGTGGCTGTGTTATGTGCCGGGGAGGCGGCACAGCTCCCACCTGGGCTGCTGTTTTTAACCCTGTGCTGCTGATGTCCTCTTGCTTTTCACCTGTCCTGTCAGTTGGTTACTCTGCACCGAGAACTTTGCACACAAAGCCAGCCGTAGGGGAAATGAAGATCACATGGATCGTACAGACCTATTCAGTTTCCCTTTGCTGCACACCAAAACACTCTTTAGGCCTTCAGGACACACCAGTAATTGCTGGTGTGGAGATGGCTGCCCAGATAAACTGGATGCAGAGAATAACCAGTTGGGAAGCAATCTGGCTCATTGGAGCCAAAGAGCCACGTGTGCATATATTGCGGGAACATGGGCTTGCTTATTTTGTTGACCTCCCCACAGGATAGCTCCATTTTTGCATGCTAATATCAGATAAGACTTGTAAATGTTGTGTACTCCAGAGCTGTCACCTCTGAATGTAAGATGAGAGCACTGGCTTTGCATTCTGGCTCACATGCCTTCTACCTACAGATTGTTAGATGAGTGCTTCACTCCTGTATCATCCTACACAGCAAAACAAAAGAGGAAGTATAACTCCAAACCTGTCACCTTCACAGACTCCTTTAAAATGTAGGCAGGCAAAGGCACACCTAATTATTTTATGTGGCCAGATACTGAGGTGATAGGCATTTGAAAATGCAGGTCTTGTCTTACTAGGCTTTTAGAAAATATTTTCCGATCAACATCATCCAGAAAAATCTGTCAGTGTCCAAAACAAAGCCAGCCTGCAAGAAAGACAAAATCACAGCTTCCATGCCAAGCAATACAGAACTCCTATGCTTATGTTTATAATTTCAAAGGAAAATATGAGTCTGCTGTTCTTCCACTCTGTGTACTATGAAATTATAGCAGCAGAAGAGACACTCAATATGGAAGAAGAATGCAACATGCGTGTGTGTGCTCCCAAGCAGATCCAAAGCTGTTAGTGCTAGCATCCCTGCAGTAATCATGTGTGCTAGTACAGGCCAGTGCTTGTCAGATGTTAGATACTGATTCCAGTCCAGGATGCATGAATTTAGCAACAGCCACTAGCCTTGAAATGGATTGAACCCTTTTTGTGAAATGGATCAACTCTTTTCAGCCAGTTCCTGGTGTGTAAATTTGCACATTGCAGAAATTGCTGTCTCTTCAAGGCACTTGGGCATTGAAGATACACAAGTCATTGTTCAGGTCAGGAACAGTGTTGCTGAGGGTGAAGTTTTTATTGCTATGGCAAGTAATGCCCATTTCTATGTTACTGAGTGCTATTAGCTCCTTGTCCTAATCACAGAATAAAGTTGGCAAAAATAAACTACATTATAATGATATTAGGACTGCAGGAGACCAAACTGCATCTTAATCAAAAATTATGAATCATGATGAACTTGGAAAGTATTTAGACTGTGGCAGATGTCTAATTAAACATCACATAAAAATACAGATGTCTTTCAAAACAGTGCAGTACTTAGGTTTCAAATATTTCTACTAGGATAGGTAGAGAGAACTTTTTAAACCAGAAAGTGAACACTTGAGATGATGGGCTCTCGGAAAGACACAGGGTTCCAGCAAGCTAGTTAGCAGCAGCAATCTGACCTGGTGAGGATTTTAAGAATCTGCAAAAACTCAGACACACCAGGTTTAGTAACACAAAGTATTTATTTTGATAATTGAGCCACACTCAAAAAACACTGAAGTCTGAAAATCTGAAAATAAACATAGGTTTATTTGACATTTGGCCAAGATGAGATGTGGAAGTCTAACATGAGATATAAAAGAAGCAGTTCAAAACTGACTGTCACGATGAAGAGAGCTGTATTAAAAAAAAAAAAAAGGATTATCTTCCAGCTGCTTTCATTGTTCTTTCCTCTCCAGGAATTTCTTATTAGTTCTTGGAATCACTAGGGAACTACAAACTTGAATATCAAAAGAACAAAGATGTATATTTAGGGAGAAGGTCAGCCATGTGATAGGACTTGATCTTTGTAGATCCTGCTTCCCTTTCAGTCTCTGGAATTCAGATGTCTTAAATCTGTGGTCCAAATATATTTTTGAGAACTGTTTGCAATTAGACGAGTATTTCTCTGTTACTGCTACAAAAATAAATATTCCATGTTACATATTAAAAGAATATTGCCCTTCAGCCAGGGACACAATTATTTCACTTAATATGACATGAATTTGGCTTTGTCTCTTTTTCAGAACTATTTTACTTGAAAGCATATTCTTTTGATTATAAATTTATTCAGCTGTTTGTTACTTACAAAAGTAATGGATTTTATTAAGTTTTTTAAATGTGAGCAATAAGGCAGAGTCAAATCTGTGAAGAAATGTGTTTTTAAAAAGTTTTTGCTAGTGGATCACTGGTAGTAAAGAGGCAAGCCATGTCCACCCAGTGTGGTGTGGAACTGAGGCCAGGGCAGCATTGGAGAGCAGTGCAGCACTAATCCAAGGAATAACAGCTCAGTGTGCAGAGCACGGGCACCAGGAAGCAGGAGTGTTCCCACAGCTCCAGCACTCGGTGTCTTTGGGGTTGCTTGGCTTCTGCAGGGGATTCCTCCTCAGCCCTGTGCAGGTGCCCGTGGGAGAAGGAGGATCCAGAGGCTGCCTGTCCCCAGCAGCCGCAGGGGGGGAGCTGATTCCCTCTGAACTGTGCTGGGGGAGCTGGCGCCCCTGCTGCGGCAATGGGAGCACTTTGCTCTGGGAGACATCTGCCCAGCCAAGAACCAACTTCCTGCTGCTCTTTCTGTTTCTTCTTCCTGTGCCTAGTTGAGCTGTATGATTTTGTTTTTATGGATTCACATTTACGAAACCCTTGTTGCAGTCTTCTCACCAGGTTGTAATAAACCCTGAGATAACTCTCCTTCTAAATACAAATTACTTTGTTTTTCTTAAAGCCAGAGCATTAAAAGTTTTATCACAGAAAAAGAAAATATTTGTAGGCTCAGCAGAGGTTTCACCAGGGTGCCTCACTCACATCAGTTTGTTTGGAGAATTAGTAATATGTTTTGCCCTAGATGCATGCACATAAAATTCCAAAAGTCTTCAGTTGCTCAGAGAAGATCAAGTCTTTTGATTGTAGTGCTGATTTTAAAATTTATGTTCTGAATTATCAGTCAGTGGTGCCAAATGATCTACAAAGAAGTTTGAATTATACTGAGAGAAGCTGAATGTTTGTGTTCCTACATCTTTTGTTACAAGAGGTATTTGTTTCCTTTACAAGTTGGAATATTCCCTGGATCCAAACCCACACTGTATTAACAGTTCCTCTGTTAAGCCTGATGCTCAGGCTTTGTCCTGGAACTGGAGCACTGCTGAAAGGGGAAATGTTTTTAAAACCTGCTGTTACACAAGGCAAATTCTTATCAATACAGAACATTTCTGTCTTGCTGTGTGTAACAGCTTTGTGAGCAGGAGGCATGGATTCAAGTGGATGTGTTTCTGGCAGCTGTAGGAGTGGGTACTGTAGAGATTTACAAAGATGGACATTTATGAGACTGAAAATGCTCTGTTCTTCCAACTTGTTAAAATGAAACAGATCTGATCCTATACAACAAAAAAATAATTTCATCACTTCCATATTTTTTCTCAGTCTAAACATATCTTTAAACATGAATAACTTGCTGTTAAATAGGAGCAAATGCAGCAAAATAGTCTCATTCACTTCTTTTTTCATATTATAGTAAAACCAATATGGGACTCCAAAATAATAAAAGGATATCCTTGTGTTTCAGCTAAAATGTCTGAAAATATATAATGAAGTTAAAGGCATAGCAATGAAGCTTTTCTCTCTTAGTCTGTAAGGTACATGAATATTAACTGGAATTTGAACAAGTTAAACTCATACAGCTAAAAGCAAATCCCCAAAAATAGTCTATAACTCCCTCTGCTTCCAATGAGAAATTGGCCTGTGTCTGCAAATCTCCTCATTTGGCAGCCACACCTAATACAGTTTAAACTCTCACTGGCATCAGCAAAAAAATTACCTGATTAGAGATGCAGGATTGGATCTCAGATAATAGCATATTAAAAATCCACCATGGATTCAAAAGCTACTAATGGAAATGAAATCCCTGAGAATATAAAACATTCCAAGCAGCTGAACAGTTTCCATTGTGCATACTCAGCATGCTGAACAATAGCAGCTATTGCATGTGTGACCATCAGGAAACACAGCTGTGCTTCTTTGTGTTGCAATGAATTACTTCCGTTGTATATAAAATTGAAAGTATTGGTACTCTGGGGCGGAAAAAGGATATCCTGATACACTGCTCCTGTTTCCTCAGCAAGGCCCATTACTGAATGTGAATTACCCTGCACAGAACAGACTGGATGGCTAATTGTCATGCTAAAAGCTACTTTTTCTTTGGATTTTCACTCTCCTACATTTTTATCTCATTTTACTACCTTTGCATATGCCCTCTTTGATAGTAATTGTTCACTTTTAATTAGTTGCACTTAATAATGAAGGTCTAAAATAAATATTTACTTAACTATCTTTTGACTTAAAGATTGCTCCATTAATATTTTTTAAGTTACGAGATCAGAGACAGCACAATCTTTCTCACTGTCCTTTAAAGAAATGAACAAAATCACCTCAACTGAAGTACTTGTGGCCAGGTTCTGTGAAGCTGGCACACAGAGATTAATTTATACCTTTCTGTGCCAGTGAATATTCCTAAGCTGGAGGGGAATGAGGGTTGTTACCCAGAGTTAGGGAGGAGTAGCAACAACCCTCTGTTATGTGTTCTTTTGTTTTGGTTTTTTTTCCTGAGAATTGCATAGGAGCAAGAACTGTTTGAGGTTGTACTAAATAGGCAAATATGGACCCTAAGGAAATACACTACCCCAAACTTTAATATCTACTTTTTAATAACACTGACTCTTTTCTTTTTAGACAACTTCTAAACAGAGAGCACTTCTGTGACTCCTTAGGAAGTCAATGAAGCCTGCAACAACCACCAGCCATGGAAGTCTATAAAAGGTGGATAATGTGTTCTGTATTTGTCTCTCTCTGAGAATTTCATTTCTCAGGTTGTGTCTCCTGTCCTAGAAGTCTGACAGTCCGTCACCTTTCACCGCCAGACTGTTTCCAATCCATTCTAGGATGTCTAACACAAAGCTGAATAAGTTACATGTGGAAAACATGGAGTCCTTCAATGTGAGAATAAGTAAATTTTGCCAAATGAGCTGAAACCTTGCAAGTTTGAATGCAGACTGGTGTCATGATGCAGAAACAGGAGAATAGCAACTCAGAAAAACTCCCATTCCAGAAACTGCTGTACATAATAAAAATGGCAGAAAATCCCCACCCACAAAACAGCCCTGTTGTCCTTTTGCTGCAGCAGCTGGCACTGGGAATACAATCTCAAAGGCAAACTGTGCTCTGCCATGATTTCATCCCCACACAGTTCAGATGCAGGTATGCTCTGAGGCCACAGCTGGAATCAGAACCTCTGGCTAGCACTTTGGATTTCTTGCAAGGACTTTTTGGCCAGCAGTAGATGCCGTGTAGTGTACATGCAATAAAGCAGAACCTTTCCATTAGTGTCATCTGTGTTGTGCATCCCCAGTAAATCTCAGGAAGTCTGGTGTTTGCAGGATGCAGGGGGCTGAATGCACTCACATGAGCAGCAGAGCCCACTCTGGCACAGGCTTACAGGCCTGGGAAGGGAACAGGAACTCTGTTCCTGTCCAGGCTTCTGCACGTGCATTAATCACAGGGAAATTGGCAATATCCTTGGAATCACTACAGGGAAAAATTGGCAGGAAGAAAATCTGTCAAGGAATGTGCAGGGGACAGCTGAAGAATATTTTGTTGTGAAAATAATACCTGGTCTTTGTTGATAATGCACAAATAAAAATTTTATTCCTGAAATCCTATTTTTATATGAATTTAGATTTTTGTGCCCTTTTTGCTGCTCCCACATCTCCCATGCTATCAAAATTGTGGAGTTGTTACTTCACAAAGCAAAACCACCTAACAGATAACAAAACCCAGGTGTCAAGGTGCACTCAGATTCGTGCATTATTCTTAAGCTATATAGAGTAAATAGACTAGATGACAACAATTTAGGCTCAAATAGTGCAGGTATGAAACACATCCACTTAAAGGAAATCAGAATCTCAATTCTGAGTGTTTTAATCCACATATATGTCCCATACATGCATATAGGAATGCTTGCATTAGTCAATGAAGATTTCTTTAAATGAAACTAAACCTCAATCCCAGCATTATTTTCCTGTCTACATATGATTAAATCTTAAAATAATTTAAACACTGTTAGTCATTCTTCTGTTTTGAAATGAGATCTTTAATTAAGGCTATAGATATTTAAATCGCCTAAAAATCCAAAAATCCTCTTTAATGCACCATGAGAATAAAACAATCTAGAGCAGCAAGTTTTCTAGCTTTAGTGTAGCAAGCAGCATTCATTCCACAAGCACTGGAAGAATCACCTTCACTCAATTCAAGGTTGTATTTTTAAATTCTGTATCTTCTAATTAAAAGAAAAATAAGTCTCAACTCTTTCAGAGTAACACTAAGCACAGTAAAACTAAGTAGAATCAGAAGAATTTCCGTAACATCTTCGTCATAAATGAAAGTAATCCAATTTCTAAAGTAGTAAGATTAGAAAATACTTTTGTATTAGAGACAGATTTATTAATGATACTTTATGCATACTAATTTATTATTCCCTAACAGTTATAATCTGGACACTTTTAAAGGAAAAATGTTTTATTCAAAACTTTAGCTTTGTTAAAAAAATTCCTTCTTGTCTTCATTACAGAGAAAATTCTTGTGACTCAGCCTGACAGTCCTTATTAGTACAACACACGTTTGTTACTGTTTTCTTTTGATGTAATCTTCCTAAGAGGAGGAACAAATGTGTTCTAACAGCTATCCAAGGGCATATTTCATAGGCTCACAGCACAGAACTTATGCCTGAATATAGTCTGAATCTCATCCATAACTCTGATTTGCCTGGGAGAACAAAGCATTTCATTTTGTATTCAATAATGGTTTCAGCAATCTTATTCACACATTCCTTCCTTTCTTAATCAACAGAAACTGTTTGAATTCAAGATGCATGATTGGGGTGGCAGGGGGAAACAATGCCACAGCCTTTACTTTTGAAATCTCCATTTTCTCCAGAGCAATAATCTCTCTTTAAGAATGTCTGTTAAGAATCCCTTCATGCAACATTTGTCACACATTTTGCACCATGCCCTTTGCTAATGAACTTTGCTCTATTCCCCTTTTCCACCCTGTCAGCTGGCATGGTGCTCTGCTTGTGCCTCTATTGCTTCCAGTTCCAGCAACTGAACTCTCCAGGGATCACAGTGCAGAGTTTAGGAAGCACTGTCTCGTGCAAAGGTTAAAGGTCAGAACAGACAATCTGAAAAGGAGCAATTTTGATCTGACAAAATACTGCATACGCTCTGGACATTCTTTTCAATTGCATTTCTTATGCACATTGGAAACAGAAATTGGGGCTGGGAAATAAAATCAAAAATGCACGAAGTCGTGATTCCTGATGCTGTACTTGGCATCTAAATCCAAGTCTGTTCATTTATCATCTAACTCCTTAATTATGTTCAATACACTTAGTTGTATCTGTAAAATGCCTGCATTTCTGAGGGTGTGCAACAGGAATGCACAAAACAGCTGGTTCTGTAAAGCACATTGCTGTATGAAGTCATCCTTTCACTTGCACAAATTTCTTGGCACTTGAGCTCAATGAGGGTGTTCAAAACACTTTGTGTATTTTAGCTAACTTTTGCTAAGAAACAGTAGAACACCTACCTGAACTTGTGCAGTCAAACTTTGTTTGCAGATGCATCAATGGAACTGAAGAGAGAATTTACCCACTCCTTACAAGGTTACTATAAACAGTATTTGTTGACACAATAAGGTCTGGGACTCTACAGGTCTTGCTGAGTTACAACATGTACTGTTAGCATACTAATATTTGTTTAAAACAGCATTATTTTGTCAATAAAATATTCAAGACTGATATACAATAAAGTTTAATTGGTTTTATGGTTTTAATTTTTATTTTCAGGTTTGAAGTAGAGAGTACAAGCTTGTGTATGCTTTCTCAATGATAGTATATGGCTGAAAGCTGTCAGCTGCTCACATGGCATAGTAATAAATATACCTAAATCATAAAGCTTTAACTGTTTTTGCACATTGCTTTTATTACTAGACTGTTTTATTCATGTTGGCACAGATAATCCATGCAAGGTAATTACTCACATCTCACAAACCACCAGACATTCTGTTCTGAAATAACTAGGAACTCAGGAAAAACTATCTATCTAAAAGCAAGGGCACTTGTGGCATCAAGTCAACATGTCAAAATATTATAAAATCTAGACTTCTAATATATGATCACTGCAGCCAATAAATCACTCAGTTTCAAATTCTGATGTTTATAAATATTAAACAAATTAATATCCACTACCAGGAGATGAGTATTGCAAAGAAACATGAGTGTGCCCAGCATTAGACATTAATGAATGAGTTCAGTGCTGTGGACATTCACATTATTAAACACAAATACAAGTAATCTTCAGCAAAACATTTCACCCAAAGTACTGACCACGGAAGGACCAATGGAAAAATATTTTTCCTTGTTTTGAATTGGTTTTAGAATTGAGAATTGTATAATGCGTGAATCCAATATAGTGAAAACTAATGAAAACAAGTCCTAAGACTGTTTTTTTTTGTCCAGATAATAAAAGTAGCTTCATTTGGAAATATTTAATTTGCCCTGTTCTGCAAAAAGAACATCGAAAGAGAGAAAGGCATTTAAAAAAGCTTTTGAATCCTTTGACTGAAAAGTTATTGAACACTTTTTAGTTAGACAAAAGACTGATATTTCTAATTGATCATTCAGAGGTACAGTATCTTTGTTTTATTGGGTAAAAGCCCACATTAATTAGAATGAAAAGAAATATTCAGAAGAACTTAGGACTCGTCTCGGGCATCTCTTACAAGACATAAAACATAATCAAGTACACATTATTCATCTTGCATATTTTTGTACAACATTATTTTCTGTGATAGTTAAAAGGTTGTATTTTGTATTTTAGATATATATATATATGCATTTTCCCCTCTCCATATCACAAAGGTGATGTAGCAGAAGAGTATCAGCAGTTATGTGGTATTCTACCCCTGTGAAAGTTAAAATGCTACATTATTATTCACAAATTTCTGGTTCAGATATGTGCAAAAATTATATCTTAATATAGATATCAAGGGCAGGTACGTGGATTCCCTATTTTTGGACCACATTATGAAGCAGCACAAGTCATAACAGGAAAATGTTATTACATGATAATCCTCAGGGTATCTCTGTTCTTCATTCAGAGATATCGCTGTAGCTCATATGGTGATATGTAAACTAGCTTTCATCTCCCTTGCTCAGACACCAGCTGGAGTCAGGGCATGTGCTACAGGGCAGGCTCTCTGCCCAAGGAGTTTTTCAGGGCTCTCTCAAGCCAGTACAGCTCCCACTGAAGTCTGTGCTGCTGCACTTCCACTGCTGCCACCCCGCAAGGCAGCTCAGCTCTGCTCGCATTCGCTGCCTGCCCTTTCCTGCAGTCCAGACTTCAGATGTACCAGGTTGGATCCTTGCTCACCCCTCCGTACACATCCAAGCCGCCTCTCTGGGCTACTGGGAGCTACTTGTACCCTCATTTCTTACTTGAAGCCCTCTCCCTGACTGAGGTGATCCTGGCCGCCCCCTGCCCAGCCTCCCCTGCCCCACCCAACTCTCTGCCATGCCAGCGGGGTGGATCTGCCCTTACCTGGCTATTCCCTGCTCCAGCCCCAGCCTCAGGAAGGGCTCCCCATCTCCGCAGTGCCCCATCTTTCCCCACTCAGCCAGAGGCCTGCAGAGCCCCCGCATGCTGGCAGCCTCAGGCGCTCCCTCTGCCATGCCAGCGCCCTCTCCCCTGCTCGCACGGGCACCCCCGTTTCCCCCAGCCCCGTTCCCCGCAGTCCCGTTCCCCGTAGCCCCGTGTCCCGCAGCCCCGTTCCCCGCAGCCCCGTGTCCCGCAGCCCCGTTCCCCGCAGCCCCGTGTCCCCCAGCCCCGTGTCCCCCGGCCCCGTGTCCCGCAGCCCCGTTTCCCCCAGCCCCGTTTCC
>JAYDZK010000271.1:7370511-7389504 GCA_034509185.1 Euphonia xanthogaster | reverse complement strand
ATAGGAAAGGTACTTTAAACTTATAGGAGTAGTAAAACTGAGGCTGCACGTCTGCTCCGAAGCCACGTGTTTGTCACAGAAATCCTCAGTTCTGTGCAACTGATGTTCTCCTCAACTGAGTACATCTAGATTTTATCAGCTTCTTACTTCTGTCCAGCATGGAGAAATCTCTGTTACTGCTTCATTCTTTTGTCACACAGAAGTCTTCCAAGTCCAAAAGCTGCTGTACTGGGCTCTGATGCACAGCTACCTGCTAATTTGTCAACCTCACATGCAGCCAGGATGATGCTGGACAGTGTACCTCTGTCCAACAGCCCAGATTTCAAAGGGCCAGCTGCATAACTGCTGTAAATTAACTTTGTTACCTTCAGTGAAACAGCATTGATTTATACCAGCTGAGAATCTAGAGCCTATTTTATGTTGCTTCCAATTATACACATAGACTCTGATTCTCTGTTAAAGATGATTTTTAATGTCCACTGATTATGAGAAAATGGATTGAAGTCCTCTTCCATGCTTTCAATCCAGTGAATAGACAAAAGAGTCTAATTTAGATTTGCCATATAGCTCATTAGAGAGCTCACCATTTTTTATTCATTAACTTCTGTTACTGCTTGCAAAACAACTATTGCTGATAAATAGGTTTGGATCCATTTATGAACCTCAGCGAGGTAAGAAGCAAAAATAGCTTGAGAAATCTTATTAATATGAATAGAGGCAGCTGGCATCTTTGCTCTTTTCCTGATGAAAATCCATAATGGGAAACTGATTTGTGCCAGCATTCATTAGGTAGCTTAAGTCAGCACTCTGCTATAAATTACTCCTTCTGCTGCAGTAGCAAACAAGACTTGGCTGGAGCCAGAGCTTCACCCTCGATGTCTGATGCTGCCACCCCTAATTGGCAGTTGCAGAGAGGAGCATCTGTAATGCCAACATTTAGACAGATGTCAAAGGTGACAGCTAAGCAGTGAAAAACCAGAGAGGGACTCCTTGCCTCTTCATTTGAGTCATACATTCACTAGAACTGCATGCATAAATACACTGCTGAAATTATTGATGGTATCCCAATCTCACCACCATCTGAGGTACGTGGAGAGCAAATGAAATTGTACACTTGCTTGTACATTAGTCCTTTAAGACAAAAGTGGCTTGTATTTTTGGCTTTGTGGAATTCAGATCTTTGTAATTATTCTATATTTTCTTAACTATAAGAAACCAGCAGAATTCCTCAACAGCTGTGCTGCCAACTAGAGCAATGGGCCTCTTCCCAACATCACTGATTTCTCTACTGAAATTTTGACTAAATCCTGTGTAAGAATCAAAAACCCAGTTCAAGTGTCTTACAATGAAGAAGAGAGAGATAAAAGTAACATAGTGTATATCAAATAGCAAAAAACTACCCAGAAAGTGTAACTTATTTTACACTCAGTGAGATGGCACCTGGATTACATATTCTGTCTATGAGCTCAATAAGGTACAGAAATATCCCAGACTTCAGATGGATAAAAATTATTATAAAATAACATGTTTCTCATTCTGAAATACTCAACAGGCTGGGAAATAAGTCTTAAAAGGACGAAATAATAAAACATTACATTTGCTGCTTACAGCCTGAACTACTTCACTATCTCAGGGGTCCATGCAGTTGCAGAAAGGGTTCATGTTGTTCTCTTACCCCCATAATTTTAGTGTGGCATCTGGCACAGGTGGGTGCAAAGAACTGTTCATAGCAGCGCTCACAGTACACGCTGTTCTGCTCCTCCACAAAGCACATATCAGCCAAGGATGTCTTGCAGTAAGCACAGTTGAATTCTTCTGGGTGCCAGGAGCGACCCATGGCTACCAGGAAAGGACCCCTGGAAACAATCAGGATTTATTTGTAATCTTGTTTCATCTTACTTGTATTGTGAAAAAAAGGTTGAATGACCCTGATTGCAAACCCACTTTCTCACACATCCTGTGCACAGGTAAGAAGCTACTTGAGCCACGAGGTGCATGTTAAAATAACCTGGATAGAAGTGGTCCTTTTCAAGACCATTCCTCAAAACATACTGGTTAAAACATTTCATCATTGTTTCATCTCATACACTGCATTTACAGACAACTGGTGGAAAAATCAATTGTTTTCCTATCTGCAGAGATATAAGTGGTCTTTGTAAGCAGATGCAAAGACAAGAGGAAAAGGCCAAAGGCAACAGGAGACAACACTACAATTTGAAAGCATGAAATACCAGGCAAATTTCCATCTTTACACACCCACACCTCCCAACAGCTCCTAAAGTCTCCTGCCTTCTTTCTGTCTGACAACACCGTGTGCAGCATGTTCTAGAAAAGTCAGACTATCAGGTGACAACTTGCTGTTTTGTTATGTGGAAGACACATTAAATTCATTTTGGTGATTGACTCTGGTGATTGTAGCTAGATATAATGATTATTACTGGAATATTTCCATTCCAGAATATATGAAGGGCAATAATCAGCAGTTCCACATCACCAAACTAGCTCCTTTTAGTGGGGAAGACTGTCATTAAACATGGATTACTTAAAGCTGGATAGCAGTGCACAGGCTACCAGTAGGCACTGGTCCAGCAGAATGAATTGGGAGAGAAGGGAGAGGCATGCCATGAATCACTGGTAATAGAGTGCAGGCATTATCTTTCTCCAGACACAAAAGCAACCATTACACTTGGCTGCTGTTCCAAAATGATGCCTTGCTCCTTTTCTCTCCACAACCCCCACTCTGCTCCCAGCCCCTAACTCTCCCAATGAAGTTGCATGAATCTCCTTCAAAGGATTACCTTAGGACCAGAAACCTGTTTAAAATCAAGCAGAGATTTGCTGCAGCATCCAAGAGCCAAACAATTAGCATGTATAATGCTGCAGTGATAAAAGGTGAACCACACAACAACAAAATGAGCTCTGGAAATGTTAAATTAATGAAGCAGACAACAGACATCCCTGCTGGGTAATTTAACAGAGTCTTAGGCTCTGGAACTGTATATTAATGTACAATAACCAGTCTCTCTGATGCTTTTTTCCTGCTTCATGCCTCTTCCAAGGCCCATCCATGACCTTACCGAATGATGCTGTTACAGTGCCCGCACAGAGGGGTTCGGCTGCTGGCTGGGAAGCGCTCCGCCCTCTGAACTGTCCCCCGCGCCAGCGCAGGCGGCTGGGAAGGAGCTGAAACTGGAGCCGGGTAAGCAGGAACTGCGGCAGGAGACGGGCCTGGAGCAGCCCTGGGCAGGATGTGCTTTGTGACGGTGGTGGTGGATTTTCCAGGTGCAAATTTCTGGGAAAAGGAGTCATCTGTGACCCAGGGAGGGCGACTCGCAGGCTCCGTGTTGGCAGGGGTGTAGGAATGAACTGGTGCTGGCGCTGTTGGAAGTATTCCAAAAGAAACCAAGACAGATTTTAAAGCCTTTTTCTTCTACTGTCAATACAGCAACACTTCCCAGGGGTACTCCACGACACACATACAATGAAAGCTTTAGGTGATAGTCCATTCTGGCCTGTCCCATCGTTGCTCATCTATTCTGGGCTGAAGCCAGAGGTGTCAGCACAATCGCTGACTTCTCAGACACGTGCATTCCTGAAATCATTGCCTACTGCCTTTTACAGGTTTTATGGAGACCATTGCCAAGACCATCTCTTCATTTTCTTGAAGGAATGGATATGACAATTCTGTGATAATGTCAAAGACTGCCATATACTCTGTTTAGACAGGTTAAAAATATAAAAGCCAGATAATATAGTAAAGTTTTCGATAGAATTCCCCAGAATTTCAGTAAGTTATACTTAACTTTTGATCTCATTATATTAATTAAAATACAACATGCTCTACAGATGTCACTGTTATCTATCCTTTGGAGGTTTATTCCCAGGTTCTTGAAGAAAAACAAGATCCCACAGGGAAAACAGAGAGCACTGGAAGCAATACTGAGGGAGCCAATTCAGCTCACATGACCAGCAAGATAAAGCCAACAGCACTCAGAGGAAGGCCAGACCTGTGGTTATGACTGATCTGAGTTCAGTTCTTGGCTCTGCCACAAACTTCCTGTATAACTCTGAGCAAAGCAAAGAGCGTCTGCCCCCCAGTTCCTGTGTGTAAAACAGAATATTATCCTTTCTCTCTGCCACCCTTTGACTAGCACATGAAACCTTCAGTGCAGTCTGTGTGTCTGTGTGCACCAGGCTCTAATCTTGGGTGGAGTTTTATCACATTAAAATAAGCAGGAGCCAGGGCCTGCACATACTGACAAGTTTTCCCACTATCCTGCTCCTTTCAAAATGTCAGATCTTGCATGATGTAGAACTGAAGTTACTGCCCAAGGAACAGCCTCACTTTGCCAAGACCAGGAGCACTAAAAGCAGTTTCCCTTTGCAAGGCAAACAAAGCCAGTGATTGAAAAGAAGCTTGGAGAGCTGATGTGCTTTGCCCACATGAGAGGGCACAGGCTTGGGAACAGAAGCCAGTTCTCCAGCAGTCTGGGCAGACATTCCACACAGCAGATCCCAGCACCAAGAAAATCACAACCAAATACAATGTGTACAGGTTTAAGGGGCTTGCAGGTGGAAAGGGATTTCAGCCAAGAGGGCTCTGAAAGTAACATGGATCTTTCTGAATAATTAAGTGGTCAGAACTTTCTGCTCAACACTGCTTCTTCAGCCCACACCCTGCCCCATGATAACTTACACTGATGATTGGCAATTTACAACTGCTTAAATTGCATATATATCAACACACTGTGATCACCCTTGGGATCTTTTTGTTGAGGTCAGAGTTGAATCTAGTGCATTTTCTTGATAGAAATTTCTTATGGCACAGCATTGGCAATGTTTCTGCTTCATAAAACTGCATCCCACCTTAGCTTGAGGCTTCTTATATTTTTTTTAACTTGGAAATGGTAAACAGTATTTAAAGATTTCAGAGCAGAGTCTATATGCAATCTCTTTAGATCCTGAGGCTCTTGCTATTTATGTATTATGGTATTAAGACAGGCAAAATTGGAAGTTAATATTTAATCTCTAATTGATGAGTTCATAAGACTCCCACCTATGAGGCTAATTAAACATGGTGACTTCAGCTCACATCACTACCTTCTCTCTACCTTCTATTTCTTTTCACTCTTTCTTTTCTATTTGCTGCAGTAAAGTGGAGAAATAGAAAAAAGGAAAGTAAAATAAAACAACAAAACAGGGTTTTTTTTCCAGCTACTAAAAGAAAGTACCAGAGGAATTACTGCAAAATGACAAATGCTGGATGTTTGCATCTGCTCTGAGTTCTCTTTTCAGCTGCTATAATTTAATTTTACAGGCCTGATTTATTACAATACATTTTCCTCCTATGAACAAGCTGCAATTACTATTGCTTCAAAATAGTATCACTGCAACATATTAGAAAGAGTGCACTCGCTTTGAGATTTTAGCAATTGTTATTAAAAGGGAATTGTCTTGTTTTCTTAGAACTACATCCCTAAGCTTATACGAACAATTCTTTTGTCTGAGTAGCTACTGCCATACATATTCACCTTGAACATTTATGTATTTCAAAAAGTCTTCCAACACCACTCAGGAGAAAAAAGGAGTTGTTTGCTGCTAAAAAAGCACTGAGATTCAGTAGTTCAGAGAATATATTCTCAAAATACCAGTGTTGTATGAGTTGACCATTAACTGTTAAAAAATGAATACTTCAAATAATTCAGCAGCTTAGCCTCTATCACCTTGTTTCTCTCAGCCCTCATGCTCACTTAGAATAGGAAAGAGTGAATGGCATTATTGTCCTGGGAGAATGGCAGGAACAGAGGTCTCTCCTAACAGGAGTAGGAAGGAGCCAACTCCTTGCTTCTGGGGAAGCTGGAATTCTCCCCTCAGCTCCTCCTTTACAGCCTATGGCTATTTTCTCCCAGGCAAAGGCACACTACCAAGACTCATGTAGTAAAGCAAAGATTTATAGAGTCTCAAATGCTTTGGTTGCAATGACTTGCACTCTGAGAACATTTTTTTCTTTTTTTCCCCCTTTGTTAGTAGATGACATAAGTGTTACTCTTTATTATTATCAATAACAAAATAAATCAATAACCACAACTGATATGGCTTGTTCTACACTTAGCAGCCACATCCCTGAATCCCAAAGTTTTCCCATATACTGTTACAATACAGAGTAGATGTCAGACAGAGCAGATGATGTTTTATAGGGAGACACTACTCTTATTTATGGGAGCTAAAAATGAAACAATGGTGTGGAAGCTGCTGTTTTAGTATTGAAAGTGCTTAAGATTCAATATAAAGTTCATTAAGAACTGTGGGAATCTCTCTACCCATTCCTCCAAGAGCAGATCAGGCCTTTACACTTGCCCAATTTTGCACACACAAGTTGGCCCAGCTGGACGTGGGGATTAAAAGGAAAGATCTGCTTTCTTCCCTTTAGGCATGGTGTTACTTGTGGTGCAGAAGTGGAGCTGGAGCTGCTCGGACACGTGGAAGGCCACGCTGGGCTGGGAATGCCTACGGGAAAGGAATAGGCAGGGATGTCCTGCCATCTAGCGGGCCTTGCTCAGAAGAGAAGCCTTGAAAACACACCTTAGGAAATTTAGGGAAAAGATTTCCCAGCTCCCAGATTTCTCTACAGGAAAAAATGAAAGATCTTCAGCAGCAGAAAATTCCCCACCTGAGTTAGGTTAGGGAAAATGTAGACTGCCTGATAAATCCCATCTGAGCCAGATACTCAACAAAAAGAGTTTCATTTTGAGACTTGTTTCAGTTTGTTTGGGTTTTATTTTCAATCTGACATTAAAATAGCCTTGTAAATCCTCCCAGTGACTGATTCAGGAGTCTCTATATTGAAAATATGAGCCTGTTGATTGGTGTTTTAATCTGGAAGTTGCTGCCCCACATTTCCAAGGGAAGCCAGTCATTGACAAAGTTGGATGAGGAAGTTTTCTAACTGTCTTGGTGGTTTGTTTCTAAGTACCATTGATTCTCCCATCTGTGACAGGAAATGCTATTTCCTCCATTTCTTCCCAAGTGGCAATTTCCCATTTGCTCTGTGACTGTCTCTGAGGACAGCTCACGCCCCAAAACCACTCTGAAGTGCCACCACATCAAATATATAACACTTCATAAAGTACCAAAACAAGAACCAAGCATCTTCCCTGAAATCTCTGCCTGGAACCTCTCTTGTACCTGAGTCACTTCAGGGTTCAATTATGAAGGCATTTCAGAATTCCTTATTGGATATTTCAAACTCCTAAGCAGTACAGGAGGACTTTTTCTTTCTCTGCCAACTACTGACTATTCTTTCTTTGCCTTTATTGAGAGGCAATGAGGCTCAAAAGCAGAAACACAAAGACTTGCAAAGGAACACCAGCAATGTAAGGAAGTGCAAAGAAGATGCCCAAGCCAGGAGAAAACAAAAGCCTTTCCTCTTATTCCAAGCAGAATTCCACAGCCTGCTTTGGCTTTACCAGATCCAGCCAATAACTGGAAAGAGCTGCAGATGTATTTCTGTGGCAGGTTGGTATCTTGAACTGGAGTTTCTACTTCCCCAAATGAGCACAGGCCATAACATCAGCCAGCGTATTTAGGAGATATTTTGACTTGCCAGAGTTTGCTCTCTTCTGCATGATAAAATAAATCTGCTGTCATCATCTTTTCAAATCAAAACCAATAGAGTTTGCCTTGAGTGAGAACATGGTATACACTGGTGCACTTAACCAAAAGCAAGTCAGGAGGAGCTGAAGGTTTATTTACTTTGAGGTACCTTTAAATAGCTCACGAGAGCTCTGACTCTGCTTTTTCTACCTTTATGTCTCAAATATAAAGATCAATTGATTTGTCTGTCTGCTTTATGTCTAACTAAAATTCCTACATTTCTTTAATTTCAGTAGATCCAGAAATAGAACATTACAGAAGACAGAGTTTAAGACTGTTAGAATTGTTGGCCTTTTCATTTTTATTTGACTGTAAAGATATAAATCAACATTTTAATTCTCTTGCTAAGATCAGAAAAACCTTAATTTGAAACAGAACTGCCTTTAGCCTTATATTGCTGTCTCATTTAATTGATTCAGTTTGCAGGTTCACATTTTGGTCATCAATGGTTTTAGAAGCTCAGTCCATTTGTAACATATTAATACCAAGGGAATTTAAATAATATCAAGGAGCATATTTTGCAAATGAATGAATACAAATCTATTCCTTAAGATACTGTCTCTGGGAAATGGAATAGCATTATGAGGTGCTTAAATACCTCACTCTTTATTTCAAATATAAGCCTGAGAAATTCAATATCTGGTCTTACCTATTTCACAAATATATCCTACTCAAGCAAACTCCACTTATTTTACCACCTTCCTGAACTGTGCATTCTTTTTTTTAGCAATTTTCTCAATTCTGTAGTGTCACTTGGCTCCTAATTGGATGCACTGTGTTATTTTTTCACATTTATTTCTTCTGAAAAATCAGGCTACACATTTTTTAATAGACTCTTCCTGTGCTTTTATTTTACCCTCTGTTTGTTTCACATTTTAACTCTGAAGCAGAATACAAATACAACATCATCCTCAATCTTCAGATAATGTGAGGCAAGACTAGCAACATTTACACCCACATGTATAAATACTTTCTGGCATGTCTCTGTACAAAATGTGTGCTTTCTACCTCTTCTTTTTCCAAAAGAAATGTGTGAGCATTTTTTTCTGAGTCTTTTCAGTACCTTGAGGCTCCTTACCTGGCTGGTAGACAGAGGGCTTTATGCTGGCAGTAGTAACAACTCTCATTTTTGAAGCAGCAGAAGGAGCAGGACTTTCACTGTAGCCTCCAGAAACTGGCACTGGTGTATATGACTGGGTTGTGTTTCTAAAAGCAAAATGCAGGTGTGAACGACTTGATAAACAGCAGAAGTTACTGATCATGAAGTAACAGATGTGGCAGCATCCAGAGCACTCCAAGAGGAACTGTCTGTGAGAGCTACAGAGAGAATGCTGGGAGATTCACCAGTCTTTGTCATTGCTTGGACAATTCTTTGCAAAGAAAATTGGTCAAATAAGGATTTTAAGCAATGGCAAGTTTGCTGTTGTTGTCATCACAGAAAATAGCTTGCTGAGGGAATATGATAAATTTGAAACTCTCAGTAACAAGGGATCAGACTTCACAAAGCTGCATATGAAGTTTGTGTTTTCTGTTGCTCTGCAAACAAAAAGGCCTGGTCTGTCTAAGAAAAATCAACGAGTTACATGTGGACTTAAAAATATACTTGCTCAGCACAACTGCTGCTCATACAAATGCTAATTAGTATTTATATACTGTTATACTCTTTTCAAAAATATTGAAGTGATCTTTAAAAAATTTTCTGAAACGAACCCTTTTTCCTATTTAGACTAAAAAATTTACATTAATTTTCCTATTCTTCAGATTCATCCTTCAGGAAAAAACCATATGATATGCAATATTATGATGCACTTTCTTCCAGTCCTAGAATAAAAACATTTGCTCAGGATTGCAAAAATCAGTAAGAAACAGTTTTTCTCTCTCTTATGGCTTTGATGGTGATTCTTAGTTTGATTACAGTAGCAGATTAAAAAATGTGCCTCTTCTATCTGCCAGTTACTTGGGATGATTCTGTTTGTAGTGCCTGGGCTTCACAGACTGCCAAAAGAGCATCACAGTCAAAGCAAGCAAGGGACAATAAAGAAGTACAAGGAAGGGAAGCAACAGATAATGAGATGTGTGCAGTAAGAAAAACCTACTCACTACAGAACATCCTTCTTACTCACCCTGAAAACAGTTTTGCTTGTTTTTTCCCTTCAGTGCCACTCCCCCTATAAAGCAGATCCCTATCTGTGCTGACAGCTAACGAGTTCTTTCCAAAGTGGGTTTGTCTGTAGGAAAACATTTGTCAGCATATGAAAAGAAGCATCCATCTTTCCCAGACTATTGGTCCATCTTGACTTTACTGTCTTTAGCAGTGGAAACAGATGCCATCTGGAGAAAACATGTCATAATCTCACATGGCAAACCCAGCAGATTTCTTCCAGCACAGGTAAGAAACATTCTGAGGAATGGAAACTTTCAGTTTTTAATTTGGAACAAAATAAACCTGTCCTCACTGTAGCTTTTTGCTGCTCTGACAGTGTTTCTAGTATAGATGTAGTTTGCATGGCATTGCTGCCTCAGGCTAATTTATTTGGTCTATGTAGCAAGCCCTAGGAACTTAGCTGCTGCTCCAATGGCTGCAGCTGATTCTTTCTGTACCAGGGCTAGGGCTTGGGCCTGGATTTGGGTCCACTGCACCCTGAGTGAACACAGCTCTCCAAGATGAACTCTTTCAGTGGGTTTGTGTTCACTGTAAGTTCTGCTGTGAGCCCTGCTGTGCTTTTGTAAGTGCCAAAGCTGTTCCAAGCACTGTCCAGCTCTCTGGCTTCCATTCTCACTGTCTGTTTGCTGGTCAGACCTCCCGTGTGCTGCCTCCCCGTGCTCAGGGTCACAGGACAGAGGCCACTGCTGCTGCCACTGCACAGGGACACTGGGGGCACTCTGGCTTCACCCACAGCTTTCCCATCAGCTAAACACACCATCTGAACACTTGTCCTTGCTTTATCATCTGATGCTCAGGGTAAGCTACACAGCTCAGTGCCCAGTATTTGCAATGTGGGTTAAAAGAGTTTAAAATGATGAGTTGCACAGCCTGAATCTGAAAATGTCACCCAGTCAGCAAAGTCTAATCCCAGGTGCACAGATCCAATGGTTAGAAAGACACATTTGAATCTCTCTTAACGCACAAAATAAATAAAAAAGTTCTGAACCAGATTAGTAATACTTAGAGTGTAATGAAGAAAAATGGTTATTCCAAATTCAAGTGTTTCCCAAATATAATAACATAGTAAAACCATACCACAGATTTCCTTGTGTTCAGGGAAATAAAACTGAAAAAACCCCCAGAACAACACCCCTCCCATTCATAGCACCAAAATCAAAGCAAAGTTAAAAGTAATACTGAATCCTTTTAACCCTTTTACATGTGTATGATGCATATTAAATACAGTAAGAAAGATAAGAAAGCTTATCAAAGAGAAATAAATCAATTGTTATACTACATCATTAAGGGTTTAGTGAAAGAAAAGATTTATCAGAATTTCTGCTGAAGAAGAGGAAATGGCATGTGAGTAAGAGAACAAAAAAAAGAAACAAGAAATAAGGAAATTAAGAAAGAATAAAAAGATGTTTTAAGCACCAAAGATGCTTTAATGGATCAAGAAGCACTGGCATCTCAAAAAGCAGTGAAAGCAACCTCATTGAATTTATCTGTAGCAGTCAATGGCATGTGACAGGCAGCAAATTAAATACTGGCTCTGAAAACTATTAGTTGTCAGAAGAAGAAAGAGTAAATGTTTCTAAGCAGGTCATTTTTATGTTAACGCTTCACTAGATGCCTACTAGTAGCAATAAACTGGTTTGTTAAGTGCTTTTAGGGTAGAACAGCTGCACAAAACAGTTTTATACCTCTGCTTTGACTGGTAGCTGATGGAGGTGGAAGAATGCCGGTTGAAACTAAAATGAGACAAAAGTGGGATTTGAAAAAATAGACACAAAAACTTGGGCTATCTTGCCCTACCATGAATTTCCTATGAGTAAGAAGGGCTCTTAACTGCTGAAGTAAACAACATGTACATATTTATCATCACATGAGTATTACATTACATTTTGTTTTCTTATTCAAGCTGGGAATCACAGTGAAACCTGAAGAGTGGTAACATAAGTCAATGAGCTGAGAGCTCTGTAAGTCACTCTTATCTGATCTTGTTATTTGATTGTGTGGCTCCAACTATTTTTATTAGCAGAAAAAAAAATACAAGGGATTTTTCTCAGTGTCATAAGTTTACATTGCACCAAATCTGAAAAGCAAACCTTGAATGAAGGAAAGGCCAAAGATCAGGGAAGTGCCCCAGCCTGTGGGGCAGCTTGGACAGCCCCAGGGAAAGCACAGGCTGGTGGAGTTGAAGCAGAAGCATCCACCCACCATGTGCAACTTTTGTCTTGCAGAACCTTTCCATTGCTACAGTCTTAGGTAAACAGGTAGATTTAGTTTTTCCTTGGGGAAGCAGTGTAGTTTCAGAACATAAGTGAGTCATTTCTGCAAATACAGGAAGTACCTGAAAGCCTCCACAATGCATGATCTGAGAAACAGGAGGATGCAGAATGAACAGAGCTCCTGTCTCAGGGCAGTGCAGGGCTGCAGAGCATCAATCCCACCCCACGGGGGCACAGCCCACAGTTCCCAGAACCACCACACTGGCCTTATGCCAGTTATTTTCCTAACTTCTGGAGAAGATTTCTTTTTTCCCTTTACCACGGACACAGTCCTTGGATTAAAATCTCTGGATCAGAAGGTACACTTGACTTTCAGAACCATAATTGCAACTCTTTCCATTGTTTCTCCTGGTTTTGTATTCCCAGAGTGCTGCTTTAGCCCTCTGGATGGAATTATCCATCCCTGAAGAGCTTCAAGATTATTCAAAACCCTGCTGCTGTGCTTGCTTCTTTTAAATAAGATTGTAAGTGGAACAGATAACAGTAAGTCAGATTTCACTGCAGATGTAAAAGAATTACACAGTCTGTTAAAGATTAGTGATTTACTTCAAACACTTCTCTTCAGGAACATTATAAAAATTTCACTCATGTTAAGTGTTATGCATATGCTCACAAAAGCTAAGTCACTATAGAACAGGATCTATTAAAGTTTAAAATCACATTTAAATAGTTAAGGATATTGATAAAGAAATCCTCCTGCCTTTTCTTGGTCGATGTTTTTAAAGCATCTAAAAGGGAAAAAAACCACCAAACACTGGAATAATGGTGATAAAATCTCAGCCTCATCTACCTGAGGACATCCCCATCCTGTAAAACAGTGGTGTAATTAAGGTCATCCATATTTTTTTAAATAAAATTATATTAAATGCTCAATACTCTTCTGGTATATGTCAAGCTAAAACTGGATTTTTAAGTCTGTATTTTGGCATGCTAAAGCATTGCTTGATTTCTAAATGAAAACTACCAGATGCTCAACAATTTGAATTATAAATCAATTTAGAAGCCATTTTTAGTCCCTTACATTTGAATACACTAGCTATAATACACAACACTTTTAAAAACAAACATGGAAGAAGTGCACCAAGATAAAGAAGCTATTCCAGCTGCAAGACAGCCATCCAAAACCAACCAACCAACCAACCAGAGTTCACTTCTTGTACTTGATTATCAGGGAACCCAATTTTTACAGGTCCTGCAAGTCTCTGGTTTGCCCTTATGTGCCAAGACTTGCTGAAGCCAAGACAGTAACACTTGCCTGTTGGCAACAGGGAAGCAGATGACAGCATCACACTTGTGTCAGCCACTGACAGAGCAGCAGTGTATAAAGTTGATATGCTGTAGATCATTTATATGTGGCCAGGAGTATTATTAGAGCATTTCTCTTTGAAATGGACAGGTGTTTTTCATAGGTTCACAGACCCTTTGAGGTTGGAAGTGGGTTCAGGAAGAATCTGATCTAACCTGCTGAAAGCAAGGCCAGCTCTGAGGTCAGACCAGGTTGCTCCAGTGATGTCTTGAAAACCTTCAAGAGTGGAGACACAGCCTCCCCAGACAAGTCACTTCCTTTCAAAGGGGCAGGAAAGCAGCAATGGTCCATGGCAATCTAATTCACTAATTTACTTTCAATTCAAATGCCTCAATATCTCAATGTCATCTTTCTTTTCATCCTCTTTAAAATTTTGTTTCACACTGATTAGTCCATGTTGGTGCATAACTACAAATGAATTCATATGGTCTCGAGACCTCACACTGCTTCCCTTCTCCCATTAACTGCATGTAAAATGTAAGGAAAACGGAAAAAAGCTCAATCAGAAAACAGTGTTACATTAGCTCTAAGAAAGACATGCAAGTAGTGTCAACAAGTACCTTTGTACTAATTTATTAGCAGTTTATATGTAAATTATGCATAATTGTTGCTTAACTTGTCCCTGCCCATGGAACTAGATGATCTTTAAGATCCTTCCCAGCCCAATCCATTCTATGATTCCATGATTTCCAAGGCAGGAATGAAAACAAGCTCTTAGGAAAGATTTAGATGGGTCCTAAGACATGGACTGGTGAAACATGAATCCATGTGCTCTGTCTGGACACAGCAGTCACCAAAGCTTCCATTTAATTTCATCTTCTGACTGATTTCAATCTTCAGCTGAAAGAATCCCTAAAATCAAGTCTTTTCTGTAGCTCAGGAAAAGAACAGCTTTTGCATCCCAGTGTTTAATCAAACTCAAATATACACAGTTATTATTGCTTGGAAAGCAAGGAACCTTACCTGAGTAGAAGGGGCTTCTTGAAACTAAAGTTACAATTGGTGTACTTCCACTCACCAGCAGTCAGTTTAACTCCTTATGCTTTATCAGTTCCATACTGGGATTACTTCCCCTATGGTGCCATGGCTGCAAACAGACATGTTCACATCCTAAAACTGAAAACCCTTCTCATGTTTTGTTCTGTAGCTATTTCATTTTTGCATTGGTTTCAGTGATGTAAAGCCAACCAAACTGCTATTAAATACTCCCTGTGCCAAGCACTTAACTGTTCTGTGATTCTCCTGAGAAAGACCATTATACTTCTTGCCTTCATTATACTCAAGCCTTCAAACTCGTGCCCTTTGCCAATTTCAAGCATCACCTTTGGATAAGTCCTAACTATTTTTTAATATAAAGATAAGACACACATGACACATGGATAATTACAATCTCAAATGTATTGCTGATTTAGTTTTTTATTATTTCTTAAGACTGTTCAAATTGTGTTCAAATGAGTCTTAAAATCACCTGCTTTTCTCTGTTAGTTGTCAAAGTGTTATGAAAGCAGTGAAAAGGCTTGGAAGTGAGGCAGTACAGCAGCATTCTGTCTTTCTAGTGATAAAAGATTCCTGTGATCCTGTGTTTTCACCAAGAAACAAAAAGGTCCATCATTCTCATCCAGTGTTTCTAGACAAATATTTTCATTCCAGGATGGCAAAAGCAGCACAAACCAACCAAGTGAAACACCTCTGTTCCAAGAGGACCTTGTGGTCACATATCCTACATCTAAAACGTCGCTGTTCCCTAGCTGGGTTCTCATGCAGGAGATAAGGAAGGGGCTGTTCTTTTAAACACTTTGTGCCTTTTCTCTCCCAATTCAATCCCTTCAGAAACTGAAAACCTCATGTCAGAGAGCATAATGCAAAATGAAAACAAGTTAGGTGAAAAGAAGAGAGCTTTACAGATATACCTAGACTGAGATGAGATAGCAGATGAAATAGTGGAAGCTGCTAGTGACAGGTTCTTGGGCCCATGGAAAGGCTTAGGCTGGGAAAGAGAGCTGGGGGCTGCAAGAACTCTGCAGAAGACACATAAAAGCATGAAAGCATGAACAAAATGATTTAACAGGGGGCACAAATCATGGCATCAGAAGCAAGCTCTGACAGGATTCAGGCTGCTGCACAGTTACCACGAACAGGTTTTCTGCAGCACACATCTGCAGACTTACAGAGCAGCACAACCAAGCATTCCTAGAGCACACGAGGCAAAAGGCACACATTATGGAAACATTTTAAAACCAGACCCTACCAATAACTAAGGCAGACAATATTACAGGGAGGACTTTGTCAATGATACATGCTTTTATCTGAAAGATCTGAAGATGTTTGAGTCTAAATACAAGATAAACATTTTACTGCACAAACAGTCCTGGACAAGAGACTGTCCTCTCAAAACCAGAAGCAATTGGAATATTAGTTTAGTAGAGGCTTTTTTTTTTTGTCTGGAGCAGATACTAGGTAATACATTTTCTTCATGCTATGGTTTCAACTGAGGGATAAAAATGATATAAATCTTATCATTATTTTATGTGTAAATGCCTCTCAGGCCAGTTCTGAATTTGAGCATAAGCCCTTGTTCAAACCTCCTTTGCTGTCTGGAATAAAACCACTGCATTCTGGTAGGTCATGGCTAGGGAAAAACTGACTGAAGTGAGAAACTAATTCGTTGGTATATATACATAATGCAAGTCAACTAGGAAAAATTAATTGAGAAGTAGAGCCAAGAGAACATTTCAAATTCCATTTATACATACCTAAAATATGATACCTCTGAGGTCTCAATTATAAATGGTTTCTATTACTGGAAGCGTGTTTCTCCTTGGATTTTAAAAGCATGCTAAAATAGACATCTTTTCAGAATATTCATGTAGCAAACCCCAAAGATAAAAGAATATTATGTACCAAAAAACTCACTCTTACTATCTCCAAAATCACTGTAATGTAAGTGACAGCTGTATAAATCCCACCCATTTCCTCACAAGCTGTCTGACAGTTTTTCATATACAACTGTAACTCCCACTGTGCTACAAGTGTCAGGAATGCATCTCCTTGAAACTTAATTCAGCTCAAAGGCCAATTCTCATTAGGAAAAAAAGATCAGATAAATCTAATAGAAATGAATTGATTTAACTTACAGAGCAAGTCAATCATCAAGTGTCCACCATGTTTTACTGATATCTGCTGTGACACAGTAAGCTCAATCATGTGAGTAAACAACATTTTCTTATTGCCCATTTCTTGTCCTACTGCAGAAACACTATTAAAAGAATCCTCATTCTCTGTAACTCAGACGAAGAGTTGTTTTGGTTTTATTATAAGTGGTGCAAAAACAGTTCTAATTTTAAGCCCAGACTGGCTTTCTGAAAATGAAGTTATTTTAGGGCAGTTTTATTTTGCAAATTCTATGCAAACATGAACAATATATCACAAAATTGAAAAAAAACCCCACATTAAAAAAAACCCACCCCCCCAAAATATATAAAAGCATATAAACCAGGTTACAGCTTTCCATACTACATTCTTAAGCTAAGAATGTGTATGCAGCATTTCCAAAGCCAGAGGGGTATAAAGCAATGGAGCATTACCTTTGGAAGGAGGATGAGAAAGCCTCTTGCACTACTGAGGTGGTGGCTGGAGCTGCCATCGGGCTGGCTGTGCTGGGAGCAGCAGGGGCAGGCTGAGGTGCTGAAGCATGTGGTGCAGGAGCAGCAGAGCTGGGAGCCACCGGGGCATGCTCAACAGGGGTGCTAATTAGAGGTCAATTAAATAAAACAAGAAGCATCTTAAGAAGGCGTGCATGTACATGGAGAGCATAAAACCTACTATGTTTGAACCTGCAGCGGCAAACATAGTAGCTGGCTGGGTTACTGAGGGAAAAGCACAATTATGCCAAGAAAAAAAAAGACATTTGTTCAGCCTTTTCCATTGTGCAGTTCAGACTGCAATGCAGTGTTGGTCCTGCTTGACTGAAATTTACCCCAGGTGTTAAAGGGCACTTCACTCCTGCTCCCACTGATGCCAGTGGTTGGAAATGTGGCTCCTAGGACTGAAGTGGCTGTGAAGAGCTGTCACAGTCTTGTGAGCTCCTATAAACTCCATCAAATATAATGAAATGAAAGATAATAATCTAGTCTTGTATCCTGTGACTATTTAAGTAACCTGTTGAACTATTAATGTCTTCCATCACCTCCCTCAAATTTGAGAATTACTCATCTCTTACAGACAGACAAATGGAACAAAGTTAGCAAGTTTTTTTTAAATCAGGGCATCACTGTACATAGCTGTCTTGTCCATGAGCAGTGGCCTAGAAAAATAATGGATATATGTCTATTTGTTGAGGCCTATGTCATAAGTATATTGTCACATCTCTGTGTTCTTACAATTACTCCTATCAGGGTGCTGGAATTCGGTGATCCTCTTGCTCAAGGTGCAAATGTCCAAAATGCTCCTTCCTGAGCACACCAAGTATCAAATAACAAAAGAAACCTTACAGCTCCACAGCTGTTTCTTCAGCCAACCTTAGCCCCCCAACACTGTGTCTCTCTCAGCTTTTTTTCCTAAGCAGAATTACCATCCACTGTGCACATTATCTCATATTTCCTTTTGCTTCTCTCGGGAGCACAAGTTCTATTCCTCAGGACCTAGAACGAGTGTTTGGTGTTTCTGAGTTTGGGATACCCCTTGTTCTCCAAGGGACTGTCCCATTTCCCCTGTCCTTCACCTCCTCTTCTAGAGTTCAATAGGCTACAGGATGGTGTCTTAATTCAGCTGAATATCGTTTGATTAGCTGAAACAGAAGCTGGTTGTTATACCCACAAACCTCAAAGTTCAATGCAGCCCTCAACAAAAGCAGGAAATTGGTATTTTCTCCCTTATGGAGATTCATCTACAATTATGTACATAATAAGTAAGTTCCTGAAAACAATCATCCAGTTTGCAATTCTGGCTTTCAAATCCTTACACGAAGTTTTGTAACAGTTTTGCAGAAGTTCTTCCATAGTAATTGACATTTGAGAGATGATTTCTCCCATCCTGACGCATTTCATGATGTAAATTCTTCCAATTAAATAGGAGACTACCAATTTCACAGGCTGTGTTACAGAGTAGCTGTGTATTATCCATCACAGCTAATCTGGTATGAATTTCAACACTGTGAAATTTTCCCTGTGCCACAGTGGGTACCAGAATCACCCCATTAAAAGCTGTGGAGTCACAGTTTTCATCTTACATACTTATATATCTTTGATTTGGCAAAGAGGAAAGGATTGAAACCATGCTGCACATAAAAATGTAACTTAATGTATGTGTTAGAAACAAACACAAACTAGGATTTCACCCATTTTGTCTATCTGCACTGATGTGAAAGGGAATTTACTACAGATTTCAGAAGATTCAAGACTTCATACCTTGAAGAGAACAGTGAACTTAATTAATTGCAATTTAATTGTAACAATCCACAAAATAATCAGAACACATATTCAGTGATAAATACTGAAAAGAAAGTAAAAAAAAACCCCAATCCATATGTGTGGACATGGACCCGTGTGGAGGCAGATTTGAACAGAATGAACCCACATAAAGAAAATGAACCCAAATAT
>JAYDZK010000271.1:7305136-7370411 GCA_034509185.1 Euphonia xanthogaster | reverse complement strand
ACGCTCTTCCGATCTAGAAAATGAACCCAAATATACTAGAATACCTTTTAAAGTTTAAAAGAAATACAAACAAATTTTATCTTGCATAATATTTGTAACATTTCTTTTTATGTGATTAAAATGTTAGAGTCTTGCTTACCTGCCTTCATGGTAGAATATGTTAATTATCAGAACAAGGAATTGGAATAAATATAAATTAAGTGGATATAACCATAAAAATCAGAGTGGTTTGGTTACATAATTTATATGCAGTTGGTAACATTCTCAAAACAGTTCTATAGAAAGAGCTCAAGACTGACTTGACTGGTCTTAATTTAGCAACTATAAATTTTACATGATTTTATCTATATTGTCAAGTACAATGGCCAAAATGATTTTTTTCCCTCCTCCTTTCTAGTTTTTCAGTCTGATTTTTCATTTTAATTATTCAAGAACAGAGAAATTTCAAGAATTGATAAATGCTTTATAAAAAAGATCATCTGATGCAACAGCTTCATTACGACATATTATAGAGTGTTTTTTGGTTGGTTGGTCGATTTTTAAATACAATAATTTTGTAGACTTTAAATCTTTATAGTACTTGGTATTTTAAAAGACATTGAAAAGATCAAACATCTTCATATTTGCGGTAACAAAGATAAAATTAAGTTAGGTGGATGAAAACAAACACACATCTCAGCTGATTTTCACTCATGAAAAGGAACACAGATCAGTAGAGGTTAAGAAGATAATAATGGTTAAACCATAATGAGAGCACAGCAACAAATGCACTCTAACATTTAAAATATAAGTGTAGGCTGTACTTTTTTCTCTTGGTGAAGTCCTAAATTCTGAGATTTTCTATCCCAGTAACAAGGAGTGGATGATTAAAACAGCACTTAGTCTCCTTTATGTAAAGCATGAAGGGTTTTGTGTTTCTAATCTTCCAACAGATCACTTGCAAAGAATCAAAAAATAGAAAACCAAAACTAAAATGGAAATGAAAAAAAATCAATGATTGCATCATTTGTAGGAAAAAAGTGCCAGAGAAAGTGTTTAGAGCAAGCTGTAATGTGGAAGGATTTAATACTTGAACATGGGAATGTTTGTGGAATCCACTGAAAATCCAGAAATACCAGCTGCTGCTTCTCTGCTGAAGATGCCTAAGGACTTGTCTCTGTACTGTAGGTGTGATCCTACGAGAGCCACTGAAAATGTAACCCCCACGTGAACCAGAAGCTGCTGGAATTGGAAGAACTGGAACCTTGGCCTTTGAGGCAGTGGGCATTTCCAGCTGAAGGAGTTAGAGGCTGTTATTACCAAACCATTGCAAAGCTCCAAACAGGGTCAGTTATCAGTTACACGGCACAGTGTACCTTTGGTTACTGGATGAAGCAAGAGGGGCTTTCTGGCCAACACCGGCCTCCCCCTGGCTTGTACCTGCTCCAAGCCTCACAGAGCCCTTGGAGGCCACTGGCTGAGCATTGGCAGTGTTGGCATCCCTGGTGGATGACTTAGGAGGATGCCAAATACTCGAGGTCACATACTGGGGCGCACGCGCGGCACCTGCAGGCCTGGGTAACAGAGATCACAAGGGCGATTGTAAACGAGCCAGCTCCTAGGTAATAGCAGGGCTGGAGGAGCAGACAGAATTCCAGCCACAGATGGAGCTGGAGATCATAATGACAGTGCAGATGAAGTAATCTTGATAGTTCAGTGGTTAATTACTGCCTAAGACCAGGAAAGGCTTGACAAATGAAAAAAGGTACCTTGTGTTAAATCTGGAAATCATATTGCTATGAATATCAAAATAAGCAGAGCTGTGATGGTAATGGAGGTGGAGAAAGGCTGTGGTATGATAGATCACACAAGGTTAAGGCAACATAGGAGGACAGTAACACCAGTCATATATCAGAAATTGTTCCTGGCAAAATAAGATGATAGTTAAAAGAAAAGGAGATTTCAGTGAAGCAGTTGCATAGTCCTAGAAATGGTTTTACACAAATGAAAGTGCTGGTGAAATTCTAACATGTGTTCCTTGTTCTTTACAATTTAATTTATTTTCAGGAATCAGGGGGTTTATTTCCTTCTTTTTTAAAAATATTGCTTTAAAAATAAAAATCAATTTTCCCAACTGTTCAAGTGCCAGTTGCCATTACTTGTGTCATTATTAACAAATAATGCTTGCACTCAGATATAAACTATGCAACCTTCGTTCAAATATAAGCAGTCAAAAACCCCCCAAAATAAAAAGTGGTTGCTGAGGCAGAAATCAAAAACAAAGAGAAAAGCAATAGTATAAAATTCTTTTCATGACTAACTACTAAGAGGCCTTTCTTTGCCCCAAACAACTGGACAGATTCACTCAAGAAATACATGTGCATCAGTACTTGGGGGTTTAATAAAGGAACTAATTGAAAACAACACATTTCTGTACTTAACTGCAAAATGTTCTGAGATCCTTTGTGAGAAAACAACTCAACATGAAAGAACTTACAGAGGGACTGTTTTGAACCTCATGACCCATTGAATATCAACCAAAACCTGACATATACATATTCTTAAAAAGATAACCTTATATAGATTTTAAAAACATCTTGAATACTCTAGATGAAGTTTAAAATGGAAATTGTTCTTAAAACTCCATCACAAATTGACAGTACTCCATTTCAGGAATATTTTATTTAAAGCTTCTTATTTTTCACGTTTAAAATTTTGAGAAACACAATCCCCACCTGTTCCACATCACAGTGCATGAGAAAGAAATGTCTACTGAACCCACTTAGCTGCAGCCTCTACTTTCATCATCTGCTCAAACAGTGTATTTTTATAACAGTTTTTGAGGTAAGAACAATATGGAGGAAGTGGAGATACTCTCTTAGGAGAAGTAAATCAAACACAGCAAACATTACCTGTTTTCTGATGCTGCTGCAAGGTTTTCCTTGTCTCTGTGAAAGGAGGGGATACCATATGAAATAAATGCAATTGCCAGTGATGGCAAAAAAAGCCCCACCCAAAACAACCAGGGAAGAAGAACATGGGTTGGGAAGAAATGTTTGGTTGCAAAAAGCATCCTAGAGTGAGTGGTTGCTCATGAATACAGCTGTGAGAAACCTCTCCAGCTTTCCAGGTGAAACCACCAGATATACAAGTTTGCTGTATACCTCTTACCACTTGCAAACAACTTTGTTTCAATAATAAAATAAAAGGGAAATCAGTGGTTAGAAATGAGACATTGTATGTGTGTATACAATTTCAGGAATAGTTTTGACTTTAATAAGTTTCCTTTTAAAAAAGAATTCAATAATGTTCCAGCAGAACATACTTGGATGCCAAATCCAAGCATTAAAAATAATCAGAGTCGGGCAGTCCTCATGGACCCGATATTTTGAAGTGATAAGCACTTAAATGGTTAACAAAGACTTAAGGACAAAAAGGATTTCTTATGCCTGGCATCACTTAAAAATTCTCTGCCCTATCCAAATACTACCTTTCTCAACATAAATTGGATTAGAAACAATTCCTTCAACTGGAAATCATTCCTTTGTTGAGGTGAGGATTAAGTCAGCCTCAGTTTCACTGACAGAGAGCTGGGCTGTTATTCTGTAAACACACATACACACTTAAAAAATAATTGATCTGTTTAAATGCAAGCAATTGTTTATCTGTAAGAGGTTAAGACACAAGTAATTTCATAAAGAATAGAATCCATTAGCCTTAAACACCTAAGTTTGAAATCCAGTTAGTTAAGTAATTGAGATAGTTTCACTATTTAGCAATTTAATGGGTGATTGCATCCCTTCCTATTTAAGGAATTGTGCTGAAATTTCAACAGGTTTAAAGCTGAAATATGCCAAAGGAGAACACTTTTCTTAAGTGGCATGTAAAATTACAAGCCACAAACTGAATGTCCTCATTCACCTAACTGAATCTCCTTCCTGAAGCATCCTTGGAAAACAAAAAAGGAATACATGCACTTCTTTATGTGGAATTGCTGGGCCCCAATCATTAACTTACATTATGTATGGAAGGCTATTCTTAATATTTTCCACATGATTATCAGTATTGTGTTTATGCACTTGTACATTTACATATATATGTACAGTCACATATTCTTTCCTTAGTTCAGTTCCAAGAAAGTTATAAAAACCAATCCAGTTAAGATCAGCAAAGGCTTGGGTTTGAATTTTTAAAATCTCTAACTAAAATGTAGCTAAAATATGAACTGAAGCCAGATTTTTGAAACCCAGAAGTTGGGAAATGCCCCTCAGATGTGTGTGAATAAGATGTTCCTGTGGTCAGAAGAGCCTGCCCTTAAGAGAAATCCCCCAAGGAGGTCGATGGCTCACCACTCTGAAGCAATGAGAAACCAAACACTGTCCTTATGGTAAGCAAGCTGTGAGTTCACTGCAATGCCAGCTATGAAACAAGGTGCAGGAGGATGGATTAGAGACTGTGCAGGTGTGGGAACTGTTAATTTACCAAGAGCCATCATCATGCAGCAATGCTAAAGAACACAGGGCCTGGAAAAAAACCACAGCACTATTTATCTCCAGTGTTGCCAAATGCTCTCTGAGAAATCACAGCCAAGACCAAAAGGCAGGCAGCTGGGGTCAGGCTGAAGCCGTGCTAAGCCTCTGTTGTTACAGTTCATCTGATCCTAACTTTTCTGCTCCAATAGCTGTGGCTACACTGAGCAAGGCACACAAAAGTCGCTTGACTCAAGGTCACTTCGAGGTCGGTGTTTCACAAGAGCTTTCCCCCAAGTGCACAATATTGGATAACGTTGGGTGACGATGGCAGGGGAGTTGTGAAGGTTAGAACAGAGAGAAGTATAGTAAAAATACTTCCACAGAGTAAAACAAAGGTAAAGGCACAGAGTAAGGGGGAAAATGAGTTCGAAGGCACATAACACTTCTTCATGGTTTTGCTTCCAGGACCTATTTCTCTTCCCAGTCAAGAGGAGTAATTCCCATTTGGCTACCAAGAAGAAAGGCTCAAGATCAGATGTGCCTCTGACTAGCAATACTTGCATTTTAAGGAACTGATGACTGGATTTCTGGCCTTTACAATCAAAACATTTCTTGCTAACTAAATGCAGAAATAACTTTACTTTTGAGCCAAATACATCCCTCAGGCAGGCTCAGTAAAGTCAATTCCTTCACAACATGAAAGAATTTGGCTCAGAATACTACGAGCTGTTTGCATCTCTGTCTACACAGGCTGCTGCAATAACTGACACTAGTGGATAATAGTTTGAGCTATCTGGGAGAGACTCAAAATTACTGTGGGGGATTTTTTTTCTGTCTGCAGTTGTTTTCAGTCCCCACTGAAATGGCTTTTGATAGAAGGGCTTCAGCCAATGACTGTTCTGAGAGAACAGTGCAACTCCCACAGATTTCATTAAATGTTGGACCTGTATTTCAAAAAAGACCTATTTATGCAATATACTGTCTTCCCAATTCCACAGGACATTATACAGTAGAAATTATGAAATGTTTTCTTCTCATAAAGTATGCTACATGATATGGTGCTAAAGGCAGAGTGAAATGATAGAAATAGAGTCTTTCCCTTGCACACACCAACAAGAATCAGAACAGTCTGAGTAACAGAAATCAATATTCATTGCAAGCCAAGCTCGTGTGTGCTATTGGATCCTAAAAATAGCCTGGAGAATCTTCAGAATTTTCAATAAATGAGTAGGTTGAATCTGAACTGTACATAGGGAATATTGGAATGCTTTTCCATTCTACTTTTTGGGAACAAAATGCAAAAGATTCCTAAACATGTACAGGTAGCAGGCAAGCTGAAACATGGAGGTGGTGCACCTTCCATCTACCTTCTTAGATAGCAACAGATCTAGACTGTCTCTCTGGAAAAGGTCTGCTCTATTCCCCTAAAATGTGGAGGCAGAATCCTGTGATGTGCAATGAAGACCTGGCAACATAAAAGCATGAGGTGTCCTCAGGGCCCACGTGGTCCTTCAGCTACTCTTTCAGTACTGAAGCAAAAAGTGAATATTCTAATTGAGTTTTTTCCCTACACTCTCGTGGAGCAAGACTATTTTTCAAATTTGACAAATGAGAGACTAAAACTTAATAGATTTGTTCACGGCCTAAAAGAAAGCCCACAGCAGCGTAAGGAACTGAAACAAGCTCTCCCAAACCCCAGGTGAGTACTTAAAGTATCAGTTCACCCTCTTTAATAAGGTGTTATAGATTTTGAAATAAATATATCTGTTCAGTTCATCAGTATTTTACTGTATTGAGAACCCAATAAATTCTTCTACTGAGTCTGATAGATATATGATTTTTTTTCAAAGGGGAAATAAACATACAGATTATTAGGGTCTGTATTTACTGAAATTAAAAATTCTGTTTTTCTAGTAGTATAGTGTGGATTTGCAGGACTAATCAGACTTACAACTTTCATCCTAGCATGTACTTATATTTATATAAGCATATTTACCTTAAAATAAAATTTCCTTTAAAGAAGTAAAACTAACAAAGTCATTTTAAAGAAATTCTTATAGGGTGTCTGGGAGTAAAGTTGTGTGAAAGCTATTTTCTAATTGCCTTCCAAACATTTTTTGTCTTGAGGGCATGAGACACTGACATTGTTGGAAACTGGACACTGAGCTAGAGTAACTGCTGTTCTGATCCAGTGAGGCTATTTCTACCTTTCTGTATTGCAGCTGAGAATTTTTCCATGGTCAGATGACTATTGAGGTTGCTTGCCTTTTTTCACCCCATGCTATATTTCTGTTATTTTAACAAAGACACCAGAAGACAAACAAAGAAATGACAGGCAGTTAACTGCAGAGAACAGAAGATGACTAGCATGCTGGTTTAGTTAACACTTCAGCTTGGGATCACAAAAAGGGGCAGAAGAGCGAGTCTCTCTTTTTCAGCCACTGTAGTTAAGAATGTGAGCAGCCCACGCCCAAACAATTGCAATATATCCTACTATGTTTGCTTTCCAAAACAGGGAAATGCTTTCCTCACAGGGGTTTCCTGGTTTGTGCAGACAGTGCCACAGAAGAGAAGAAGCATTATCAGAGATTCAGTGAAAACAATCAGCAGCTCGTTCTCAACAGATCGTATGAAACTCCATCAAAGCAGCTCACTAAAATCCAAGCCAATCCCTCCCATTAATGCATTTTAGTGGCATCTACAGCTTTGCTGTTAAAGCTGACAATCACAGAATAAATGCAGCTGGACACACAGCAGCCTTAGTGTTGGGGAAAGGTAAGGTAACTTTTGCCCAAGGTTTACATTGTGATATTTGGCATGTGAACTCCAATTTTAAATTTTATCTCGTTGGTAAATACATCACTTTAGTAAGAACAAAGACTGCAAAATTCTGAGCATGTGTAGCAATTGGAGCTGGGATTTAATTCAGGTAATTTTTCCCTATCTTGGCCTTAAGTGTGCAATTTGGTTTAATTGAATGTTTTCCTGTAGCTTTCTACAGCCCCACGGTACAAAGCACAGGGATCTGCCACCAGGCACCTGAGCACAGCATCCAAACTCAGTCTGTGCTCCTGACCACTACAGACAAAAGCAATGCACAACAAGTTTGGGGTTTGTATGCCAGGAAATGATTCCCCTCTCACTGAAATGTTCTTTCTCATCAGGACTTCACTTTTCTCCAGGGAAGCTGAGGAAAGAACAAGAACTCAGAGGTTTCACTTTCAGGGGGTTGTTTTTTAGATCTACTTTTTAATTTGTGCACATTGATGATAAGAAAATTCATACTTCCTCTACATGGCATTAAACTAAGTTTGAAGCTGCCCCTGAAACCCAGCAATGTGTCTGTGCTGTTCAGTTCCTGAATCAAATACCTAATTGGTATGAATTAGAATGGCTGTCATTTTTTCAGAATGTGGGTTAAATTTTATTTCATAAACTCTCTCAAGGATTTTCTTACCTTCCCTCTCTCTCATTTGTAATCATAAACATTCTGGGTCAGCCACAACAAAAATGCTTGCATGGAAATGAACTATTAGGAAGTTATTAGTATTTAGGGTAATTTTGCTGACATTAATGCAATTTAGAAGCAGAGTAAAAGGAAGCAGTGCCAGTGCTCTGCTCCAGCTCATGCTAAGCAAAGCTGTGAGCCAGGCTGATGATCCACAGACCCCAGCTGAGTGCCTCTGAGTTACAATGCTCGTTGGAAAACCTGCTGCATGTTAGAACTGCTTTTCCCCTTTTGGACTGAGCAGTCAGAGAGAAAGGCAGCATTGGTGTCTTGGTCAGCCACCTGCATCAGCTGAAGGATGCACATTAAAAATTTTAAAGGTTGCACAGTAAAAATGAAAGTTAATGTTCATTTCTGATCATGCAAAAGTTACGTGGTGGACGGGAAGGGGCAGGAGACTGGGGAGGTAAAGATGAGATGCTACATATAGGTCAGTACACCCACACCCAAAGCTTAATTTCAGCTTTAACAGGCTCTGTTAGCTTGGGCATTACTTTCCTTATGGACTGTTTTGAGAAAAGTTTAATGGTATTTTCTAATTGCATCTGGAAGCTTCACTGTTTCAACTTTAAGTGGGTACATTGAAGTGGATACACTGTAACTTGCACTGTCTTTGACCAATTTATTCTACAGGGAACTGACTTGGAAACAAGGGATTTATGATGCCCTAATAATTTTTTTCCTGTAGATCCTCCAGGAGTATTTAGAGGAAGAAAGACTTTATATTTGACCAATTTTCTCTCCTGATTTCACTCAAGATTCCATGGAGACAATTGAGTTATTTCACTGTTCCTACACTTTTGTCACTCTTCAGGTCTTAAAAGGTGAGCAGGCATTAGAAGATACTAATTTGATGTGCTTATTTTTTTTATTATGTTCTTTAAGTGGGAAATCTACCTAGAGAAGTCTGCTTTATTTTACAAGCTGTTGTGGAAAGATAGGCCATGTGTTTCAAAAGCAGCACTTCTGGTAATTTGAGCAGCAGATAGGAGGTTTTTGGTAATTGGGCAGATCAGCAATGTTAATCATTGGAAATTTTGGCCAACCAAGGAAGGAAATCAAGATGCCTTAGCTTTTAGTGGTGTCAGATGGCTTTGATTAGCAGCCATAGAACAAGGATGTTACTGTGCTCGAGAGCAAGTTTTAGTCAATTAATTTTCATGTATCCTGCAGAAAGCTGGCAACTAAAGGCAAACTGATTAAAGAAAATAATTATCTGGTAATACCATACCAAAATTCTGGCTTTTTAACTCTTTGCAAACTCAAATTTGTGCAAGGATCCATTTAAGTTTCTGATACATGTAATGGGAATCCCAGTCACTGAAACTCATGGTAGACACAGCTAAAGAAGCTACAACATCAACTCAGCTCCTGTGGGAACCCGAGTGCACAAGTGAAAAATTGGTGTCACTTCTTCTGCCCCTGAGGAAGGTTTCAGAAAGCTCTGTGGTGTTGGACTTTTCAAAAGTGATAAAGTATTCCCAGAAATACTTGTTCCTTGCTCTGGAAGATATACTCCACCCAGTTGTGCATAATGAGAGAGAAACTGCAATGAAGTGACCTCTGTATTACTTAGCAAAACCATACTGTCCTTCCTGTGCAGTCAGGCACGAGGAGAGGGAGGCAAGGGAAGGAGCCCCAGAACCTTCCTCCCTCTGTCATTTTGTCATGCATGAAAGGATCAGAGGTCAAGCTGTCACACCCACTCTCCTAAAGCCACACTGCACACACCGCATGCAGGCAGTGCCTCTGCTGCAAACTGAGCCCTGCAGGAGGTCAGGGGGCTGCTGGAGCAGGAGGCAGGGCAGCAGGGTTCAGGAGACAGGTTAGTTTAGCTCAAACAGCCTTGTACCACAGCAGAACAGGAGCATGTCCCTGTGCCATAACCAGACAAGCAGATTTACCTGGAAAGCCTTTTGGATTTGATTTCCTACTGGCATCAGCTTTGCTGTGTCTTCATTAAATGCTTATATGCTATGCTTTACTGGCAATATTGGGGAGGGCAGGGGGTGCATATGACTACCCACATCCTGTGTTTTACTTTATTTTTGGCATGGAGGTTATTTAGAAGACAGGAGTGTCACCAACCATTGTCCTCTGCTCAGCAGAGCTGTCACAGGTTGAAATATTTTCAGCACGGGACAGATACACCTGCCATCATCAGTGCTGGTTTAAAGAATTACATGACTCATTGAGTCTTCAATCAGGAACCTATTTCAAGCCTCACTGCCATTAATTGTGACTGATTTTCCTGGGTGGGACAGCAGACTTCTACAAGTGCTCAGGAAACACTGCAAGATGGGGCTGGTCACTCAGAAGCCACACAGAGTGAGATAAGCCTGAACATACAAAAATTAAATAGGCTAGGCTTGCCCTTTCATAGAACAAAGCTACTGGTTTTTTTTCAAAGCTTTAATGCTTTTTTATCAGGCCCAGGTTTGCTCCTGTCACTAGCAATGATATGCACTAGAGAGAAAAATCCAGGCCAATTTCTCTGCCTTACAGACAAAGCCTGCCTCCTCCTCAGGAAGCAAAAACAAAGCCTCTCCAGAGCTATACAAAAAGAGATCCATAACATTAATTTTCTGGACTTGAAGATCACCATGACAACATAAAAAATTTTTGAGGAGTAAGAGTTGAGGAATTACTAGCCTATATATAAAAAAAGAAATGAAATACTTGACTGACAGTTTTAACACAAAAGGTCCATCACTTGTGAGATTTTTTAAAAGGGATTGGGCTAAGCAGTTGAAATATGCTGTAGTAAAAATCTTGCTGTAAGGATTAATGAAGGCACCTTCACAAAAGGTCTTTAACATTGCAGCAGTGCTAAAAGCTGCCAGATAGTCAAGATTTTTTCCTATTGCTTTTTTCCCCCCATGTAACTGCATAAAGAATTGGCATTCTACAAGCTTGGGGAATGTTAGATTCCATTTTTTATCCTACAGAAAAAAGGATTAAAACTATTGCCCTACATGATTACGTTTTTTATATACACTGAATTTATCTCAGTAAAATACTTTTCAAAATAACATTAAGTGTAAACATTGAGATATAATCTAGACATTTCCACTTTAACACATGCACTAGAACTCTTGGAAATTACTATTATCTGTATAATATTCATAAAACATTAAGGATGCACAGTTGCTATTACCATGAAGAGACTGTATTACTACTTATAAAAACATCTAATTTGGTTGAAAATTAGAACCAGAAGATTATTTTGCTCAGGTACATTTTATGTTTATGAAAAAAATCTGAATTGCCTATTGATATTTTAAATTTATCAAAATTTCCCATACATAAGTAAAATTCACCACCACTTTGGTTCACCAAAGGTTGCTCCTGGCAGCAATCAGGAAAAGCTAAAATGGTGCTCTTATTTCATGCAATGATGCTGATTTACCAGAGGTACTAAGAAGATAGTGTGATCAGAATCTGTTTGTGTTCCCAGAAGGAAAATAGAAATGCATGCTGTGAATTAAGTAGCATGTCCTGAAGTGCTCTGGTATTCAGCTAAGAAAAGTGAAATGCATTTTAAAAGGAATCAGTGCTTATGTACTCTTAAGTAATACTGAAGAATTAGGTTCTTTATATATGTATGATAATCCTTTAAACACTTCAGTATTTGGCTGATTCATGCAAAATTCTCCATGAACAGTAGCATTTCCTTGTTTCTATAACACAGAAAAAAATGGGAGCTTGAATGAACTTGGTTCTTGTACAAACTGCTGAGACAAATCTGGAAGCAGCAAAAAGTGTGATAGTTTCAATCTGATCTCATGCACTAATCCCTTGGATTGGAATTACTGCTACCAGATAAAGGGACCTAACTCAGCTGCTTTGTCAGTTTTATTTCAATTCAGACAACTTACAGGTCAATAATAATGATAGCTAATAATGGAAAGCTTTTTGACCAAATTTTATATTTGGGAAAGAAAAGTTCTCCTTCTTTCAATAATCACTTGAAGCAGTTATTGTTTTAAAACAGAATAAAGTACTGTGTAAAATAGGCACAAAATTATTTTAGTTTTAAAACCTTTTATTTCAGATAAAGCATGCTGCTATATACAGAAAAAATGTGAGTCAAAGCAAGAGCAATACAGAATGGGCAACATATTCCTTAAAACTTACAAGATGCTTTTAAAAGCTCCAGTGCACCAGCAGTATGATATATTCTTCTCACTCCTAAATCACCTCTAGCAAAATGTCATTTCCTTGCAGATCCTGAGCAACCTCAGCTATCTCTTCTTCATATATTGATAAATTAAAGTTTCCAACACAAAACTTACAGCAATGGTTTCAGGAAATGACTTTTCCCAGGATAATATGTTGAAATATAACTTCACATTGCTAATATCTTATTTCAAACAGCATCATTCAGCTCTGCAAACTGTGTTATACATTTAGCAAAGTCTAGGCCAGTTTTCCTTTTCAACTTTCTTTCTCTTACTTCATTACCTTTACATCAGAAAAACTCTATGAAAATCTCATTCTTTTTCTTTCTAAAGAAATACTGCCAATAATTTCCTTCTCATTTTCTTCTAAAATGAAAGTCAAGAGACTACAATAGTGAGGCTTTGCTGTCTACTGAAGTTTGAGATAATAAAGGCAAAAAGCTAAGCTACTTGATCATGAAGAGCATGTCCTGGCTTGGGTCATGATTTCACCTTTGGTGACAGTGACTGGCTAACAGGCTAACAGCAGACACCGAGTGCCTAGCAGCACATCCTGGCACGGGTGGCAGGCTCAGGCTCTAAGTCAGGCCAGAGTTAATGTGTTACTGGCACCCAGTGTCTGCCCTCGGACGGGACGGGACGGGCGTTTAGCTTTTAACGTTAAGGAGCTGCGCGGACAGGCCGTGATGCCAGTTGCGCAATTTGGCAAAGCGTGGGCTGTTACGTTCCGTTTCAAACCTCTCCCTGTGGCATGAGGAATGAGAGACAGAGACAGAGAGAGAGACACACACACAGAGAAGAAAGAAAGGAGGGAGAAAGAAAGGGGTTAGGGACCACGGCTACACTCCCCTGCCTTACAACTAGGGCAGTGGCAATTTATTTGGATTTTTTCCTCAGCTTTCAAATCAGCATCGTGGAGGCTGGGTGATGCTTTTTGGACCATGTGTGAAAGGTTTTGCAGTGGTTTATTTCTGAGAAGTAACTTGATATAACTTCTTATTCTTTGACTTGTGCTCGGTATTACAGGGCTGCTTTTGCTAGAAATGCAGTGTAATCCCATTGTTTTCCTCCCAGCAGTTTCTCTTGGCTTCTCCCTCCCTCTCACACAACTGAGGAGTCAGTGAAAGTTAACTCATACAAGTGCAAAATAAATGCAAATTCTTTTCCATTCTCTAACTCTTACATCAGCCCATATATAACCTGCAGTCCTTCCTGCAAGGACCACCAAGCCCAGGTTTCAGCAGTACTTTTCTAGAGCTTCCTCAGAATGAGCGAGTATCAGTGCTGACATTTTGCATAGAGATTTCTGGTCATTTGTGTCACAGAGCAGAACAACAGGGGATTTTCAAAGCAGAGTCCTGTGAAGTACTGGCCACCTCCTGCCACCCCCGACTGCAGACTGGGGTGCTCGAGCCATGCTCAGCACCTCTCAGGATTTAATCTTTTCTAGATGCTCTAGAGTTCAAATTCAGCTTTTGTACATAAAAAGGGGAAGAAGGAGGATGTGAGATGATAGCACAGTCAAGGAGAAGTATATCAAACAGAATGAAAAAGAAAATGTTCTTGTTATTTGCAAAACTTTTTGTAGTCATTGCAAACAAGGTCATTTTTTCCTCATTATTTACACTCAAAACACAAGACAATTAATTGTGTTAATGCAGTGGAACTCGAGAGTGAAACCAGCCAAACAGAAAGGAGCAGACTGGGCTGGTTTTACTCCTCAGCCTGAGGAAAGCACAAAACAATAAACAGAGTAAATGCCAACAAATTCGCTGATATTTCTAAATCTTTTGAGCTTAGTAACACAGTGCCATGCAAGTCACAGTCCTAAAGGAGTCTTGATGTATGACTTCTCAAACTATTTTTTATGCTTTTAGGTAATTAAGAGATATAAAGTATTTCTAGCTGAAACTTTCTGATGGCATTTTTTTTCAGCTACACCAGAATATATGAGCTCCAGTGGGTCTGATATATAATTTAAGAACTCCCTTACTGCTTTGAAGATATTACCCCTCCATTCAAGGAAAAGGTATTCAGAAACATCTGTTTGGCTTGAAATGGATCCCATCTCTCCAGAAAATATTCCACAACAATCATCACACCAGCAATGAGAAGCTGTCATAGCAAGTTACACTTTTATGTGTGCCTTCAAAATAGCAGCAGCATGAGCAAAGGACAGTCATACAACACACTCATTAATATTAACTGACAGGAATGTTCTGCCACCCAAATTCCCAAGCTTATGGGTTTTTTTGAACATATGTCATGAAGTTGGAAGCAGCAATCTAAAAGTGACTATTTTAATGTAAAACAGTTCTGCCAAAAATAAGCTACATCTTTCTTCCCTCCACTCCTCAGTGTTTGGAAGAAACCTGATCACCATTCCATGCAATTCCTGCTGGCTACCCTGAGGAGCTGACACAAAAGACAAGAGAGAGCACTAGAGAGGGATTGCTCTCAGCCTGCCTGAGGCCACAGTGATGGATGCCTGCACAGCCAGGGCCCTGCTGCCAAATCCCCAGCGGAGTGTGTCCAATGTTTGAGGTGGGTATCAAGCTCCCAGATGGTGCCAGCACTGTCAGTGGGGTAGGAAGGAGACCCCAGTTCATTCCTTGCACCAGAGCTTGCACCAGCTGCACTGTCCCTGTGTAACTACCTACACATGCTCCCTTATTCCTCTACTACCAATGCACACCTTAAACCTGCTCAGCTGTGCCTAAACATAACCAGAACATCCTTGGGCAAGAAAAGAATAACACATTGATACCTAAAGACTGCAGAAAACGTGCAAAGCATAGTGGATGTAGCCATGTACTTGGAATTAGACTGGACAGAATGTGCAATTTACATGTGTTGATGTGCTATCAGTAATTATTGTCAACATATCTTATATCATGTAAAGTTTCCACTATTTTGTATTTTCCAAAGCCACAGATTAGACCTAGAGAGATTATTTCTTTAAAACCACATATTACTCTCAGATATGAATGGGGCAATGTTAAATTCAGCACAATGCTTTAAATCCCATCAAAATAAGGATTTGGACGTGTGCTATTACATCAAAACAGATAATGCACAATACATGTAATGAGAATTAGGCTTGCATATTTGAGGAAGAAATAAATCCCTGAGGGCTATAATGCCAAGCCTGATGTTCAGGCAGCCAGCCATGAACTTGGGTGAACTGCAGTGGAGAGATTACAGCAAACACCAACTGAAAGCATTCTTGTATTCTCACAGGGAAGACAGCAGATCTCTTTCTCACTGATTCAACATTTGTAACCTGCACTGTGATCTAAAGCTCAGAACCTTTAAAGAACCCACAGGGCAGTAAAATATAAAATAGAAAAAGAAGGGGTGAATTGAGTACCAAACACATCACAAACCAGCCAGTGGCTTAGAGCACCTAAAGTGAAACAGGGATTTGAAGTATGCAAACAGAAACTAAGGATTGCATGCAGAATGCTTCTGATTCAACTGCAGTTTTTAAGCTCAACATAATAATATTTAATACATCTATTTCCTGGCTATGCAGGATGATGATAAATCTTTAATTCCATATTATATCTGAACATATCCTCTTTTTCAGTGTTTTTGATACATCATATGAAACAAATACATTTATCCATTAGCAAAAGCAGTCCTGTGCTTCCATATTCTACAAATTTAGGTCATATTTATTCCAAACAAAACATAAACAAATGATTATGGGTATGAATGGAAACAACTCCTTTACTGTATCATTTAAGGAGAATCAAATGTCAATCAGAGGGTCATCCAAATAAATTGCTCACAGATTTCAGTGCTATCCCAACATTACATATTTTTTAACCACTTACACATTCAAGTAGTTACACAGGCCTTGGAACTCATCACACACCCAGTAAAGTACAGGAAAGTTGCATAAGCAGAGAGCTTTCAGATTTGAACATACACTTCAGCAATTTTACACTGTTTTTCCTAAAAACATGCTGATTTGTTATCCTTCTCATTCCAATGCCTCTCAATTTTTGCATTTTAATTTTAGTGATTTTTAAGCAAATGTGTTAGAATATTTTAGGACAAAAATATAATAAAGGAAGTTCATATTAATGCCATTTTAAAACATTATTGGGTTATCAGGAAAGAGAAAGCTGTATTTTTCACAGGGACTTGCCTACCTTGACCTCCTCAGGGCTTCTTCATCTGGATCTTGCACTGTAGGAAAAAATGTTTCAGTTATAAAACAGAAAGAAATGAGTTGGCTTTATGGTATTTAACATTCTTCAGAAACTTATCAAAAGCCTATCAAAAGGTGCATTCACACTGACTTTGCAGCAGTGGAGTTTGTAAGAACATCATGAAGATAGCAGTTCCCTAGGGACAGGAAGGAGGATGTTAGGAGGAAGGCAGCTATTACAACTACTTTCCCATTCATTATTAGCAATGTTTCACAGCTGTAGGCAATGATGCTACAGAGAGGTCCTGCTGTTTTTTACAAAGCAGGAGAGACAGCAGCAGCACGTCAGTGGGGGAGGGGAATGCTAAGCACTTCCTCCTGATGTGGGAAAAGGCCCTGACCTTCCTTCTCTCTACAGCAGGAACCACCTGTGAGCTTAGTACCAGGTAGCCACAAAACCAGTTCCATAGGCAACAAGGTTAAAGCTCTGTGATACTCATATCAGATCTAGGTTTAGATAACAGGGCTGATAGAGACATAGATTCCATACAAATGGCGATTCATTATTTTTTTTTGACCTCCAGAAGTCCCTTCTATAAAAGACTGCTGCAGAAGACAAACATGTTTATAATTTTTGTCTAAAGAATGGCCAGCTCTGTATGTCTAGGCTGCAGCAAACCCAAAGATTGCACTGCAGAGACTTGATTCCTAAAGTAGGAATAACTGTGGGGTCCCAAATGCTCGTTGACTGTACAATCTGTTACACTTTTGTGCTGAGGCCCCTGGCAAAAGAATTTTCTTCATAAAGCATAAGGTGAGATTGTTCACTATGATTTCTGAGCTCCCTCAAATTCCATCCAGGATCTTCACCCTCACTGAGAACTACATGAGTCTTCCCTGAGTATCAGTGGCCAACACCAGGGCAGTGAGGAAAGCCATGAATCTAAAATCAGGGTGAGGGGGATGTTTTGTTATTCGACTTACTGTACTCGGTTCCAGTCATCTGGGCCAGGATGCGGAAGGACTTGGACTGCAGGTTGGCAGAGCGACGGCTCCAGTCCTCACTGTCATCCTCAGGCTTGTTCTGGGTTTTAAGCACAGCCTGGTACACTGGAGAGGCACTGTCTACGTGAGGATCCTTTATAGGGAGGGTGCTGCAATTCAGAAAGGGAAATATTGGAAGCAGCTCTCTGCTCACAGTTTCTCACCCAGCCATCCCCTACATGGCTTTGAAACAATCACTTCTTAAAAAAATACATAGATCAATTTCATGTTATGGCTCATTCTGTCTCTGAAAGGGCCTGTTATCATTCAAATCTGTTTGGAAATACCTGCTCATGGTTCCTCAGCCAATGCAGGTACACAAGCGTGCAGTGGTTAGAATAATATGTGGAGAGTAGGCCAGGCAAAACCATTTATTTCTCTGACCATTTTTGTTACATATTATTTCTTATAAAAACAACTTCACATTGGTACTGTTTTATGTTTTCTTTAAAAGAATGCTACAGTGTTAGGCCAGTGTACCTTAAGGTTGCAATTAGAAATAACCCCATATTTCAGTATAAAAATAATGAGGTCGACTTTTATAGCTTTTTCTAGAGATGATTCTTTTTCAAACTGAATTAAACTTCCATCTGCCATAGTCTGGATTCATTGTCTACTAAACATGGGAAGCACAGGAAGTCTAGACTTGCAGTCAACACTTGCATATGTAAGTAGTATCTGAAACCTTTAACAACAGAATGTATCTCAGGATCTTACAACATGCTTAATCATCTTGCAAAGTGATATATCCAGTTGTGCACACCTAAAATCAAAGCTGCACAGGTCTGTAGCACAAGTGAGGTAACCTTGCTTTGATTTATGATGCAGGCTAGAAACAGTAACTTAATAGGTTTTGCTGGTACTTTTTCCCTGGTGAAAATAACTTCTGCATAGCAGAATTAAAATTAACTACTAACAGAGCTGCAGAAATATACACTGAGGGAATGATGTGTGCTTGGAGCAACTTGGCTCCATGACTGCTCTAAATACAAGGTCTATTTCTGAAGCAAGTGATTTATTGTAACAGCTTTATGCTATTCCATAAAGAGCTTTGCAAGCAGCAAGCTCAACTTCATGAAAACTGAGAAACACTTCTGTTTAAAGTTAAGGTCCAACAGTTGCTTCCTTGGATCAGGCTTGAAGTTAGTGCCAAGATAGCACTGTGCAGAGAAAATCTACAGAGAACCTGGGTCTATAATTTGAAAGCCTGAGAGGACTCCTGAAAAGCCAGGATGTCTGACATCCCACATAGAGTGGGATGCAAATGTTACCAGGTAGTGCTTTAAATATCAGTATTCCCAGCTGCCACATTCCTCCTTTCAGCACTGGGTAATACACACTGGTTTGATGGATTTACACACAATACCATGTATTTATAACCCCCATATATGCAAACTCCTCACTTTCCTGAGGAGCCACCCAAGTACAAACCCCAGTTCAGTTTTTCTGTGTGTTTCCACACAATCACCTGTGCAGTGGAACCCAGCTGAGGTGAATTTAGAGAAAAACTTGACTCTTCAGTTTAAGCTCTGCTACAAAACATACAAGTTATGTAAAAATGTTCCTCAGTGTGAAAGATGGCCTGTAGGAGGAAGAAACATTTTCAAGCTCCTTTTTTAGCTCGTGAATCCTAGACCACGATCCTTACAATATCCAAACAGTAGCAGGTACAGAAGGCAGGATACAGACTTGTTTATTTTGGGAAGGCTCTGCCATCAGTGACTTCCATTAGTGCTGCTCCTGTGTGCAGCAATGGACGAAGTGGTGCCACAGCCTTCTTTAGGTGGAAGAGGGGAGAGAGAACAGTAGTCCTCCTCTTGTGGCCCATCACACACAGCTACAGGGCTTGCTGAGGCAGGAAGGAAAGCACAGCAGTGAGTTCTGCCTTCTCCAGCCTTCTGCAGGAGTTGCCTTTGCATGGCAAAGAGATTCTCTGTAATACCAACAGTAAGTCACAGCAACACCCTCTGGACTGTTCTGCTGCTGCTTCTGACACTTGGCTATGCTGAAAGTTCTGTCACAGCAATGTTCCCCAAAGGTGACCCTGTTTTCAAGTCCCCAAGGCACTTCAGGGTGCTTCACAGCCAGAACCTGCCCTGCATGAATACCAGAAGTGACTGCCTGTTGTGGGCCAACAGTTAACTTTATATCCCCACACCAACTTCTTAATCTTGTGGAAGCTTAAAAACCTGCTGTATGGGGCAGAAAATTTCCCAGCTGAACACTGTTCTAGAGTGGATAATAAACCACTGGTGCTGCTGATTTCAACCATGGACCACTGTGGCAGCAGTGGTGTGCCAGCCACGGACAGCTTAAACTCCTCTGCTTACATCCTCTAGCTCAAATGCCTTCTTCTTATATTATGACCTATGTACAAAAAAAGCAGTTCAAAGGTTTATGTATAGATATGCCATTAACTCAAGCATTGTTAAAAAACTAGAGCTGGAGGCTGGACCACAAATTTCACAGTAGCAATGTGTGGCATTAATATGACATATTAATATCTTTATGGTAGATGGTTAAGGCAGGAAATGGAGCTTGGTGAATTAACCTCCCCAGCAGAGTGAAACATGCTCATATAAATTGAACTAAATTAATGCAATACATTGGAGTATTTCCAACTCTGTCTTTAATTCAGCAGGCCTTTTTCTTTTTTTAAAAACATAATTATATTGTGGATGAATAACTAGGACATATAAGCCTCTCAGCATGGAAGTGTAAAATAGAGCGCATCGCTGATTATGAGCATTTCATAAACCTGAATGTGACAGCTGATTCTTACAGGCAGCCTAAAGATGCACATAACCACGTTAATGCCTCTGTTACACCTCTTTGTAATTTAATTTCTTTCCATCTGGGTGTGGATGTGCAGAAACATCATGCATCTTTAAGCACATTACTGTAAATTGATGCTACTGTAAAAAAAAACAACCCTCTTCCCAAATGGGTTAGAGCTGTTGGAGGTTTTTAATCTGGAGCCTTAGGTATTCTTGTAGGAGTCAATAAAAATTATTTTCCTTTTTCTTATCATCATTTAAGTCACACATTTTTGCCATTAAAAAAACCTTTAAAGATAGTCAAACTTCTCTGAATAAGTAGCAATGGAGGAATTTTATTTTTTGGAGTTCATTATAAACTATGGTTTACTATGTGAATCGCTCCCTGGAGTCATTATGCAGATTTAATTTCAGTAGATATTAAGTAAAAACTTAGGAACACTGCAGTGTTCTACCCCTGATGTAGACATAAAACAAAATATTGTGACATCAGGTATTAGACTAATTCCAGCTATTTTACAAAAAGGCCTAAGAGGTAAAAACCCCACAACTCAACAAACAAAAGTTCCTGTAGACTGGTAAATAGCCAGCCAAGTTGACTTATTGCAGAGGACACACAAGATCTTAGCTTGTACAATCACATTATTGATTCTTCTACTTCAACTGTCAGATCTTACTCCCAATATAAATGCTGGATGTATGCCTTTATACACCTTGTGCATTTGGCTAAAACTGCATAATGGAGTTTAGAAGTGGTTTGACAGAAACGTGCTCAAAATGCACTGTCCACATGGTTTTACTGCAGCCACCTAGCTCCTGGTTCTTGGTTTAGCAAGATCAATTAAAACAGAAAAACAAAGAGTAGAAAAATACATAAAGTCAGGGCATTCAAAATTTTCTACCTTTAAGTTTCAGCATGGAGTCTGAGTACCAATAATTCTGTCCTCCTTCCGTTTATGTTTTCCATGGTGATCCAGTAAGTGTGGCTTATTTCCAAGTGACAAGAGCCTGACTCTGATCTTGTGAAGTTACAACATGGCTGATTTTAAATGGTCAAACTAGAAAATTAATTCCTAACTTAACCCTGTCTGTCCTTCATCACTGATAAAATAAGTAAACTGCTGCTGCCTGCCCTTCAGATGTGCAGTCTGAGCGTGCTTACCACCCTACAGACACTTGTGGACAAATGAAAAGGACTAAGACTATTAATTAAGAACCAAGACCAGATTATAGGCTGATAACGGAGACAAAATGAATCAGCACACAAATTGGTCTTTCATATCAAAAACTTATATCAAATACTTCCACATTAAGCATAATCTTAACTCAGACTTGATTGATTAAGCAAGCTAAAGAACATTATGGTTTCAACTGCGAATTAAAGTTCAGAATATCACAGAGGAAACCAAAGGAAACTTATAAAATGGAAAGAATCCACATATGCAGCATTAACTTTATAATCATCTGATCATTTAAATAGGCAATTTTTTTAAACAATACTATTTGCATCATATAATGCTACAGCATTTAACAGAAAGTGCCAATGTATCATAAAACATTTCCTATAATCCATGCCTATGAAGGATATGAACCCTTATAGAGAACACCAATTAACTTCTTTGTATTTCACTAATTGGAATTATCAATCTACTCAACACTTGTGGAGATTCACTGAGCCATGGCCAAAGCCAGCTAAAGGTATTGCTTGTGATCCATCATGAGGGAGAGCTGTGATGAACAGCAATATTGGTGCAAAAAGTTAGCAGAAAAGAAAAATAATTATAAAAAAGAGAGAAAAATGGCCAGCAAAAGGGAGCATAAGTAAATACATAAACCATCCTCATTTTGAATAAGCCTGCAGCTAACATATGGAAAAGAAACTCTGTTAAAGTGTGTTGCTATACCTGTACTTTGGTGTCATATCAAAGGAAGGCAATTTCTATTTTGGGGAGAAGTGCACCCAGTAGGAGACAAACCTGGCTGAATTTATTGCATATGTAATTTCAGTAAAGCTATTACAACTCTGGATAAGTTAATCAGGTAAGATTACTAGAAACATGCATTGGAAAAGCTAAGTTATTAAAGATAGGGGATTTTGCCAAAGTCCAAAGGATCTGTGTAAAACACATGTACTGTATGTAAACTGGGGACAGGGAAAATACAGCAAAACATTCCATTCTGAAGAATAAAACAGTAGCCAGCCCTAAATAAATATTTTTGCATTCTTCACATCTCAATAAAAATTCCACCCCCCTTTTCTGTCCTTTCTGAGCTATGCATATAATAAAGACTATTATAAATCATGGTTGGCAGGAATGAAAAGCCATCCAATATCATATACAAAGTATTAGATGTATTTTTGTGGGTTTTACCAGTTCTAGGAGCAATACCAGAAAACTAGGGTAAATTAAGGTACTCCTGACCATGGTAGGGGCTTGGAACTTTAAGGTCCCTTCCAACAACAAACCATGCTATGATTTTCAAGTGATCCATCCTTTTAAATTCAAAACATGGAAGTGCTTTTGGACACTGTCTAGGATTGATACGCATTTTTCACGTGTAATATACACCAGGAATAAAGAGTCCAGGAAGAGCAAATGTGTCATGCAGGTAGGGATGTTACAAGTACCATGCAGAGAAAGAGCACTCCACAGAAGGAAATAACCTTACCCAGCAAATTCTCCACCCTGGGCTTGTGCCTGGCCTGCAATTGCATCCATGATAGCATCCTGGGAATACATGCTGATCGGGGTGTTATACTGCGCGTGAATTATGGTAGCCTTGCCTCCAAGGCCCTTCACCTCAATGGGTTTGTGGGTAGACAGGGCAGAGTCCTTCAGGACATTGGGGTTGAAATGCTCCGTGAAGTCCGTGCTGGGTTATGCAAGAGTGAGGTTCCACGGGGAAGGAAGGGAGGGGAAGAAAGGAGAGAGGCGTGAAGTTAAGTGAGGGAAGCACCACCAAGAGAGGAGTGAGCACGTCTGTTCATGGCATCTCACCAAAGCTTCTCATCAGGGAAGCACTGGCAGTGTAAGCACCAAGCCACAGCCAAAAGATGGCTGTGCTAATGGATGTCACTTTTGGGTTGGCTCACGATGCATAAAAAGGAAAAAAAGGGTGAAATAGCTGTCACTGTATTAAAACACCACAAAAACCCTGTAAGTATTTGTGTGATACTTACACATACAAAAATTCTGATTTTATCTGCATATATACATCTAAGTGTATACAAACATGCATATGTATATATGCATGCCCATGGGATGTACATGCACATTGCAGAGAATTCCCACTTTTTTGTCATCTATTTGTGTTTTCAGAAGGGTCTTACAAAGGTCTAGAAAGTACAGTGAAGCAAACAGATATCAGGTTCTCTATCACTTAGAAGGTTTCAGTACTTTCTGTGTTATTAATCACAGTGAAATTTAGTACTTGTGCCTTTTAATCTGCGAGGCTTTCCTTACAAAGGCTAAATCTTCCCAAAATCTCTGTACAGCCAGCTTGAAGTGCTGCTATGGCATGATAAATGCTCACTCCCAGATCAAAATATGCAACATTACAACCAACGGGACAAGTGCAGTTGAAGAGCTGCTGCCTTTGTTTCCAGTGACTCCATTTACAAGGAAACATTTTATATTTGACAGACTGAGCCCTTAAAGCAAGCTAACTGAAGCTTCCATGACAGCAGAATGAGTCAGTTTGATGTCAGACTGCAGCCAAAGAGCAGCTGGTTTTCTTGTAGGGCTGAGCTGTGCATAGTTCTAGTCCTAGAGCTCAGAATGAGCCCTGCCCAGAGTTCCAATCACCAGTGTCAGCCACTATGGCAGCTGCTGTTCAACCCATGGGAGATCAGGTGAATCTCTAGTCTGCTGTGCCTGTCCTGCCAGCAGCAGGAAGATACCAGCAGGAGAGATTCCATACACTCACCAAACTGGACAAAACTGGGAACTCCACCCTTTGTGAAATAACAGATATTTCATAAATGTTTCATTCAGAACTGAACCCAAAAGCTGGAAATAGATATTTCTCTCCCTGCAGAAGAACTGCTGAAGAATTTAATTCCATTTGACTGGAACAATTTTCCTTTCCAGTTTAAGACATTAGACTGTAAGTTTATTGGCTAATATTATTTTTCTCTTTACACACACAACAGTGTGTCTGTTTACCATGGGTAGCCCCCAAGGGTGAGAGTTAAAACTGAACCCTCAACCCAGCATGATGAAAAAGGTGAACTCAGGTAAGGCTGGCAGCCACCTGACTTAATTATCTGGAGACTATCACAGGTGCTGTGCCACCTCTGAAGCCAGCCAGGGAATTCCACTCTGTTCTCAGCCTTTTATTTGGTGGGATGCCCTGACTGAGGATGAACAGAGAGAGACACAGTCACATATCATTGCAAATCCTTGACAGAACATTGACAGCCACATGCACAAGGACCAGAGACACACAGGAGCACATGCTGCATTACAGCCACAGCCTTCACTTGCACATGCCAACATCTTAAGGGAAGGAACTGGGAAGTGGCATTATGCATTCAAAAAAAGTGAACATTATCTTTTTACCAAGACATTCTCACATTTAAAACGCATTTCTCTTAACTATTCATCATCTTTGACAATTCTACAATTACAGTGCCACCATCTCTGGAGGGGTGATGTGCAGAGACGTGCAGGTTGCTGTACTGAGCATGCACATGCCTGACTTCAAGAGGATCTCTTTCCTGTGTAATACTCTAAACAATCACATGATCATTACAAACACACAGGTCCTCCAGATCTTGAATTTAGTGTTCTCTTTCTTTCATACTGTTGGAAGTACTCAAGAGATTCTAAACCCAAGATCTGAGAAAACTGTGTCAAGGAAAGGACAGAGGTTAAATATGCCACCTTTAAAGAATAATGTTCTAAGCAATTTGTTTCCACAGTCAGTTACAGAAACCAAAGCTACTAATGTCAGAACAGCCTAAACTTCCTTCACGGTAGCAGCAGGAGTCATTTGGGCTTCCACTTGTGGTCTTTAAACAATTTTAGTGATGTCATTCAAAAGGTTTTAGTCACATTACATACACCAAGGCAAAACTTCCAGTGAAGTTAATGGGATTCTGATAAAAATAACAGAAAAAAGTACAGCTTGCCAACTGCTGAGTCCTTTTTCTAACTCTGGAAGCAAACAGAAGATATTAGTGCTTGTAAGGTGTGCTGGACTCTAGGACAAACTGGCAGAGGTAAGGCTGCAGAGACAGCACCTCTGCAAACTGACTGGGATCTTTCTCCTAAGCTACAAAAAATCAGGAAAAAGAAATCCCAAAGAAAGTAAGATTACAAACACCCCTATAAAGTGGCTTCTGCTTTCTAAGACAATCCTGTCAGAATAATTATTAATGTAAACTGCTTAGGATTTTTCACTCCAAAGGACTTACATCATCACACCCACACTTCACTGAAATCAACAGAGAATGCAAGATCAATGTAAATTATATGCATTAAATATTATTTCAACTTTATGTATTCTACTACTCCTAACTTTGGACTGTCAGTTTAAATTTGACATTTAACTACTAGAATTATTTATTTTACACTTGTTTAACCCAGTCTCCAGCAATTTATGGACAACACTCAGGTCAGAGGCAAAAAGCAAGAGTTTAGAGACAATCCTCTGCCCCTAGAAAACTAAAGGGCAAAACTGAGGACTCTGAAGTATCCTAAATAAAGCAGATAAATCACATTTTTAAGTCAATAGTTATTTCTTTTTCGAGCAATAGATTTATCATAGATTTTTTTTCCCCCATATTGGTATCTTACTCCAACCTAAATTTGAATTTTAGCAGACTTTAGAAATGAATTTAACATGGAAGCTAAAAGTACTTTACTAATAACACGCCAAAAAAGGCTCAGATAACGCTCTCCAAACTCTGAGGGCATGGAGATGACTTAAAGATTCAAGAAGACTTAAACCTGCCCGTAGAAGCAAAACCACCTGAAAGCTTTTGGAAGAACTGAGCAGGCTCAGGTGGCAGCTCCAGCCACAGCATTAGAGCATCACCAAGAAACGCCAAGCGGGAGCACTGCTGGACAGCAGGGGCAGCGCAGGGCGCCTGCCACACCAAGCAGATGTTTAAAAAATACTTGCACTTGCAAGCAGCCACAGCAGGAACACAGGGGATCATGCTACCCCAGAAAACACATCTTCACACACACAGCATCACACAAATATCTGGCACTACGCAGAGGTGATACTAACTTGGCAGCAGTGTTGGTTATCACCTAGAAGAAGAGAAAGAGAACAAACAACATCAAAACCAACCACACAGAAAAAAGTCAATAGTTTGTAGAGTGCAAAGGGTAAAAGATATTTACAAAAGATTACTACAGCTCTTCTCAGACCATCTACAAATAAGAATAAAAAGTAAATGTATGCCTAAAAACCCCAACATGATTAAGGAAGGAAAAAATGCAGGGATTATAGTTGATCCACAAGGACTTAGTAGTGTACCATGGCATTTTGGCTGACTGTTGAACATGATCTCATTGCTGTGCATCCTTAGAAGTACTACTACCAAAGTGAAGGGAAGAGGAAGCAGAGGGAAAAAATGGAGGATTTTCAGAGTATATTCTCATCTGAAAACAGCAAATGAGTGGTAGAGACTGTATTTTTCTCTTAGATACTGAATATTCAGGGATAAAGTCTGTTCTCAGGCCACCCTCAGAGCTGGTTTTGCAAGACTGATTTTCAAGTCCTTTACATGTTGGAGAAGATCCAAACAATATATTGGTAAATGTTTTAAAGCTAAAACTAAGGAAACTGCCTTTGTATATAACAAAGCATTTGCCTAGATATGACTGCACCTACATTATGCCAAGAGGCATATAAGCCAATTAACTCTGGAATAGTCATTCCTAATTTATTCCATGTGAAACAAAGCAAGCCATGCTTGTTATATGTTCTTTGGGATATCCATATCAGTATATTTGATTCCAGCTGGTTCCATACAGTATGAAAAAAAGGTATGTTCACACTTCATTCCTGCATCTCTGCATGAACCAGTGATGGCGCTTGCACAGTAATTCCAAAGCACTGTAACACAGGAAAAAGCTGGGAGTGCAGAACAGAGTGTGGCCCATCTGAACTACAGTGCTCTTCCCAATAACTCTTTGTGGTGGTTCCACAAATAGCAGTAATGGGCTGTGCTATTTATTTTAACTTTTTCCCCCCACCAAAGCTTAGAATACCCACATTCTGCTCTTTTCTTGGTTGAAGCCTAATTAATCCTATTTTGTGCAAAACAAAGAGGAAGAGATCCATGGTCAGTTAATAAACTTTTCTTTTTACTTGGCTGCATGGAATGCTGTTGACAGAACTGGCCACTGAGGATTCCAACTTGCTGCTGTGGCATTCCTGTGTCTGGGACTGATACAAAATACTGGACAGCAAAGCTACACTGTTAAAGAGTGACATTCCAAGTGGATCTGGCCCCTCCTGCTTTTTGTTGCAGAACCTTTTATATCCTACCTATGATCCTTTTACCTTGGCTCATCAAACAGCACTTTTCATGACCAAGAGGACTCTAATGAGCCAAAGCTGCAGTAAAGGCTTTGCACTTCTGCATTCCCATGGTAAAGCAACCATAGATCACCCTCTGCAGCTACTGGTCAGACTCTCAGATTTGAAAATATTCTTCTAGCTTTAGAAACCCTACATTAAGCCAAATGTTCTAAGTGGAACTGTTAGAGATATATTAGGAACAAGCTGCAGCCTGTAAGCCCATCAGTGATCCTATATCCATTTTAGGTGTATGAGAGACAGCTGGGCACTCATTTACAAATGAAACCAAGTGTAATGGTATCATTTTCTGACTCATCCACACATCTACCATACAGGTAAAATAACATTTTCAAGGCAGAACTACTGAACACCTAAAATACTTTAAAGGAATATAAAAGTATGTCCAAAGAAAAGAAACATTATGTGCACACACTAAGAACAGCTCAGTAGTCACACCTCAGTAAAGATTTTGGAGATGTGAAGAGGCTGCTCTAGCTTCCTTCAAAAACAGTAAAGCTTTGCTTCTCCTTATGTTTAGGACGTGATGAGAAAATTCCTCCCTGTTCAGAGTCACACATAATTTTAGTTTGACTCTATATAGGGACATGTCTGGAACACCCAACTTGCTGCTCACAGAGGTCACACAGTAAGAGGCCAGTAACCCAAACCACCTGGCACGTACTTGTGGCACAGGTATTTACTGCCCTTGACCTACAGTGTGAAAAATAACTTACACTGGAATGAAAAAGATGCACGTTACAAACTATGACTCACTGTTCATATTTATTCATACACTCCAGAGCTTTCAGCACATCACGTTCCACACTCCTAACAGGCTATCTCATTTTTCACCTTGGGTCAGAGTGATAAAGCTTTAATGCAAAGTGTATCAGACAAACAGATGCTTTGTTATCCTTCACAGATCAAGGAAGTAATCTCAAAATTAATTTCAGCTTCTTGGTAGGATTTTCCAAAGGCTTTAGCTAAACCTGTAACAGCAATTCACACAATTAAGTTTACACCATCTGGTGAAAAGGGCACAGAACTGAAACACACCTTAAGATCACTCCTCACGCTTGAACTTCATCGCAGCTTTTACCATACAGCTAAGTGCATGTTTGTGAAAGCACAATGAACTCTGTTTTGGAGCACCACAATATCACAACCATGCTGTATTGTATAGCAAGAATGTTCCCAGTAAAGACCAGAGCTGATTACTCATTGCTCACAGTGCTTCCTTATTCCCAAATACACACTGTGAGACTGAGATTATCATGGATGCCACTAAGTCCCAAGATAACTACAGGTTCCATGTTTTTCTCCACAGAGCAGGAGGCAAGATACTTCTTCATGGATAACAGTCAAGTGGGAGTGGGAATGATAGCACTATTGAGCTCTGAATTTTCTCTGCATGTCAACAGAGATGTACAGTTCTCTAAATCTCAGAGAAGTTACCAGACAAGACCCATTTATTTAATGCTTCTGGACTCTTTGATCTTTTCAGAATGTTCCTGCACAGCAGGATAAGGGGCTTTTATTTTTTTGTTTGTTCATCAGTGTTCCAGATGGTAAAGGCAGATAGCAGTTCCCTAAAATTTCATTCAAGCTGAATAGAAAGGCTCACACTCTCTTTGGTGAGTGATGGATGCAGCTGTGTTGTGATTCTGATAACAAAACAGTCACAATGCTGAGCCATCCAAAATTCAGCCCCTTCACCCTCACCTCTGCAGGTATTAAGGAAGATTATGAACATAGTGGAGAAAAAGACAGCGAGATATACTTCCAGGAAACTCTGTATATTGAAATAAGACAAGAATTGGTATTCTTCAGGAAACTGTAAATTAAGATACAAGTATTTTGAGGTTTATTTTGCTGATCTTGCTTACTAACTGAAATTATTTTTTAAAGGTAATTGCTTTACCTAATTATCAAGTATGAGAAGGGAGGATAGAATTTTCTCAGATAAGTTAATTAGGATTGTTAATGTTGAGTGCTCAAGAGAGTGGCAGTGAATCATCTAAAATTGCTTGAATCATTTAGAACAGGTATATACACTCTTTTAATAGGATGAAATAGCCATACTTTTCTACAGCTTAAAACCTCTTGGTTTTATTTTTGCAAAGAGCTGCTGCAAATGGATATTAAGTACTTGAAGATATGCATTCGCTATCAGACCTTGAGTGGATTGTCAGAATTTTCTGGTTTTCCTTATATAGCCAAGTCCTTAGTGTCAAAAAACCACTTTTCCCCATATTCCTAACAAGAAATTTATCTTCATTAAAAAAAATAAACATCCCCAAAACCACAAATAAAGTAAAAAGTTAGATTTGTTTGATGATTTATACATGAAGGCAAAAAAATTAGGAAAACCTGTTTCTCCCTGCTTTTTCTCATGTACTGCAGTCCAAACTCCTCACTTCACAAACCCACTAATAAAACAGATGACCTGCAAGATAGGAATATGGAGAACCTTGACAGCATGGGATCAAACTATCTGGGCAGTATCTGGAGATCATTCTTTGTTATAGCAAAGTTAACATTAAAGCTAACAGATGCAAGACATCCTTCAAAGCAGAGGATTCAAACTATTGCAGTTCTGGCTCATTTTGCATGGGAAAGCCAACGCATCAAGGCAGGAATTACAGCAGGACCAGTAGCTGGGTGTGCTGGATTTGCTGGTCAAAGCCATTTCTCTCTAGCAGAGTACCAAAGATCAGGTGTGGTGTATAGCAGCTGCTCTGGTGTCTGACAGCAGTACTTGGTTCTCTGCATTAGTTAGAAATGCTGAGTGTCTCACAACCCTGAGATGATTGCATTTACTCCAGTCCTAGTGTTCCCCCTCATGCTCTGCTGACTATTGCCAATCCATGCTGCACATCACATACCAACCACCACTATTCTGTAATGGCAAAGTGGCTATGTTTTGGGGGCTACTGGTAAATTTAATTATTGATCCAGACTTTAATAATGATTGCTAGACAAACGCACAATAGGGTAAGCACCATTACATTCACTGCTCAGCAAGTTTATTGAAATAATTAAAGATGTTACCATGTTACCTACCCTCTAGGAAGTCCACCTTCTGAAGCCCTTCGGTTGAGACTCAATTTATGCATCTGAGCCATTTCCCTCAGGGTCTCTGCTGAGTAAAGGCCAATGGGGTTGTTATACTGCCTTGCAGGGCTCAGCTGGTGAGCAGGGCTACTGCCACCAGCCAAAGCAGGGCTTGCTTTGGAACCCGCTGAGCCCTTGGCTGGTGAAATGTCAGGAGTCACAGACTGAGAGGACATAGAAGATCTAACTGTGGTAGTCTTTAGGTAGGTGGAGCTATTGGAAAGGCTGATCTCTTGCTGGTTGAGGGAGCCTGAAAAGGTTCCATTGGTTGCTAAAACACTACCCACAGGCCCAGTCGCCGTGTTAGTTAGAGAGCTGAACGTTGTTCTGTTGCCATTGATTTCCCAAGCAGGTTCCTGTAGTAGCAAACATGCAGGCCAAGAAAAGAAAAAAAAAGAAAAGAGCAATCATAGAACACATGCAAAAATAACATATTCGCAATTAATGTTGTAAACATAGTCATAAACTAGCAATAAATAGATTGGGGCCAAAGCATTCAAACTTTCAGGAAAGATTTTCAACAAAGAAATGCATTGTTTCAAAATAAGGGAAGCAAAACCAACTCAGGCATTTTTTTACTAGGTTTTAGTTGAAATCAACAAATAAAGCTTAACATTAAGAGAGCATTTGCTACTAGTCAACCTCAGAGCAATAATTTTATATTAAGGCAACACTGTCCATTAATTTCTAGGATAATTAAGAAATCTTAAAAAAATGTCTTGAGGTAAGAATAATTTTAGATCATGTATAACCATAGAAGTCAATGCCATTATTATACAGACACAATGATTCTAAACCACACCATTCTGCTGCCTATGAGTGCACTTGAGGTTGTGGGAATTTTGCACTGCTTTCCTGGGCTCTGGTTCATGCTGATCAGGCCATGCAGCAGGGTTAGCAGAGACACCAACAGGGCTCGAGAACAGGTACTGCACCATGGAGAGGCTGCTCCTAAGCTGATCATTCCTGCTTCATTCCTGCTTGAGGGAATGTGTGCTTGAGAATGTAGGAGCCTGTGTAATCCTCCAGTCCTGTCCCAGATAATATTCCTAACTGGGACAGCAGCAGGTATTGCCTTACCCAAAGGAATCTCTCCTACAATACCTATACCCATAGAAGTCCGTGCTGGTGCTCAGATTCAAAACAATCTACCAAAAACTCATCCTGGAGAAAGCACAGTCCAACACCTGAGTTTCATAAATGATTCACTAGAAATGCACCTTAGTGAAACCAAAATAAGAGGTGATATCAAAAAAGAAAAATGCTCACAGTTAAGAGGCCCAGAAATGCTGGCTACTTGCTGCAAGTCCAGCTCAGGGGACAGGGACAGACAGGGGACATCAGCCTGGAGCAGGAACGGAGCCCACAGTCTGGCCTCAATGACAGCCAGTTCAAGAGCAGGTGGTGTTTTGTGATGTTTTGCCTCATTCATTGGCAATGCATCTTTAACACCTCGCATGAAATACAGGTCTGAGAATAATTTGGCCTCTGATCCTATGCTTTTGCTAGTATTGGTTATCATTAATGTAATTTACTAATTTTGATACTATGGTTCACAAGAAAAATATTTTTATTGCCCTTTTGGATTTTTCTATATTGCATGTATAAATTTAGGGAGCATACATGAAAAAAAAATCAAGATAATATGCCTTGATTAATTAAAATTTATTGAAAAAAACCCCTAAAGGTCTAAGGATATAAGTAATCATAACATTAAACACATTTAAGACATGTTGAATCAAAATGTAAGGCTGATAAAATTAAATAAGATAATTTTTCTTAGTGATAAACAGGAAGAGATTTTAGCTGGCATTAATAGCTGCCTGAGGCTGTAGAAACAGATAATCCTAAAAGCATTTTCAGACCATGCCTTTTTAAATAAATACATTTGCAATACATACTTTGGTTATTATACCCTGACAGTGAAAACAGCAAACAACAATCCCTTCCAGTGGCCTAGTGAAAGCTTCTGGATATCATTAAATAAACAGAAAACAAGGCTTCTGTCTAAAAATGTGTTCAAAAAGAGGCACAAATATGTTCAAAAATTAAGTAATCACTTGGGCAAACCATTTTTACATGCCAGCACAGAGGGACAAAACAATTATTAAGTAACAAATAAACATAGATGTAACAGAGAAGAAAAAGGATATGCTGGAGTTATATTCATTTGTTACCCTGAAAACTCTGTGGCTTTTAGTTAACTGTGGCTTTCTTCCTACTCCCCAAAATAAAAGGACATGCAAGGAGAGCTGATTGTAAAGCATCTGTTTCAACTGCTGATGACAGAAATGCCACGTATTTCCTTAGCCCTAATGCATTCTCATAGTCTTGGTGTTACTGGACAGTAACAACAGGCAAAGGGAAAATTATAGGACAGCTGTAAAAAATGATGGCTGATGATTTTGCTCCCTTTTGGCACAAATGGAGTTCTGGTTTTGCTCCTTAAATGATCTCTAGCTGAATTCCAGCATCCTGGCAAATCAGCATGAGAATTCTTAAGAACCCAGCAGCGCCAGGTTAGCAATCTCCATCTTGAGTTCACATTTTGGAGAGTTTTAGGGTAGTTGTTTTTCCCGAGTTGTGAGGGAAAAAATGGATGAAACAGGAAGTGTCTAAGGGAATGGCTGTACTTCTAAACAATGACTGCCCCCTCGCCAGCATATTTAGCTCTTCCCTTTACTAACTAACAGAAAAACTCTGATTCAGTTTATCGCTGGGAGAATATTGTAGAATTATTTTTTGTCTCCAGTTCAGTGTCAAAATCAGATCAATGCAGAATTTCAGAACCCATTTCTGACTGTGAAGGGCAAATGTCTAATACTGAGCAGCAGCACTGAGCTTTCAGCAACGTATCACATGAAATGCAGCCAACAATAACAAACGTTTCCCTGCTCCCCATCTCTCATCCCATTCTGTTTCAGTGGCTGGAAAGGCAAGCTGCCGTTTCCAGCTCCGGGAGCCTGATGCTAGCCCTCCAGCCGGCCAGGAGAGGAGGCTCTGACACTGAGCAATGGGCTTCCTTCAGCAAGATGCGGGATCGGGATCGTGCAGCAGTCCCTTACTGTGGGAGGAAAACCACCTAATGCCAGGGAACGAGCTTCCAGCTGGTGAATGCAGAGGAGTCTCGTACCTTTCGAAATAGAAGGAAGCTAGGAATCAGCTCAATTTCCATTCTGAAGTATTATCATTTGTTTATAAAAACCCAATTTCTATGAAAGGCAAATGTTCCTTCTTATGTATCAGGGAAGTGAGAAACAAATTTAGATTGGGAGATACAATACCAGGTTTTGCAGGTCCTCTCCCTTTGTCAAATCATTCTCTATTTATCTATTGCTGTGACCCTACAGTCATTACTCACCTCTTGCACTTATGGGAGAAAAATTTTAACAGTATACCAGTGATTTTGACCACCCAACATGTGCAAGAAGCAATTGTTGCTCTAAATTTTTTAGAGGATAAAGGGAACGGAGGCACCATGGCACTGAATGACTCTGCTCAACAACATGATCAAACTGCTTTTGGTTGAGCCAGCTTCTCCATCCTGTACTCAAAAAGTCAGTCATCTCTATCTATTTTCTCTTAGACACATAGGCTCCCAAATTTGGCAGGAAACAAATCATAAGGATGACAAGATGCTCACTGGGACTCCAAAAAAGTGTTGTCATTAGTGTTTCACAGAAAGCACAATACATAGCCATATTATTAGAATTAACAAGGCTGTCAATACCTTCATGCAAATGAACAAATGTTAAAGCCATGCATAGCCCTAAAACACCAGCTTGAATGTACTGAACTGCACTGAGCTGAACCTTCACTTGTGTCCTGTCTGAAGAGCTGCAGGAACTCATTGACTGACTGATGGCTGAGTTTAAATCCTTGGACTCAAGCTTCCTCTTACTGTTATTTAAATGCTTTCAACATTAACTATGCCCTTTCTTCCAGCTATGCCCCACCTGTGCAGAAGACTTCACTAAATCAAAAATATTTGACTAAATGAAATGAAAATTGTTTCTAGTTTGAGATTTATGCCAGGTATAGTGAAACTGAAAAGCAATCAAACCCTATTTCCAATAATGGCCCTATGTACTTATGGTTGCAGAACCTGTATCATCTATAACATTGATCAGCTTTGTGAAAGAATGACTGATCTTTGTGGAAAAAGTATGCTTGTTTCCCTAAAACAAAAATAACAACAACAACAACAAAAAACAGTGAACAGTGAAAGAAAAAGTGCATGCTTGAAAATTAGTGGAAGCTGCAATCAGATCAGCAATAATGAGCAAGAGATTTATGGTTTGAGCTAGACACTGAAGGTGCACATGCAGATTGTTTAGCTAACGTTGCCACGCCTTAACCTGCACCAGAGAAGGGAGAGGAAAGCTTCTCATGATGTATGAGGATGGCACTGTCACGACCGTCCTGTAATGCAGCCTTTTGCTGATTTTTAAAAAATACCATCAAAACCATTTCATGTAAACTATCAGTCTAAACACTGCCAAGCAGAGGTGTGGAGGTGACTTCTGCCTGTGTGTCACAGAATTCTTCATTTCTACAGTGATACTTGTTACTAGAAATAATAAAGGGACAAGCAAAGCAACCTTGGTTTTAAAGTGTATTTACTGTAGCACAGCTTACTGCCAAATCATTGATAGAGGCATTACACTGCCTCTATCAGTAAAGTATCTTCTGGATGTTGAGACTTCTCTGAGAGCTCAATGCCTTTTTTTCTTCCAAACAACACCCAGAAAATAATTCCTCCTCACTTAAAGCTTACTATTAGCATAAACAAGTGACACAAGTGTCAGTCCTCTTGACCCGCAAAGGGTCCAGCACTCTGATGTTACCTCTTCCCCTGGGTGAAAGACCCTGCACCTAAGATCTTCCTGAATACTGCAAGATAACCTGTTTCCCACCACACCTTCCCCTGGATGCCACCATTTTCTCTAGAAAGGTCCCACTAATGCTCTTTTCCAGCTGCTGGCACTTCCTGCAGCTGGCTCAGAAAAGGCTGCCTCCAGCAGCTCCTACAAGCCCTTACTGAGCACCTTGCTCAGCATTCTCAAACTTAAGACAGCAAGCTTCTGAAAATGGGTTGAGTCTTTTAATCCTCATCTCTCTCTGAAGGGCTAGAATAGGAAATGTAAAGTGTCTTTATGGCCTTCATGCCAAGGGGTCTTTTAGGACCTTCAAGAAAGCCCTGCTGTGTGTAAAGTTAACTTTTCTATGCAGTAGATAGCTAAGGGAGGAAAGTATTTTCTGTGGTAAACAGCTTTGAAAACCTATGGCAGCAATTTTCAAACTGACAACTGGCAAGGAAGAAATGCCCCTCAAATGCACCTGAAAGAGTCATGGAAGTCCAATATGTAAGAGCTTTATGTGCCTATGGAGGAAGGAGACAAACTTTTCAAACCTGTGCAGGTGCTATAGAGCCCCAAAAGGGAGGTGTCACTCCCATGTTGGTGAATAACTCTGAGGAGACACATCTACTCACTGCCTTGAACACTGACAGCATTCTGGGTGGGTCTTCAGGGAAAATGAGAACTCCTTCCCCTTCCTGTCCCTGTCACTTAGCTGGTGCAAACACCAGTTTAACCAAAAGAATGATTCATTGCTTTTGTTCTAGGAATTTCACAGTAGTGTTGTTGACTCTTGCAATAAGTTCCTCCAAAATAACTTATAAAATCATGATATAAACAGAAACAACTCTGAGCAAGATAAATTCTTAATTTCATCTTCCCTTGCCAAAAAAGTTTACAAGATCCAGCCTGAAAAAACAATTTCTGCCACAACTAATAAATGGCCAGTCAGGTTAATTTAAAATTTCACAAAACAAAATTGAATCAAATTATTCCCCCCAGGTGCATTCTCTTCTGCTATTTTGAACCTATTTGCAGAAGTTTCAGGGATGATGTTACCATCTGTGCTCTGAATTTGGAAAGCATAGAGTTTATAAAAATTACTTCAAATTGATCTATGGATGTTGGAACTGTCAAAACCAGTAGAAAATCACCTAATTCCCCACGTATTTTGATCTTCAGTGATTTTTATTTATATGCATGCTAGAAATGAAACTGGCAGACAGCAGGGATAAGCTGCAGCAAGGGAAACTTTAGCTCCTGTCTATCTAATCAAATGCATCAGCAATACAAATGTTCTGCCCAGAGCTGAACCTAGGGATACATACACCATCTTTCAGGTACCCCTGCTCCTCGGTGTCTCCAAAGACAGAGAAGATGGGTTGCCAGGTACAGTCAGTGTTTATTCTAAAATGAACATTTATTTTATGAAAGATGATGTGCTTTGACAATGGAAACCAAGCCATTCATTTCCTCTGCCACTTGCTGTTATTCATTAAAATGACTTATTCTCTCTATTTTTTATTCTCAGGTCTTCTGATCACTATGATAAGAACACTATACGATGCAAGCTTTCAAATGCCCTCCTGTCCTCTTTCCAAATCAGTGCCACTTCAGTTGCAGCCAGGATTTGGATAGGTTGAGGCACAGTCTAATGGTTCTCCCCAACAATCTACGAAAGCAAATGTAGATTTTTGAGAAGCTTTGGTGGCTTTTTGTAGCTAAGATGAAAACAGTTGCTCAGAATTGGTTAGACCAAAGCACATCAGAGGACAGGGGGATGCTTTGGTCCTGCTAATCAGAAATTAGCAAAATACAGACCACTATCACATTGCCTTGCAGCAGTTTTGATGCCTGTGCATTCACTCAACCTTTAATTATTTGGGGCAGGTGGAAGCTATTTCCTGTGATAGATATTTACCTTTGCCACAGCAGATAGAAATGGTATTCACTCTGGCTGAGGAGAAATGTGTCACTTACCTTCTGATGGGGAATTACAGCCCTGGGAGAGTCAATTCTGGGAGCTGTGGTTGAAACTGGCACTGGACGTTTAGATCTGGGAATTAAAATAAATAAATAAATAAATAAAAGAGATGTGCAATCTGCACTCCTATTTTTTAGCTCTAATTTCATGCCAAAAAGCTGCTACATCAGGACTGAAAGTTAGGTGTAGTTTAGACTTTTTCTGTCCTACATCCTCCTTTACAAACGTATTAAATGAGAGAAAAAAATTGAGAAAGTTTCTCTGAATGATGAAAATCCACCAGTTATGGAAGTAACCTCTGACTTCGGAGCCCATCTGCTTTCCAATACTTGTGACAAATTGCACTTTCAGAGGAAAGTCAGATAAATTCAACTAGATAAATTCAAGTTTGGGCAGCACTCTAGAAAAAGAGACTTAGAGGTGTTTTAAAATGCAGAGGCTAAACTTTGGTGCTGAGGCATCTCAAGATAACTGCTCAGAAGATTATTATTTATGATTTAATAGCCTCAACTGTACAACTACAACTGCAATCACTTAAACCTCTCTTCAGGAAGAAACATGGGCTTCACTTCAGACAATTGAGTTTCACAATGAGCAGAACACTACTGAATTAGCCACTCCAGGTGCCTGTCTTTCACCTGTATTTGACAAATATATGTCCTTGATCATTTAAAAAGCCCAAAAAATGCTCTGAAAACAAACAGTTTGGCCTTCCATTGGAATAACAAAGATAGCACAGTGGCACATGTCATCTGAAGCACTTCTACTATACCCAGGTAAGCAAAGATGTAGCTGTGGGAGGTGTTTTGAGACTCTGCCTAGTGGTGGAAGCTCCCCTGAAATTGTTCCAGTACATATGGGATCACCAGAAAAAAGGAAACTAAAACCAAAAAGAGTCAAAAGAATGAGAAGTGTACAAGTAATATCCCATTTCCAACCTACAGATCAGGCTTCTGCCTCAAATTCTCATCTTTAAAAAGTACATTTTAAAATTAGGACAGGTACAAAAATGAAATAAAAATACTTAAAAGCTTACAAATCAAGGAGAAGCAGCTAAGACATTTGGAATTGTTTGCTTTAGACAGGAGATGAAGAAGGGAAAACATTGCAGAGGCTTAGAAAATAATGAATGGTAGAAAAAGGGAAATAAAACTACTCTTGTGGACATTGAATGAAATTGAAAAGACAACACATATAAAATTGATAAAGGAAAACATCTTTTTCTAGAGAACTTGATTAACCTGAGGTGAAACTCATTGTTACAAGACATCATTGAGACTATGAGAAGAGCAGAGTATCAGAAAGGATCAAACAGTTACACTTAACAAGAAAAAACCCCAAGAGCTGCTTCAGACTGGGTATAATAAGTAAATACACAGACTCTCATTTTTCACAGGACAGCTCAAAAGACCTTCTGTGTTAGGTTCATTATTTCCTTACTGAGGGCTGTGCTGCACTTTCCTCTGAATTACTTACCAGGGGCATCTGTCAGAGAGGGAGAGCTGAGCTCAACAGGAACAGGGCTCATCCCCAGTGGCAATCCCTGCATTAATACTTCACACTGAGCTCTGGGTTCAACTTTAGCTGCCACACTTAACATTTTTTCCATAAGCTGTAGTGAACATACAAAAAAAGACCACCTAGGAAAAATGAGTAATCCTTACAGGAACGGGAAGATTTCCACCTAGAAGGTATGGAAATTTTGCTACTTGAGAGCTGAAAACAAAGCTGATGTAACAGATGCCTACCTTACAAGCAGGTACTATGAAAATGAATGCAGTCTGAGGAAACAAAACTGGCATTTTGTTGAACAGTGTGTAATTAACCTGTGAAATTCACTGACAAAGTATTCCTGAAACAACAGGCCAGAAAACTCTAATTCATACTCACAACTGAAATACATCACAATATACTCCCAAGATATAATTATCTGAGGAATAGATACCTTCAAGCTCTAAGAATAAGAGCTACTCACTAACTGCCTAAAACAAACTTTCCTCAGGCAAGTTATCTTCCCTCAGGAATGAATGCCATACTCTTCCTCCAACCACTTGAGCTTAAAAAGAGAAACGATAAATCGTATTTATGAGACGTGCACATGTATCATGAAAGACAGCTAAAAAGAGAAAAAAATCAACTGCAGCTCATAACACAGGGTAGCTGAAAACTGACAGTGACAGTTTATGAAGACACAAAGATTTAGGGGATGATTCTGCTCCTCTTTCCATTACTGTAATTTCTGAGCACACCCAGTTATTTCTGTGAGGTGACAGTGGTGGCCCTGGGCATACCGTGTTAAGTGTCCCCCTGCTCTGCTCACTGATGATGAATTTCAGTGCCAGAGTTGCTCAGCACTGTAAATGTGGTTTGCCATGCACAGAGGTCGAGCAAACAACCACACACTGCATGTTTGATGCTTAACTGGAAAACAGTTGTATTGCAGCAAAAGAATTTATTTCCCAGATGATTCCATCGCTTCCAGTGTTTGTAGCATGTTTAGTTTTCCCTCTGTCATTACCTGCCCACAGAAGATGATGCTAAAAAGCTTCATTTCTTCCACATTAGTGATAAAATACATCTGTCATTCACAGTGTTAGCCAAGATTTGTATTTGACACTAACTTGAAGATTTCAAGATGCTGCTTGAAAACGATGTTCCTACACAGCTCTGACTTGGATGTTTATAGCTTTGATATTTAAAAAGAGCATAGTGAGGCTTGCTAGATCTAGCAGAGGCTTGCACCAGAGAAAAGGGCAGAAGAGGTGAAATCAATTTGTGGAATGAAATTGTATGCACTGGCAGACTGAAGTGATTATTTACATAAGAGTCATTACTTCTCCAGGAAAAACATCTGCAAGTTCAGAACATTCTTTTTTTTCCTCCCTCTCTGGCTAGATGGATCAAATCCTGCAGCAACAGAAGTTTGCTTCTCAAGTGATGATGGTGCTATAGCAAATGTTTATGTCCAGGTATACATTTTAATCCACCAATTGCAAAATTATTTTATTCCAAATACTTGAGGGTGTGCCTGCTCAGTAGGGCTATGAGAAGGGTGAAAGCCCAAATTTCACAGATGATTGTGCTAATTTTAGATTTGATGTTGAAATTTTTCTTCAAGAGTCTTTTCCTTAGGCATTTAAAGTGATTTCAACTATTAGACATTTTCTTCTACATTTTCCAAGTTAAAGATGGAAACAAAAACCTCATTTCAAAATGAAAACTTAGAACAGTTCTAATGATGACCAAATACATAATTCTGGTATTTTTTTAAACTCTTATTGCCACAGATACACCTCTTCTCTCCTTCAGTGCTGGTTCTGCTTTTTAATGAAGTTCAAAACCAAGATGGACATAGTTTTGCAAAGCAGTTCAATTTTGATAGCACTGCTCAAATGACTGCCAGAACCTCTACTTGTTCCCACCTAAACAGGTCTTTAATTGAAGAGCACTTGACTTCAATCCTGGTGGTTTTGTACTCAAGACAAAGGTTTATTTTAAGTCAACTGCACTGAGGAGTGCAACTGCTGCCTAAGTCAACTGCCTGCCTAAGAAAAGGCTGCAAAGGAGTTCTGTGATGCACTATCAGTTTAAATTGCATCCTCAGGGGAGCACAATATTGTACTTGAAAAGAGATGACAGGATCTAAGAGATAATAGCTCTTTTTCATCTTCATGGGGCTTTCTTCTATTTCATATCTTCACCAGTCAGTGTCTATCTTTACTAATTCTCAGGACAACTAAAATCAACATTTCTCTTTTACATGATGCTTTTTCATTTGTCATTTTATGACACATGAGCACTTATTTACCACGTCTTGAATATCTTAATAATGCTATCCTAGCATTTCAACTTCTAGAAAATGAAAAGGCATCAAGTGCATGGAAAGGTAATAAAACAGATTAAATTAGAGTTAGAAATTTTGCATACTTTAGCTATCACCTAGCTGAAATGGAGGCATTCTGGAGTGGAGCAGGTAAGCACAGAGCAGGATACAAAACAAAACATGTACAATAGGGCTTCTGATACATATAATATGTTTTAATGCATAATTATTCCTGAAAATTTGCTGGGAATGATGATGGGAGTGTCCTGGAGAGACGTAAAAAGACAAAGTATTACTCATGGTTATCAATTTGAGGTGTCCATTTAGTAAGTGCTAAGATATGAATGTGCCAGTTACATTTTCAGCTAACCAGTGAATTAGGCAGCCAAACAAAAGCTGCTACTTGTTTCTAAGTCTTGCACAGAAAACCTTGAATCCCACGATACCATGGTGTAATTCTCTGTGCCCTGCCTGGGACATCAGCAAGCACTCTTAGTGACTGCTCATTGTCACTCTTAGTGACTGCAGTGAGAATCACAAAGACAAAGCCCCGAACATTTCACAGTACTTCAAATACAACTGTGATCACTCTGGGCCTAGGATCAGACCTACTCTCCCTCTCTCAGGGTATCACCTGAGCCTGCAATAAAATTGAAAAATACTTCCACCAGCACTTTTGCTCTCTATAGATCAATGACAAATGCAAACATTAGCATTTGGTTGGATGACTGATTCATTAATTATTTCCCTGCATTACGCTGCACTCAGATTGCAAGTTGGGCAATTACACTTTCCAGACCTAATGTCCACACCCACAGTACCATAAGGACAAGAGCTTGTCAGGCATAGTGGGTATCAGCCCAAAAGGGAGCAGCTATCCAATAAAAAAAGCTGTTTGCAAGTATGTAATACCTATTTTCCCTTAGAAGGAATCTGAGTCAGAGCCAACCATAGATATTAAGGGATAGAAAGGGAAAGTGAAAAGGAAGAAGCCTTGGAGATTTTTGCAAAAGGGAGGAAAGAAAGCAAACTGAAGCCAGTATGTGAAAAGATGAAATTTTCCCAAGGCTCTCCTGATCTCTCTTTGACCCTCTCTACTTCTCTGGCATCTGCACAGCCCCTGTTGTATCCTCCTAACTCCTCCCCTGCTGTGGAAAATCCCTCCTTTCCTGAACTGCTCCACATTCTGCCCTCCAGCTTGTTCCCTCCTGAATGGAGCCACTGGCTGCCAATGCCTCCATCTGCTCTTAATTGACTTGGTACTGACCCTAAAATTCCTCCATCCCAGCAGCTTCTGTGGGCAAACAGGGAGGCTATCCAGTGTCCCTGCAGCTCTGCCCTGGGGCTGACAGCTATCCACAGTGTACCAAGCATGGATGCTGAGCACATGCCTGGCACTCACCCAATGCACACAGCAAGCTCCAAGGAGTGTGGACACCTTTAACCCCCAAGGAGTGCAGACACCTTTACTCAGGCAGGTTATTTCTCTGTCTCCTTCTTCCTGTCTTTGCACTGTTTTTAAACCATTTCCAAAAATTTCCTCTACATATCACTATTGAAAACTTGGGTAAGCCATAAAAAATGTGGATTCTGACCAAGGAAATTGAATTTCATTACAAAACTTGTTTATGCTGTCATGGGTTGAATTTGTATGTAGATGTATATTGCCATTAACACTGTTGAAGAAATACATTAATTTATATCAAATTTATGTGCAGTGCAGACAAACCCACAATACTCTTGAAATATTCAGAAATACCTAAATTGGTAGGGATCATAAATAGGAAGCCACTACTCTCACATAAATTGGTTAACTGCACAATTTGCATTGCCTAGTTATAGACAATGTTGGTTCAGAATCAAAAACAAGAGGCTGAAATGCAGTCAGATTTAATCACAGGGATCAAGGCTTAATAGCATAAAAAACTTCAGATACAGCAGCTCACTTGGAACCTAAAGTTTGGCATAATTGTTTATTATTAATGATTAAATAATTAGATTGATTATTTATAATTACTGAGAGATGCTAAAAAAAAAAATCTACTGAAGGTAAACATATAAATAATAAAAAGATTTGTTCATTTAAGATCATCAGAAAAAATGTGCCCAGGGCTCAGCACTGGTGTGCTCCAGTAGCCACCAGCCAGGGACAGCACAGACACCAGGAGCTGCCCAACAGCCAGGCTAAACAGACCTTGGTTATCACTGCAAGAAACAATGGGTTGCCAATAATTAAGAGTCTGTTGGAGAAACAAAAAATTAGGGCAGACAGCTTTTATAGGGGTTGATGGGCAAGAAACCCCATGGTGAAAAGGACCCAAAGGAACCAAAAAACTCATAGACACATATAACATTTACAAGACTTATCTAGTAAAGCCTCATTGCTTTACCTGATTAAAAAAATCCTCATTCCACTTCTAAAAAATACTTTGTCCTCCATTCCAATTTGCTTTAAGTGTGTAATTTACATTTTTCCATGACTGTGCTTAAGCTGATCAGCATTAACAAGAACAGGTCCCAGACTGAACAGATGGTGACCTTGCTGTGCATTGTAACATTTTGGCCACCATGTCTACTTCCTCCTTGCAGAAAGCAGGCAGGAACTGTTTGCCTGAAAGAATACAACTGCCACGTTTATTTACTAAGCTGTGTCAGCCCACTGACTTGGGTGAGATGGGCCCATGGTACCCATCTTGACCTTTCCATGGTGAGTGAAATGTAATATGTGAAAGAACTCATATGGAGATTATCTTTAGGGAATCCAGAAAATATTTCTCACATAAAATGATGAATTTTCAACTCACCTCTAAGCTGGTATGGGGGGGGGGGAAGTGATGTGCACTCAGAACAGTTCTAATCCCTAAGCAGAATCTTGCTGCACTGAAAACTTCACTGCCCTTTAAAGCCTTGGCACATATCCACAGTTTCCAGGCTCTTTCCTAAAACTAACAAGGACACTTTATGCAGAGAGTGTAAATAGTAATCCACTAAATTAAACTGCTCATGTAAGGAATATATTTGTATTTATTCCAGTGACTGACATTGATACTTTATTTCATTTTCCATGGGAATAGCAGCACTAAATGTTACTACTCAGAGAGAGTAGCTCACAGTCCTGTCCAAATGACAGCCTGACATCTGTAAACAAATCCTCCTGTCCTCTCATACCTGCATGCAGAGGCAGCTGGGCACACAATGGGAGTCACCTCTCTTTCACACAGAGGGAGGGAGGACCAACTCCCTCAGTAATACAGAGTAGCTTAATGCAGTAAAGGGATGTGCCTTTTTTAGTGCTTTAAGCATACAGAACCACCAGAAGGAAGGAAAAAAACCTCGACTATTGGTGGCAGATGATTTAGAAGTTCTACAGTTACACATGCAAGCAAAATAAGCTAACTAGTATGGCATGTCATATCCACCATTAGTGGATATGTGTTTTTTTTCTTTTATTAGTGTTTTTTTTCTACTAATCTGCTTAATATTTTGAATAGTCCAACTACTTCAGACCATGCTTTCATCAGTATTGTATATATAGTTAAAATTTACCCTGAACTGCAACAGATACCATCTTTTAATCCTTTTGAGCATAAATACAGCCCTATTCTAGCTCTGATTTAAATGCGCCCATCAGCAGACCTAAAACATGCACAGAATTGGTTACTACACCCAGCATCAGACAAAAGAAAGCAGTTTACAATAACCACTGAGTTCCCTTTCCTTGCAGTTTGCTGTCACCACATGCTTTATTTATAGCAGGCCTGAAATAAATACTGCCAGATCAGCCATCTTTTGGTGCTGCACAAAAAAGGAAAGCTATGAAATATTTACCATAAGTCTCTCACAGCCTTGCCTCTGACACTTTCCCTTTCAGTAGAGAAAAGAATTATTTAGCTCATGATTTTCCAGCAAAAGACAGTCAATTGTGACTGTCTGAAAGCAAAGGGTAGCATCACTGGCATGCCCTGGGAGGTGGAAGTTTTCTCAATGTGCACCCTGCACAGGAGTCTCCACCTCCCCTGCTCCTCTCCAGCAGCACAGAGTGACGCCAAAGCGGAGCCTTAGAGTGACACAGGAATGTTGGTGCCAGCAGAATGAGGCACACTCATGTTACAGCACTTTCCAAAACTAAGCCAGTACATTTGGTGACTCCTTCCCAAGGGGGCTGATCAGATTACTTGAGTTATGTTGTGGATGCTCCAGTGAAACATGTTGACAAATAAAGCTGCTTTCTTGTACTTACTGTGCATTTAAGAAAGAAACCCATTTGTATGAAATAAAAATAGACTTTGCATGCATTTTGTTCTTCACTGTGAACTGAATACTGCACAATCTGATGTTTATGGCCTAATATCTGTGGGACAGACAGACAATTAAAGATGAACTTTGACTGGCCTAGAATTAAAATGCCTGAGGGCAGCTGTGTAGCTCAAGTAACTGATTAGAAACTGATCCTGAAAAATGACTGAGAACTGAACTCCAGGAGGTCACAAAAAGACTAAAAGCAAAGCAATGTCTTTTTTCCACCCCATCCCAGGCCATTATAGAGTATGATCACAGCTTTCCACAGCATAGTCCAGCAGAACCAGCACCAATCCCCCCCAGTACACTTAAAGCAATGCAGGTTTCTAAGGAATAAGCTGTATCTATAGAGGTATGTAACACTTTAGAGTATCAGCCTGGTTTCCCTGAGTGCCTCAGGGGAGCTCTGCTGAGTAATAATGCACAGTGCCAAAGACACTTCTTTTCTTCTCCTCTCACTCCTGCTCTTTTCTTCAGCAAAAGGGAATTCACTTCCTAGATGTACTTTGTTTTATATCCTAATGAAGGAGTGCTAGTCTAGAGGGTCCCAGACATCACCACACCATTGGATCACAGGTCCCTTCCTCCAGGCATGGTCCAAATACCTCAACTTCCCAGCACTTGCCTGTCTGCATCTTTTTGATTCCCAGAAGCAGCAAAGGGAAGCACACTGCAGGCTCCAGAGAAATCAGCAGCCAGACAATGTAGCTCAAGCCACTAACAAGTTCTGGCTGCCTGATCAAACCTCTGGCATAGCTGGTGAGACTTCCAGTCCAATTTTGTGGGTTTATGTGAAAACATAGCATGGTTGAGCTAATAAGAACAAATTGAAGAGGGAGTTTAGGGAAGGCAGTTGTCAGAAAACACTTGACATGCACAAATTCCTGAAGCCATGGGTGAAACATGGAGAACTCCACTCAGGCCAGCACTGAACATTTATGGAAGGTCTGTGTCAGTGTGCCTTGAAAAGTGCAGGTGCTACTTGAATTAAAACTAAGTTCATAAAGGAAATCACAGAATCCCATTGTTTAGGCAGGCAAGTATGAACAGGGGCTCTTAACACTTCCTTTTTTTCTATGATTGATGCCTTGCAGTTGGATGTCCTGCACAAGTGCTGACACCATGTACAGCTTTTTTAACAGCCAAATTAAAACAATAAGCAGTTCCCCACCCTGAAAAATCCCACAGGAAACAAAGTGTTGCAATAAAAGTGAGTAGCAGCAAACACTGTCAGGTTATAAACAATGCTCACTAAACCTTCACGGCCACGACCAATACAGGGAAAGCCTTCACTCTAGAGAGCCAAGAACCATGAGAAAAATAAAAAGCTTTTCATCTTGGAGCATTTTTGCCTAGATTTCACATTCCACTGCTTCTTCCATAGCCTTACAGATAAAACAAGCAAGATCAGTTCTACTTCCAGTGCTGCAACAGTGAAACCAAGCCACAGGTTGCCTGGCAAGGCATTCCATGACCTTGAAACATACTCTGCAGAGCCATGTGACTACTTCACATACATGTCCAGTATCACCCCAATTTAGAGCTTAAGTTTTCCTATCACAACAATCCCGTAATGCACATATGTGCCTTTTCCATTGGAAAGGATTTCCAGCATTTCCAAACTTTTATACAAATAGGATAAGTGAGCACTTTCATCTCTGTGCTCTTTATGGCCACTAGGGCTATTTTTCCATAGTAGTAGAACACTGCTCCAGTTTCATTGCTGCAAGCCATGTCTAAAAAAAGTCAAAGTGATCTCTTAGCACAGTCATTCTCCTGGTAACCACGTCCCAGGAGATTTTGCCTCTCTTCTGTCTTGTTCTTATTTGGTTGAAAGCTACTATCCCTTGTCACTGCACCTTCTTTTCATGTTATTCTTTTCACCAACCCAATATTTGTAAATTCTTTGCTGAAAAATGGATATTGCTTTGTATATTTTGGGCAGGTGACTAAACTGACAATCTTTTTGTCCTTGGGTAAATGAACCCATTTGTGTCCAGGGAAAAAATTATTTTTTAAGGCAAGATAAATATAAGTTCCTGAATATAGTGGGGATGCCTTTTGTTCAAGACATTGGATCCTTAACAGGGTTCTATGTGTACCTCAGTTGGTCGATATCACTTGCTGCTAGGATTTAGCTTCTATAAATTCTGAATTGTGCCAGGTAAAGCAAGCTTAATATCTCTGAGCACAACTTTTTTGAATATCCTCATGTCATTTAAGAAAAAAGAATGATTTTAAAAAATTACTTTTCAGTCTTTTTTATTGGGTTTTCCTAATGAGGCTGAATGGGTCACCAAGGCAAACTAATAGCTCACATCACAAGTAGCTGAAGAGAAGAGTCCATTAATTGTATAAGTTCAGAGCAAAAACATCATCTGAGAAAAATTTCATTTGATTTTAAAAAAGCTGTTTTATCAACTAATTATGTTTACTAGTATTTCCTTTTACTTTATGCCATTTTCCTTCTTTTCAAAATATCTCCATCTATTATCTATGCAAGCATATCTCAGTCTCTGGAACACTCCATTACTGCTTTCTTTGGTTGTTTTTTATCCATATTACTCAAGTACCTGAATTATATATTATTGTTTCAAAACCAAGAGACAGGGACAGCCTTAAAAAAAAACAGAAGAAACAATAAATAGATATGAAAGAAATTAATAAAGGTACTTCCACTAGTTGGTTTGTTTTTTTGGTTTTTTTTAGTGATGTGGGCACTAGAATTGCTGGTGTTGTAATTTAGAGGTCAGCAAATAAATTACTCAAATGAAATACCCCTAGCAACATTTGATCAAAATTAATGTTTTAAGTAACTTGTCTCTGTGATATGTATTAGGATAATCTGGACTTGTTAGTCATGAATTTGGAAATCCTTCTGTCAATAAGAAGAGCTGTTGGTTTGTAGTTTTAAACCATTTAAACCTCAATGGCCAGGCCATAGAGGCAGACACTGGAGAACTTTTTGGGTTCAATATTCAGGAAAATTAATACCAAATGTGGAACAACCCAAAGAATAGTAATTTTTTTCTCTCAGTGTAAAAACACAAAGGTTTAACAGAAAATCAGAAAGAATTTTTCCTAACTTAAAAAAAAATATTCAGAACAACCTAAATCTTAGAAAAAAAAAAAAAAAAAAAAAGAAGTTGAGTGGGTGATAGGATGAGAATTCAACCACATGCATCAAGATAGTGATTTCCTACTCTATCTGCAACACTCAAAACCAAACTTAAAGCCATGGGGGAAAATCAGCCATATATTTTGCTTTATTGTACCCTGTCCTGTCTTGGAAACTTCATCTAAACTCCTTATTCTTTGGCTATTAGTATGTTCTGATACTGATTATCTCTACTGCACATTCATGTATGAGATTCTTTGGTATATTCTCAGAAACTGTACTTCCACATTACAGTTTGCTTTCTGTGCTCGTCTTTGCCTGCCCTGTACAAAAATTATCTTCTTCACAATGCAATAAAATTAGCAGCTACTTTGCTTTCTATAAGTATGGGGCTTTAAATATGAATGCATTTATTACAGCAATCCTCTGTGCGAGGTTATCCAACTTGAGAACAAGTTTTCTTGGAAGCAACATTAACCAGCAGAAGTTAAACCTATTAACTGCTTTCTTAATGGCAAGACAACTTTTATCACATTTCTGTGGTAAAACCTGCCCTCTCTACATTCTACTGCCTCTCTTTCCTGCACTTGGGCTACACCTTTCTTGTTGAGTCAGACACAGAGCAGACTCTCAAACTCGCAGGTGCCAGACCATCAGCACAAGTTCTCATGAGGTTCTTCCCATGCACTTGTAACACTTGTTCTGTTTGCTGTCTCTAGAACAGTTGTTCATAAATTAGCCAAACTAAACTGTGTTGCCCACATGAGAACAACCAAAAGAAACATCACTGCTGGATTCATTTAACAGAAGCTTGAATGGATATGAGATTACACCTGTAGTCAATAGGCTAAATCCACACGGATACACTCAACCTAACCATTCAATTCCTGTAGGAATCCATGCTGGCTTCTACAAGAATCAGAGCAGATTTTGGCTTTTCATCTCATATCTGTGCCATGAGCACTTCAAATAAATGCAACAGACAGGGATAAAACACTTGCAACCTTCAGCCATAGGTTGTCCTTAGGAATGCAAAGAGTTTAAGTTATTCCAACATACTTCTGCAGAGTGAGGCTCAGGTTGTGGCTGGCTGATTTAATCTTGTTCTGGGCCTCCAGGTGGGTCATGCTGTCAGTGTTGACTCCATCAATGGCCACGACAAGGTCCCCCTGGTTCATCTGTGACTGTGCTGCCTTGCTGCCAGGGGTGATCTGTGTGGAAAAAGACAACAGAAAAAGTCACATCCTGACAAGTCATTCTACACACAGAACAGTTGAAGAACTTGCCCAGAATTATAGTACAGAATAGATACAGCAAAAAAATACACTAACAGATACAACAATAGTCATATCCGTTATTGTATGGGTGAAAAATCACAACTTATAGGAATTAAACAAATCAAAGTTAACTCACACTTCTGCAAAGGTCCAGGACACCATCTACTTGTTACTTCCATTTTGAGAGGTTAAGCCCAACGTAGTGGTTCCCTTACCACCTATTATCACTATCTCAAGGGGATAATTATCTCTATACAGCAGCAGTATATAATGAACCACTATCCACTGCATGATTTTATTGTATTTTTCCTCCTAAAAGCCATTTTCCCCAAATTAATTCATTTTATTGAGAGAATGTAAAATGAATGTGCACGAGTGGCCTTGGGCACGGTTTGTTTCTTTAATAGCAGGCTTTAGAGGAAATTATTCTACTTAACCTCACCCATATACAACTGCAGCTCCATTCCCAACACAAATTGCTATGTGCCCATCTCACCAGCTATTGGATCTCACACTCCAAAGACCAGCACTCTCAGAAATAAGAAACTACAGTACTGCAACCACAAACCAAACAACTGACACAACAGCCCAAAAGTTCTGTTTGTTCACTGTGGCAACACATTTTGTTGGCTCCAGTCAGCCTGTGAACTGCATCTTCTCTGAATGGACAGCACCTTGACCTCAATTTTACACAGCCCTCTCAGCTTCTGTAGGGATAACAGCAGTACAGCACTAAACCAGAAAAGCCTTCACATACCATCAGCCAGACAAATTTTAATGAACACACCAGAGCTGTCCTCTGCTTTCAGCACCCAGTACAGAAAGAGCATGGATATAAGCTACAGGTCTTTCTTCTTAGAAACTCACTTCCTTACATTCCTCACTAAAAACCCCAAGGATAATCTAAAGTACTACAACAAAGGCTGCATTCAAAAATTCTCTTCCTTCAGTACAGTGAAAGTAAAATAAAGATCTGTCAAATTATGAGCCAAAAGTCCCCTGTGAATTCTGCCAGGCTGAAACCATGAAGTCAAATTTCTAGTAACTTCTAAAGAGGTACATACTCAAAAAAAAAACTCTTTCAAAAACAACTCCCTAGACTGTTAGTTTATGTACTTTACTGGCAAAGATGAAGAAGCAAAAAAAGGAAGAAGCCCTTTCCTAACATGCTGTTAAAGGTGCTCAGTATTGAGGCCAGAAGTGCAACTGACAGTGCAGTCTGACAATGGGAGGTGTCAGTTTACTACAACACCAGTTCTAGCGTCAGAGTGCTCGAACACACAGCACCCTGGATACTCAGACTATCTAAAAGTAAAGATTACTTCGGAATTAGGCACCGTAAATAATTCCCAGAACTGATTTGACTGAAAGAGACAAGTTTTAATACCTTTTGGTTTGAGATACAAGCAAAGAGTTCTGTGTTTTCTGAGTGAAGGACAGCAGCAGATAAAATGTTTTTATGCAAGTAGAGTTGACTGATAACAGCAGTACTATTCCCTGATGTATTTTCCTGGTGTTAAGGAATCGAGGGATGGGGGATATATTTTGTGGTAGTTTCAAAAATAGAGTTTTATTCTGCAGTCTAATGCACCCTCACAAGGAAAAAACAAAAAAAAAACCCACCAAAAGCCAAAAGATTTCTGTTACAAGCATACTTTTTCTAACCTGTTATACAAACATTAGCTTCTATGGATTTGATTGACTTGCATTGTGCCAAGTACACAGAATCCAGAAGTCCATAAAGAATATGGATTATTTGTACACTCATGTGTACTTGTATAGTTACTCAAAGATCCTTCCCTGCTCATCCCACAAATATGTTGAGAAACAGAATCTGCAATAGAATAAAAGGTAAAGAAAGGGCAAAAAATAAACTAAAGCCACACTCAGACAAATGAGTCAGAAAGACTTGAATTCATCAAGTAGGACACTTCTGTCTTTTTCAAATTATCCTTTTTTAAATAAATAATCTTCACATGTCACTTTTCTAAGACACCACTTTTAACCTTCTCATGAAACACACAAGTTCTTGCCACAGAATATTAACTGTGTGATGCTAGTTCCAAATTCTTGAACAATCTCCCCCCCCCCCCACCTTGTTTTCTTGTCAACAACAAAGACTGGTTTTTGAACATCAACCCAGTTCCTGAAAGTCAAACGTCTGCCCTAATTTGGGTATTCCTACTCAACACATCTATCTCTCCTTCCACTCCTCAGTGATGCCTCCAACAAAATAAACCCAGGGAAGCAGAGCTTCCAGAGACAGGATAACACTCTGCATCTGGGGCTAGTTTAACACAGCTCTAACACAGCAGCTTCCCTCTCACTTGCTTTGACTTTTGCTTTAGTAGCCTCACAGGTAAATGCTACCTTAAAATAATGACACACCCTCCTAGAATCAGAGTCAATTTAGAGGGAGGCGATGGTTGTAATGAATGACCTAATTTCACTTCTTCTAATGGGATGTTTTCTGACTAATAGTTTAGAAAATACAACCTAAATGAAAAAAAATTCATCACAAGGCTCTCTCAAACAAAACAGTTCTCAGTAACTCTGAATTTGTGATTTACATGACTTTCTAACTTTGCAACACTGTTTCTGAGGCAAGGAGCACCATGCTGTGAAAGAGAAGGAAACAGTCTCAATCATGGCTCTGTCAGTTGCTACTCAAAGAGGAAATGAAAGGGTTTCAACTTCTTCAACTAAGTATAAGGCTAACAAATTCCATGTGGGATTCTTTCATACAATTGTATTTTTTCAATTCCCATTTCAGGGGACAGCACTCCATTGCTGTCACCTTACCTCTAAAAATCAGCTTATCCTTACTTCACAGACAGCAAGACTCACAACAAGATCTAATTTATTGTATCTGTAATTCAGACAAGTAGTAGGTATCAGGAAAGAATTACTTCTTCTCATGGTCTTCCCACCAGTTAAAAGCACACTAGATTATTTGGTCCTGTAAACTTTTATGTAGAAGGCAGTATTAAAGGCTGGATGCATAATCTGTATGACACATGAAAACCAAAGTACAAAATTACATGTATTTTAGTTAGAACCTGAGAGACATCTCTGTGAGTGTTCCAAGTGAAGGCACAGCATGCATCTCCAGCAGACATCAAGCTGAGCAGTCAGTTATTGTTGTGAACAAAACACCAGTGTGCAGATGGAGATACAGGGCACACAGATCTGAAGTGTCAAGGCACATTCAAGACTATCTTGTTCCCATTTCTAAAGATCCAGCTGAAAGGAATGGAATGCAAAGAGTTTATCTTTTATCTGTTGGTATTTTCCTTTGAAAATTCATCTCTGATCTACTAAAACATTTACTAAATATAAACCCCAAACAGAGAAGAGCTCACTGTGTCTAAAATCTTGAGTAAATATTTCCTATTTAAAAATATTTTTTGAAAATATGTTTGAAGGACGAATGCTAATTAAACCTTAGAATTAGACTGGAAACCCAGATCTGTCTACACAGCAAATTCTACTTTGCTCTCATCTCAGCCTCTCTTCTATTAACAGAAGTAACAAATTTAGAGAATTATACTACTGTCAAGGAAAAATATGCATTTTTCAATTTGACTACCAATCTTTTTTTCCTAAAGCAAATCTCTGGGCAAGTTCTAGATAGAATGATTTCAGAAAACCTTTGTAATAGTCTTAACTCACTTGCTCTGGATTACAACATAGCTCTCAGTTGCTAGGTGCTGCAAATGCTTTTATTTAATGCTACAGTGAGACATTCATCAGAGTTTCAGGGTACAGCTATTTCTGTCAATTGATTTACAAAATCCAATCCAGGGTAACACCAACAGATCTAATTTTAATAGTAGTTCTTTAGTGCCTCAAGCACAGATTCTATCTTGAACCAAACATCTCTCTGCTCTCAGAAAAGCAGAGGAATACGTGCTGCTTCAGAGATGTGAATTTTCAGCCCTCGCAAATTTCATACAAGACAGACATCTGACTTCCAACATCCCCAGCTTAAAGCAAGTTGGCAGGCTGGAAGTATCACATGTTCCTTCCAGCACACGAGAGAGAATCCTTACTAGGCTCTGTTGTGAGGGGATGGGTACACTGGGTGAATATATAGTGCCACAGTGACAGCTGGGCCCTAAAAAAACTCGTCTGCACGGGGCTCACAGTGAATGCTGCTTAGCAGGAGCCCTGGGAGGCAGCGTGCAAAGAGCAGCTGCTGCTCCACCTTGAGAACTGCACATGCTGCCAGCCAAGCCCCCTAACTCCAGTCCAAAGGGAAGAGACAGGGATCAGGCAGCATTTGAGTGGATGAGTGCTCAAATACTAATGAGAATGCTTCTACAAACAGATGGGCGGACACAGTTTTCTACCCACAAGGAACTCCTAATTTGCAAGGCAGACAAAAATACATAGGGAGGCCTACACAAATGAGAAGCCTGTTAATATAGCCTGCAGCATTAGCCAGGGCCTCTTTTTCCAGCACTTGAGCTGTGCCTGACTCCATCCTGACTTCAACCCCAAAATCTACAATTTATTTTTTCCACTTCTCATTAAAGAAAAACATTTCAGATAATCAGATATTCGCTAGCATTGGAAATGTGCAAAAGCACAGAGAATGAATATGCTCGCCTCTGGAATAGAAGAAATCATTAAAAGAAAGTGTTCTTTTCCATAATCAGAAATGTCTCAAGAAAATTCCTAGAAAAGGATGGCCCAGAGAGTAAGGAACAATATGCTTCCTCTATAGAGAAAAGAGCATTTAAATCTCTCCCCATTACATTTATGCAAGTATTTTTTTGCATAGAAGATTCCAACAAACTCTCAGAGTCATCCTAAGCTCTGAGGCTCTAAGTGCCTGCAAAACTTCCTCTCTTTATACACAGGAGCATGACCCAGTGAAAGGAGAGACATGCTTTGGGACCCCAATGCAGAACAGTTGCTGAATGCCCACACTGAATCTAAGCAGTTACCCCTAGACCAGAGACATCTCTTCCTCTCCCACAGAAAGAAAGTTAATTGAGGAAATTCATATTATTCTTTCCTAAATGAGTCACTTGCCATACCTGTCCCCATAATAAGAGTGTAAGAGCTCCAAAGAGAAAATAGGGGTTTTTTTAGAAAACAGAAGGCAATTTTGGAAAAAAAAAAAGCAAAGAAAATGAGTAAGACCCACTGGGATAAGTCATCAGGCAGGCAGAAATTCACCATTTTATTTGACACATTTCCAGAAGGCACAAAACATAAACAAGGAAAGAAATTGCCTAGATAAGCTATACCACAGAGCAAGCATCCTATGGCTTTTATACCTTTCTGCATCAGATAGGAGAGCTGAGGAAGACCAATTAAATGTAAAAACAAGACAACAAGACTGTGGGAAACCTGAAACTAACTATCACTAACCAAACATGTTAACACTAACCATGTATCACTAACCAAAACTAAGGAAAACTTCAGTTTGGCAGCTACCATTTGCCTGAACCCTATGCCTCTGTTTTCAATTCACTACTGGGCTTTAATGGCTTTTTTTGTTGTTGTTGTTGTTGTTGTTGCTCTCCTTTCTGCAGTGTTTCTTCTGTTGCTTCAGTTTGGCTTTTTGTTTTTCAAGACAACAAGAACTGCCTCAAATGAACACTCATGGCATGTGCAAAATATGCCACTGACACCCTGAAGAGATTCCATTTACACTAAACAGAGCTGCTCTGGCAAGCTGCAAAGACACTCTGAAGTGGCCTCTCAGGCTCTGCTTCATCTGTAGCTAGGAAGAGAGATTACAATACATGTGAGACCACCCAAAATAGCTCTAATCTACCTCTCTCGGGTACCAGGAATCACAGCAGCACAGAGATTTTGTGGGATGAACAGCAAAGCACTTACAACTCAGGACACCCTGTGCTGAAATCTGTACTCCAACAGCAGAAGGGCTGGGGGCACCCAGACCAGCCAGCTTACCTCATTCTCAGGAGTGCCAAGCCAGGCTGGAACAATGCCACCTTGATGAACACCAAAAATTTCCCTTACATATAACATCACTCACAAGCCTGCTTTTCATGCACAGTATATAGTCTCTTCAAGGAAGAGGACAGACAGATAACAGCCCTTCCTGCCAAGCTAACTAGACTCAGGTGATGAAAATCAGCCAAATGTAAAAGACTTTCAGCTGTGAAATGAAAGGAAGCATATAGGCATGCTTAGGGAATTGCCCTAGGCAAGGCTTTGGGGGATGTTTTGAGAAGCAGTGTGAATACACCTGTTCCTATTTGCAAGATCATTTCTGTCCCTGCCCCATCTCCACGTTGTCTGATGGAAAAATTTCGAATCCTTTGTTAAAAAATAAAGAAAAAAACCTCCTATATTGTGGACTTTGGAGGTTAGCTTGTTAGAAGCATGACTGCTCCATGTTACACCAACTACACAGATGACAGTAAAAGAGTGGATGTGGCTTTTTAACAGGATGTGTTGGTGTAACTAGAAGGTTACACAGCTCTTCATATCATGTGAAGTCATATGGTATGACTAACAACTGACTCTTTCTCCCAATCTTTATCCAAATGTATCTGTTGGATGTATTCAGTCTGCTCTCAGCTAGCATCACACACTGTGCCAAGGTAGTGTGTGCTGTGTATCTCACAGGAATTAAATGGAAACAAAGAGGTGAGTCACATAATGACAAATGTTGATTGTTTTATTACAACAGGTTTTCAGAACCAAGTGACTGAGTTCTTATTTGGTATCAAGGAGTTCAGTAACCTGAATGCAAATCAAAACCAGGAATGAAACAGGTACTGATTCTCAGTATTCTGGCAGCCCCCATGTGTGAGCTGATCTGTCAGCTTCCACAGGAAGCCCCCTGCAGCAAATATACACACAGCTTCCAAGTGCCTGCAGGATCAGAACAGCCAAGTTTCTCCAAAGGTTCCCCATCCTCTTCCCTGCTTCTCCTTTTCAAATTTGAATTCATTTTAAGGCAGCTGTATAAGGTGGGATGTTTTTCTGTGTTTCAAGCTGACAGATCTCAGTCATCAATATTGCCTGCCTCATTTTCAGCTTCTTGAACTCTACATTATGTGCAGCTTTTTAACCTGCTCACAGAAACACAATTTGTCTTGTCTCCCCCTATAACCATTAGCAATAAACTGAGGGGTTTATGTCTTGCTATTGGCCACTATGGTAAGATTCTCTTTTCTTCAAGTTCACTCTGCTTAATGTATCTCATTGTATGTAACCAAGATCATGATGCTTTGTAACTTTGAAGGGCTTTTGATTGGTCCAGCAACAATAAGGCCTGACTAAAAGGGCATTTGAGACAATACTCAGAGGCTTAGTTTGGCAGTTTGTGCCTTCAGCCACTTCTGATATTAAGCAACTTAAAATAGCTTTGAGCAAGTCCAGAGGTTCTGGCACAGATATGACTGATGTGTAAGTGACTGTTCTGCTCCTGCATGCTTGTAAATTGGGGTACTTATTAAATGGATGCAGGCTTACATTTAATTGTTCTTTGAATGCATTTGTTTGAGTTCTCTTTGTTTCTGGCCACCAGATCACCAGGGGAGTTGTTCTTCCTCTGCTCAGTAAAATACAAGATGCCAGTTTGACACAGCAAACAGCAGTCCTGTCTCTAGTCCAGAAGTATTTAGTACTGAGCTCTGTGCTTCACCTACAGAGGGTAGACCAGCATAGCACACACCAGCTGGCAGCTGTATGAAGGAAAATGAATGTAACACACGTCCACAGCAACAGAGGTGCTGAATCAGAACTAAATTTGTAGGAACTGCACTTGGTATCATGCCCTTACTTTTGCATCTAAGGCTTTATGAGGCCACAATGCCCAACGTGAATCTGTTCCAAGTGGAGGGCCCAGCACTAAGCTGCCAGCATACAGCATCAATGCCTCCCTAAACACTTTCTTCATTCACAGGAACAACTGTTTTGTACCTGGAGCATTCATTGAAGCTCTGTGAAAGAATAAACAAAAGCACAGGCTTCAAACTTTAGAGAGTGAGGAATTATTTCTAAGATCAAAGTGAATAAAACAGAATAGAAGCAAAGCTCCCCTGAGCAAGTGCAATGCCAATTTCTTCTGTAATAGGCTGTTTCACATTTAGTGCATAACATGACATCCCACCAGGCATCCCAGCAGGATCACTGGAAATTTAAAGGTGTAGTAAGTAAAACAACATTTTATCACATTTAATAGGCACATAAACTTTTGGATGTTTCAGGAAGCTAGTAAATTGTAGAGATTGAAGATGTTTGTTGTACCTGTTAAAATGTAATTACTTAAACTTTGTTTTCCTAGTGGTGTTCAGTTGAACACAGAGAGGCCACTTCCCTTGGTAAGCCACAGAAACCATGTTTGTTTAACAGGAAATATTCTGAACATATCGGTACAATCTCAAATCTAAGAGGGAAATCATGTCATGTTGAAGATTGTTATGTTAAAGTAACAACCTGAACTTTTAAAAAGGAAGTATCTTGATTTTCCTTATTTTCAAAAATGAAAGTATCTCTGAGGAGGAATGTGGCTATTGCTGAGGACAAGGATTGAACTTTACTGATAGTATGATGATGCCAACGCTGGTTTTAAGCATTTTAACCCATTAAAGTATTGGGTATAGCAATCTACAAAGATTTCCCACTGAGAGCTTGCATAGTATAAGAACACACACATACACATGATTTTATCTGATAAAGAACAAACCAGTGACATGCATGGTTCTGGAAGGTAAAAGCATCTCTCTAGGTGAATTTTACATCTATTAGCTTTAGAATCCTCCCTTGCATAAGTGCAGTATCTTCCCACACATTTTTCAGTGCCTTCAGAGCACAGAGCAGTATTAAGATGACAAGTTTTCAAAAAGTGATTTTCTGTGGGTTTTTTGCAAGTAGTATTTTCCATAACTCTCCAATACAAAAATTTATGTCACTTTAGAAAGCCTTCCTGTTTACAGACAAAAAAAAATAATAGAAACGAATTGTTGTTACATACTGTCTGCACTGTCTGTAGTTAAAGGCTATTTAAAGATTCAAAATTAAAAAAAAAAAAAAAGTCAAATTACCAAGATGGAAGAAGCATCATTTATTGTAAAGGATACCTGATTTTTGGTTCAACTAATAATGTTTGTTGAATTTCTGGTCAAAAAGAAGCCAGATCAGCTGGCTGCGCTATACACAAAAGTAACCTAGGCTGCGAGTCTTCTTTCTCCATAGAGTACTGCTTCATCAGATCCCCTTCCCAGGCTGCACCATTTTCTAGGGTAAATATCTGGGAGTAAATATCTTTGACAAAACATTACACACACAAAAAAAGACATTATGTTATGAAAATTTACCGAAAGTCTTCATTAAACACAATTACTGTTTATGAGCCAAATGTTTATGTACTAAAATAAGGTTTTAACAGGAATGTCCCATAAAGTTCAGAAGCCATAAGCAGCTTTAGAAGAAGGTCATTAAAGAAATTAAAGACCTCAGCTAGTAAATATTTGCCTATGGTGAATGGCTCTTCATTTAAGGTGAACTTGAATTGGAAGTTACAAACAATGCCACTCACCTCCACTGCACCATGTCTTCTATGTTTATGCCCAAGATTCAGATTGAAACTTGATTCAAAAATTCTCAACAACTAGAAGAAGAAAAGCTGTTCTTGGGGATATTTCATTCTAGAGAAAGGCAGGAGTCTGTCATCTCACAATTCTTAATTCAGCAGAGTGCGTGGAGCCTCAATTATCTTTGGATAAGGTACTGGCTTTCTATTTGTATTTTCTGCAGCCTTGTTTGTGCTGACATGTTTTGATTTCCTTGTGGAGTTACCCAGCACAGGTGTGTGTGGAGGAGGATTCCAACTAGCAAAGCCTATGATCATAAGTAGCACTTGAAAGAAGGTATTAAGGCAGGAAGAGAAGCCTGATCAGAGTTTCCTCTCCAGCTGGCATCCTGTTACTGACAGCCCTTCCTCTTCTGTGCTGCTCACCCTGCTGATTAACAGGTGAGGGTTAGAAAGCTTTCAGTCTCATTGGGAATGCTAAGACATATCCCATCTTAATACATTCTTCAACTTTATTTTGTGCTACATTCCAGAGACTCAATTGAAAATATCCATAATTTCAATTACAGAGAGCAAAGTGGGCACCCATCAGTTGTGAACGAACACTTTCTGCCAAACCAAAAGGCCCCTGCAAAAACCATCCTGTAGATCTGCCTGTGGTACTGATATTGCTGGTTAGCAATACTTTTACCTGTTAACTTGGGGACCAACATTTCTGCCAATTCCTTTTTGGGTATTGTGCTGCTTTCCTGTTTTATCTCATCTAGATTTGGCGTTCACCACTTACTGGTGTATGCAGCAACAAGACACAGCAGTGTTTTTCTCCCAGAGCACACATGTTTAAATGCTTCAAGAAAGGCCTTGAAGATGCTGACCATGTATGTTCCCCCAACTCTCACTCCTCTGTATATTCCTATTTCTTTCAGGTGACTACCTGTACTTGGAAACATCAAGTATTTCTGCCATTCTGGTAGCATGATCAACGCTTTAGGAACTTAGTGGGAGTATTCCAAAATGGGTTAAACATTCGTATCTAATAAATATTCTCAGGTAACAAAAGTTAGGAGCATAAATTGAGTGAAAATCATCATTAGCCTGCTTGGGATACTTAAGTAGGCTTCAGAGAGAGGAATATGTTTCTGATTCTTAGTTTAAGATATGCCTTCATGCTCAGTTCAGAGCATAGCTCCTCAAGGATCATTAGGCTGCGTAACTTACGCAGAAGTAACAGAATTAATCTGCAGGGTACCTCACTTTCCATTCCAAAGTTTGTCTTTTATCTTTATTTTCTTTAATGGTAAGTGCAGACATTTTTCTCTGCAAGCAGAGGCTGTAATGAGCTCCATATCTAGTCACAATGAGTTTCTAAACTCTTCTTGTCCAAATTAGAAATTTTCCTCTCCTGTTCCAGAGTAAACATGCTAATTATGATAGTCTGGTTGTGTATTTTGTTAAGGAATAAATGTTCACAGGACATCTATTTAAATCCATGGAAGGAATGCAATCAAGTTCAGAATTTGCCTTAACAGTATTTTTCTTGGCCACATTAGACACAGTCTTCTGCAATGGAGCATGTCAAAATAATTGTTTTGGAAGAGGCAGCAAGAAAGTTGTCATTTGACCAAGAAAGAATTTCAGCAGGTCTAAGGCAGTATGCCTTTCTGTGTCCAGTTTGTCTTTTTCCCTTCATTTGGCACCAAACTGCTGAACAATGAATTGTATGGATGAGAAAATATGACAGTTACTTTAATAGGGATTCCTGCTGCTAGTGAAACCATTATTTGCCTGATACAAATGAGGAATGAAAGGAACACAGAAAAAAAGTTAACCCTCCACTTTGATGTCAAATGAGGACTTAGTTAAACTGCAGGACAATGAGCTTCATCACTATTTTTTCATCAAGCAAACATATGAATGACTAAACTAAAGTGACATTTTGAACCGCACAAAGAAAAAAAATTGCTGTAAAGCAGATTGATGTATTCCCTAATAGCAGCATGCAAATCTCAGATTCAGACAGTATTATGACTGACAGAATTATGAAAGTTCTCCATTCTAGGCAGTTACATTTACAGTGATATTTTTCAGAGCTGTACACCCACTTGGAAACAAAGTTTGTAGGCATTTTTGACTTTTAATATGTTGTCAGAGTTTGATCTTGGCCACCCTCTCTACCTTCATTTTTCATCTGTTTTCATTTTTTTAATATCCTTTTTCCTCTTACAATATCTTGTTCAGTAACCTTGCTTAGTTTCATTAATCATGTTTGCAGAGAAAATATTTGAAAACTGTCAGTGCTGGAACTTTGATGGGATCAACATCAACACTGTAACAACTGCAATGGCAGCAGAAAACATTTCTCAAAGTGAATATGCAGCTATTTAACAAACAGGAGGCTTTTACTTTAGACACCAGGAAGCGGAAATAAATGAAAATTAGGAATGCTTGGATGGTTATTGGACAGCTGGGAAGATTCCAGGGGCAGACAAAAGTGCCAAATGGAGCCATATTAGTAATCTCTCTTTATCCTAGGATGGGTCTTCTATTTATAGAATTATACAGCCCTTGAAGAAACTATAAGATTGCACACGTAAATGATACAGGAGCAACACATGCATTTCACATGAAAGTGCCTAATAAAATCCAAAGATGCTCCCAAAATTTTAGTAGGCCTGTTTTAAATAGTACCACATATTATGTCCATCTGGTTGTCTCAACTGGTGACAGGCATTTTCTTCTGAATGGCTTTCCCCCCTGAATTTTCGTGTCATTTTCAGGATTGAAAGAAATTCACCCTCTACCTTTTGCTCACACTTTTCATCTATCTCCTATACAAAATCCTCAGAAAAGATCTCCTTAATTCCAGATCATACTGGTCAATCTTCTGGGTCTTATTCAGTCCAGCACACATTCAAGTGAAAGGAATTTCACACAGTTACCTCCTATTCTATGTCAAGAAAGGAAATATTTCATGACATTATTTTTCACAGCTATCCAAAGTAAGAACTAGAAAAAGATTCCTACTATTCTGTCTTGTATTAAGACTGAAATAATTTCATGAGGAATGTTATGATGTTCATGACTGAACATTCACTACTAGAAATAGCATTTTAAATGCAAAATTTTATCAAACTGGAGAGACTCACAAGGCTGCAGAGGAAAATACAAAGCATAGACAGTAGCTGATATCAAAGCTATATGCATCCATCAGGGAAAACATAAAAGCCTAGATTGACCTAGTGGTCTTCTTTCATATGGGACACACCAGGAATTGGAGGACATTCTCTGGTTTTAAACAGTAAGGAATCAAAGGCTCTTCCACACACTTCGAGTACCCAGTAAAGGGGAAAAGGGGCCCAGACCTTCCCTGGCTCTGTACTTCAGGGTAATACAAGTATGGAAAATAAAGAATCAGCATCTTTCACAGTGACAAACAAGACATCAAACAAGATTTTGGGCAAATGACACAGGAGACTGGTATAAACAAATCATCCAGGCATTTAAATAAGTTTGTTATAAAAATACAAACAAGAAAAGAAAAAAAGAGAAGCTGAGACATAAGAGAAAGAGAAAACTTATTTTACAAGTTTCTTGCTATGTCAGAGAAGAGCAAGATATTCTCCACTTCAAAACATCTAAGATTCTCTCCTCTGCTGCTCTCTGAGAATACCACAGGCAAAGAGAATTGGTATAAAAGCATACATTTCAAGCTCGATGCTACTTTGCTCTGCAGTCTAGGTAATACTTCTAGCATCTGTGGCAGCCTCTGTCAACAGATTTGCATTGATAGTGCAGAGGTAAAAGCTCCACAGACAATAAGGTGTTGGTCAAGTCTCTGTGAAGGCCCCTTATCCTTCTTATCATGCATGACCCTGTAAGAATGTGCAATGCAATCATCCAGAGGGAAAAAAAGCACTAGGCTGTCAAGCTAAGCCTTTGCTGGCTGCAACTCAGATTTGACACAAAGTCATGCCCATCTTATGTAAAAATTGATAAGAAGGCTGTGTGCTTTTTATGGTATATCAGTGTGTAATTAAAAAGCCTTGTGCTTATATCAGTGGGTACACAGATAATCAATTCTCAGGGGAAAAAAACCAAAACAAACCAAAGCAAAAAAACAGAATCAAGAACTGAAAGTGAGAATATCCAAAGTGGTTAAATCCTTCTAAAGAAGGAAGGACAAAGAACAGAACTACTCTAAGATTAGCAGCTTTTGAAACTGCATTATTACAAGTACCTTCCCCAAGTAAGATGCGAATAAAGCTGCTGTGAAAGTTAGTGAGTCAAGGAGTCTCATGCAGGAAATTAATTCCATTGTGCACATTCTTCATGTGACCCCAGCCCATTTGTTTTGCAGAACCAGAGAACTTTTTCTGTCCTGACAACAGAACTAACAACTAGACAACTAGAAATAAAACTTCAGTAGAGCAAAAATATTATGGTCCCAACTCCCCATTTCTTTGCACAAATTTATTCTCTTCAGTGCAAATGGGAATATTTCAGTTCCTCTGTTAATTGCTTTGCACTACAAATGCCTTCATAACTGCCAGGCAATGGTAAATCAGAGTGTTCATTTTCACCTCAGGCATGACATAGATGATTTTGTTTTAAATTACACTCAGAAAATATAACTTGAATTTACAATAAAGTTCCAAAAGCTCTTCTATTTCCTCTATAGTTTTATGTTCATGTTGGTTTTACGAGTATGGAAGTAAAATTAAGGACAATAGGCAGCCTGGTGCTCCTGTCCCAAAAAGCAACCTCCCTGCTTTTCTTATCAAAGTAGGAACTTGTAAGTCCATTTCACCCTTACATCTGGGAGCCCCCTCTAATGGCTAGGGCCAGAGCAAATACTCCACAAAAGAGACTCACATACAACTTGCCATTTTGCAAAGTCAATGTGTAACACATCTTCCTCTTCGTACCAGAGTCCTCTTCTGCTCCAGTGTAGACACCCAAAGCACACTGTCTTTGCAACTTTCGAATGACATATAAGCTTAAATCATAGAAAGTAAAGTTTGAAGTTGCCTTTGTTGGCAGAATGCAGACAGCCAGCCCATGTTAGTGGCAGAAAGTCAGAAAAATCCTCCACAAGATCAAAAGGATCTGTCTACATTTATCTGTAGTTCAGTTAAGCATCTCCTTGTCATAACATACCTATGGAGCATAGAGATCCATTAAAAATATATATATACATATAATGGAGGTAGAAGCAACTGGATCTCAGAGTTGTACACTTATGCCACTGGGAAGAAAGGATGACTACAGAACCTTCTGAAGTAAATATGAATCAATACTAAGAAAATAACTTTTTTTCCTGCCTTAAAACCTTTCACTCCCTTTCTAGTTTTCTGTAATAAACAATCAACTGGGAAACATCACCCATACGCAGATAGTGCAGATGCTCAAATACAGTCACAGTATGTTAATGTGCCAAAAACCTGATGAATCTGTATGTTTTTGCATAAGCTATAGACAAAGTATTTATGAATGCATAGTGCATATATTTCCATAGTGGACAGTAATATTACAACATACCATTTTGTTAACCCACCATCAAAACTCTGTTGGTATTGATAATGGAAAAAGTTCAATATAAATTTGTATCTTAGA
>JAYDZK010000271.1:7212356-7305101 GCA_034509185.1 Euphonia xanthogaster | reverse complement strand
AGATTGATGTTGCTGAAGCCTGACTTAAAAGTATTCAGCACAACACCACTTACCAATATACTGACTGTCCTAAGTATATTTTTAGAAGTGGAGTTTATTTGTCACAGAAATTGTTTTGCCTTGTTAAAACGTAGTCCTCTAGGTGGCCTGTGCTTTTACACACGGCCCTGTTCATGAAGGGCACTAATCCATATTATTACATGTACTAAATGCCAATTAATTCTCCCTTATGAGTTTTGATAAATGATTATTTTAGGGTGGAGCTATACATTTTCCAAAGGGTCTTTATCACAGCTCTGTTGACAGGGCTTTAAGTATAGTGGTATGCTTAGTACTCCCCTGAAGTAGCTGAAGCATGTGCCACAGCAGGTGCCACAAGCAGACTATAGATTTGCTTTGACATTAAAACACAGGGTATAGAAAAAGTGCAGGGTTGTTTGATGGATTTATAAAAGCATATGTTGTGAATGGTTTGGAAAAGTGGAGCCTTCAGGGTACAGCATTAGAGACAAAGCTAACTCAATTTGAAGAAATCCTGCCTTGTCTTGGCAACAGTGCTCTGCACTTCATGATTGTCTGGGTATCTGTCATTAAAGAAACATTTTGCCACCTCTAAGGAAAAGCTCACTGAAATGTAACATTATGGGGACATTAAGACCAAACTATTAAAACACACTCTTTGAGCTTTAAGGGCTATATTTCCACCAAAGAACTATAAAAATTATACTTTAATCTGTTTTACAAAATAGAAAACATGGTTTACATTTCTTTCCCATTTTTGACCATGCCTTCTTTGTAAAAACTTAAATCTTGAATTTTTGCACCAACTCCCAGTGTCACAGCATGTTGGTAATCAAAGTAGTCCTACGCCTTCGGGGACAATGTGGCATAGAAGGTGACAGCTTTCACTAAAGGATCTCTCTGATCTATGGCTTTATGTCCCCAGCCTAGAGTGACCAATTCACCCCCACAAAGTAGGAGACAGGAAGCTCCTCCTCATTAGCCTTAGCTAAACCTCTCTGCCAAAACTCACGTACTTCGTGCATCCATAAGATGACATTTGCTCCTCTGCTTTCCACAATCAATGTGAAAATATCACTGTGGTTGTGATCTCACCAATTTCTTCCCACAAAATTTTTTTCACATTGCCTTGTACTTTTGGCCTTTGCAATGTCATTCTACAAAGACATTGATTATTCCTTTACTAATATCCCAATGATAGTATAGTATTAAGTTTTCATTTTCTTCATCCATCTGCAAAATCAGTTTTTGCTTTCTGCACAAATTAAGGTCACAGACAATTTGCAAAAATTAAATAAAGTATCTAACCAGTCTGCTTGATAGTCAGTTGATGGACTTGAGTGCCAAAACTGCAACTAAAATTAAAGATCTGTAAAAAATAATGGAGTCATCCCAACTGCAATTAGGAAAGTAGCCTAGGCAGTGGATACATTTCCTAGATTAGTCCTAAAATATTTACACAGACATAAAACCTCAACCTCACTCATAATTAAAGACGCCAGAGCTAGATTCACAGATATTGAAAAAAATTACATTCTATGGTGGTCAGTCTCCTTAATGGAGTTATATTAGCTTATTCCAGCTAAAAATATTGCCCCTATCCTAGTGACTGTAGAACTTCCCTTACAGATGAATTTTAACATTATGTTAAATAGTATGTTTTCCAAGCTCTTTTTATACACAAAAAAATTTCTTTTATGACTGAGAATAGTGGAATTATCCTTCAACTCAGAAGGCTCTCTTGATGAATATATTCCCCTGTAACTTCATAGAACCAGTGGAATTGTACCAGGAATAAATCTGTTCCAGTATCTTCAGTTACTCTATTTGGAAAGCAGTCATTTGCCTGACCTTCAGTGCAATGCTAAAAACAGAGTTTGTCTGTCATCAAGAGCCAGTGAGATTTCAGATAAAACAGAAGTCATGGCTCCTGCAATGAAATTCCAGGAGCGTCCATCAAAGGCTTGCCAACAATAGCATCTCACTCAGTCAAGACTTTCATACTTTGATAAAACTAGGGGAGAGGGGGAAGAGGGGATTTGACATTGGGAGTTGGCCATTTCACAGCAACTTAGGGCTCACTCTCAACTATACCAATCCAAAATAATTCTTTAATTATATTCTACTAAAATTTTTATGAGGTGAATAGCTTTGTTTCTTTAAAGGTCCAGTAATTTCTCACTCTATTTACAATTTGCTTTTTGGGGTTTTTTAGTTGGTTGTGAGGTTTTTTACCCCTCTAGGGGAACATTCCTTCCTACTACCAGCACCACAATGTATTTAAAGTAACACAGAACCACGAAAAATGAATCAGGTCTATTCTAAACATGACAGTAAATATCATGAGCAAGCAGTGAAGTGGAAGCAGGACTTCCTTGTTTAAACTACAACAGATTAATCTTGTGTTCACTAGACTAAAAGGACTGTTATGGAAGGACAATTGCCAGGCAAGATTTCAAACTTCTTACTTATGGTCCCCTGCCAGTATATAGGCTTAACGTGCTCTCTCTTCTGTCAAACTGGCATTTGATTTAAATCTCAAAATATCATCCCAGTCCTAGAGAATATTGCCCAATGCTTTGATAGTGAGAGATGGCAACAGAAAACATTACCAGTCATTTCCACATGCAGCTTAGACATCCATCAGTACATACAATGCTTGCTAACAACCTCACTATCTTGGAATATTTGCTTACATTTCTAGTATTTGCACAGTTGGCTCAGTCTTGTAGTTCCTTTGGTTTCCACTTAGAGGACATAAACAGTTATATATATGTTGAGCCTATGGATAACAGTGGGTTGGAATGAAGCCAACAAAAAAGGATATCACATAATGTGGTCTTCTCCTCTCCCAAAATGGACAATGCATCTTTTAAACAAAAAATAAAGTCCTGTCCTGGTCTCTCTTGCCCGTCTTTGCAATGAAAATTAACCATAAAAAACAACAGATTAGGAAGGTGTCAGAGGTAAGAATAGAAAGGAAAAAGACTTCAAGACAATATCAAGGATCACAGAAGTGAAAGATGTATTTTAAAGTTAAGAGGATGTTAAAATTCATATTATCAATTTTTAAGTGCAATTTATAGGCAGCTCTCCCTGAACATGAGGCCATGGCACTCTCTCTGTCACATTATCAAATTGAATTGAGGACTATCACAGTGCAACCTACTTGCACTATAAAGTGACACAAGTCACCAGAGGAAGGGAGGAAAGTGTCAAGAGGCACAGCCAACCAATGGCTATTTGTCCTTGGAATGAAGCTGCACAAAAAGTAAAAAGACACCATCAAAACAGCCTGGATTTTACTCATTCTGGTATCAAAGCAAGGTAAACTGGGCAAAAAGTAAGTAATGGTGTGACAAATGGCAGAGAAAAAATACATATATAGATATATGCATATGTAATCAGGAGTGTTCATCATGGGTGTTAAAGAAAATCAAAAAAAGAAAAAGAGAGGGGTTTTCTTGGGCCATTAGCATCCAAAGATAAACACACAGGTCCCAGGCAGTAGACACTCAGCAAAGAAAATAGGGAGAACACTTTTGTGTTCCAACTAAAAACAAGCTCAATTAAAAATGAGCCAAGGACATTGCAAATCACTGCCTTTTTCATCTGTTCTCAGGATTGGATATCCTTCTATTAAAACATGCTTTTACTTGATTATTTGTTGTTGTTGTTAACAGATAAAACCTAGGAATTTGGAGATGTTAATTATTATGACTTTACTCAATAAATAGATGAAAATATTCAAATAAATACTAAGAAACAATTAGATGTTTCAAATTCACCTCTTCAAGGATGTCACCATCATCTCTTTTAAGGTGTTACAATTTAGCCAGAAAAAAGGCTCTCTCGTGACACACTGAGAAAATTAGTTTTTACTGAGTATCCCGTTATTGTCATTGCTGCAATGGTAAGAAGATATGAACAGCTTCCAAAAATGGCATGTACCCTTTATTTTAAAAAAACCAAACTTTTGTAATTTGGGGGCTTTTCTCAATAGCTCCTGATCCCTATTTTGCTATGGCAAAATTGTGTTGTCTGCAGTGGAAAAAGATAATATTTTAGAGAGTGTTTTCTCAACATCTCTCTTCGCAGCATTACTGTATCCAAGGGCAGTAGCAGGCTGGTGTGGATGCATGGTACAAATAGTCTCAGACAGTAGCCAAGATGCTTTATGGGAAGACTGAAACTAAAGACTTGTGGCATCCAGGCCAGAACACTCACTGTGAATGTTCTAAAATTAAACACCAGCAAGGAAAGTTTGTTCCTACCTAAACCCTTTATCCATGCATTGAACCAAGAGGCTTAACAACCAACTACATGGCGAGAGCTCTTTCCTGGCCTCCTAAGCTTGGAGATGCATTTAATATTGGAACCCACTCCAACCTCTGCAAAACCAGTGGAGGAGAATCAAGGCTTAATGGAGACAAAAGAAGCAATATTGTTTACCAGTCCTCTTAACAATACTTCCCTCAGATAAAACTAATTAAAGGTCTAGTTAACACAGCAAATAAGGGCTAAATTATAATAAAACTACTCTGTACTGCTTTCTAGTCTATAAAGAGCTTTTTATTAAAACAAAATTTAGAGACCAAATTAAACATTTGAGCTAAATACTCAGAGTAGCGAGAAATAAAGACATCTACCCATATCATCAAATGGCACAAAACTCAGATCCAGCCTGGAATTCTTTCCCTATGAGAAAGACCAACTTTTCACACTGTACTTATAAAATGTAATACTGTACAAGAGAGTGTCCTGCCTCCTTTCCAGGTTGTCTTTAGGACACATGAACTCCAGGGAATCGTGGGTGGAATGTATAAAAGATCTTATTGCAGCTGCTGGTACTGCATCTGTTCTAGGGATAAATAAAGCAGCTAAGTTCTAGTTTTGGTTTCATACACTGCCAGTCCCTTGACATGCATAGAAATTATATACCACCTCCTCATCTTGTCAATCACACTGCAAATATGTCTTCAATATTGTAGAAGGGATGATCACTTCTTTTTGCTAGGAATGTTCTCACAAGCTGGGATAACCTCCATGACAAGTCACACACACTGGAAAAAAACTAAAGCGCTTCATTTTCTTCCAGAGAGTAACCTGTTCATGTAAATTATCAATCTTTAGACTTTTTCTCATTCTTCCTAGGAAAGAATTAGGTCTAGATAAAACTGATGTGAAATTAAAACTGAACTAATTCACTAATTATCTAGACTTTCAAAAAAGTTTATTCTGTTTTGTTTCCTTTCACCACCACTTAATCCCCGTGTTTTGGCATGTGGAATTTAGGGAAATGTTCTCAGTTTGTAATTTTTATATATACATTTTAAAGAATATTAATGTGTTTTTACTATCTACACTCAGCGTATTTTCTTCAAATAAAAAGTTGGAGATTACTATCTAAGATGCCACTTTGCAGAGTGAGGAACCATTGCTATGAAGAAAATTAAGCACAGATATGTAAGGAAAGGGAAATGCTGCTGAGCAGGAAAAATCCATTTTTTTTGTGGACCACGGTATGTGTGGCTGTAAAAGGAGCAAAGTTTCTTCCAGGAATGTCAGTGAAGATGCACTCCATTGTCAACACAGAAGTGATATTGGTTTTATTTGCAGCTTGGGTTCAACTGAACTGAATCAGAGAAACAGGAAACCCCCCAGCTTCACACAGAGCAGTCATGAACTCCCATGTGGCACCATATTTAGCCAGCTCCTTTCTGCACATTCTTGCTCTGTTCCTTCATGGCTCTAGAGGACAGGATAACACCTTTTGGAGGCTCCAAGTCTTTCACTTCCCAAATGCAGTCTTCATCTTTTTGCTCCTCCACTCTAAGTGCACTTAATCTCAACAGCATTGAAAGCTGGAGCAAAGAAAGGCTAGCACATGCTGGTGAGGCAGGATGTGGGAATAGAGCAAGGAAAGGAGGCAAGAGAAAGAGGCCACATAAGCATCCAAGGCATATGGAAGGAGGAGACAGCAGAGAACAATCTCACATGGAGTGAGGATGAATGCCAAGAGCCATCAGCACTTGTCCTTGCAGCTGGCTGCTACAGCTGAGGCACACAGCCCTCAAGGGTGGGATAAAGCTCCCCTCAAAAGAGAGGGGTACTTTGCTATTCCTCAGGGGTGAAACAGCCAAACAGTTCTGGACCTCAATAATCTGTTCACCCTTCCCATGGGGTGCCAACAGTCTGATACCCACAACTCTGTACTCAGCCTGAACTACTGAGAACTATGTGGGAAACCAGCATATGTTTCAATTTTAGAAGGGTTGCCCTGAAAAGAAGCAGAGGGCAATCAAACAGGGAAGAGATTGCAGGTCAGGTAGATGTGGTTTGCTGCTGTCCACTCAGCTGATGATGCTTGCAGCCTGCTGACCACTTCTTATCATGAAGAAAGCAAAGCACACATGTAATAGAGAGATCCTCATCCATTCACCTCGTACAGTTGACAAAATGATTAAAGGATTTAATCTTGCAGAATTTGCAAAACTGCCAGATAAGAATCTTTTAGACAGGAAAGGAATTTTGACAGTAGGTTAGGTGACAATTCTTGTAAAAAAAAAAATCAGCAGAAAGACTAATATTTTTCTCCTACAATAATTAACCTTAGCCATTGCTCATGAAAAAGGCCATCTTACTTTGACTTTTTATTTTTTAAACACCTGCCATAGTACTAACTGCCCTTAGCCATTTTTGAACCCACTATGATTAGGTAAGGAGAGAATGCTGACATTCTCAAATAGAACAGGAAGGTCCCAGTGACCCCCAGGATCAAGGAAAGGCAGCCCAAATTCACCCTAATACCAGGGCACTCAGATCTGGCACTATGTACCAGAATCTGGGGTTACATGTAGTATTTTTGGAGTTTTGGATAAGATGTCCCATTCCAGAAGCTTGAGGTAAACGTAGCATTGGTTCCAATTCAAAATAGCTTCCTAAGTTACTGGATGCTTTAAATATAGCATGAGAGCCCCAGAGAGGCTTCTCAAGAGCGTGCACGGCACCCCAAACAGGTATAGTAAGCACTACAATGCATTGCAAATATTTTTATTCATGCCACAAAGACTAATTGTCACTAATGCTGGCTTCAAAACTGAGAACCCATAAATTGTTTAAAGTAAGCATGTGCCCTTAAGCCTGCTACTTTCAATAAGAATAAGGGTTTATGTCTGTATTAGGTATGGCTAAGCAAGAGAGGCATGGAGCCAAAATAGCCCAGAAGCTGGAATTTGGACTCTGAGTAAGGAAAAGGTGGGAATAGGGTGAGACCATGTGAAAGGCTATGTTCCTCCTAATCCTCAGCTGCCATTGCTACAAATCAAGTGTATTTGGAAGGATTTTGGAGAAAGGTTAAAACCTATTTATGCACTGTGTCCAGGCACTGAACACCTGTGGCATGGATGATCACAACACCAGCTACGCATGTGGGAAGTGCAGAAAGTAACTCTACCCTTGTCAGGGGATTTGCATGCCTTTAAGACATTTGGCCCATTTCATCTTCCTAAAAGAAGAGCAAGATCTCACTGACGTTTTGGAAAATGGCTGCTAACCACCACTCCCAAAGAGTCACCTTGTAGGAAGCCCATTCAAGATACTATCTGGAGCCATTTGTAAGCTGAAAATGAATTTTTTGAGGGTACCTAATTACGGGTACTTTCTTCCTTCTATTTATTGTGTGCTTTTTCTCCTGTAAATCTCTTAGAAGAACACAAACAGCTTTACATTTAGGGAAATATTGTACTCCTCGTGGATCTGAAAACCAGAAGATTTTAGAACTGTCCCCAAAGGATACCCAACAGTAAGGCTGACCTAAGCTTCAGGGCAAGCTTTATGTGACCAAGCTTTCATTTCTTTTACAACCTGAGTTTTATGATAGTAGATAAATAAAATACTTTAAAAAAATCAATCTATACAACACATTTTGACAGGTGATACCTGTTAGCTTTTAAATATATTATGTGACTTATGGGTCAACATAATGTGCCTTAACAGCACATTTACTGAAGTCCTTGTCCTCACTCTCTAACAGCAAAACCAAAATTCTTTATGAATTAATGAATGTAATTTATTAAATATCATAGCATACTTCTACCAAATTAGTATTTAGGAATTTAGACAACTGTAACAGAAAGCCTATCTGGATATTTTGTTCTCAGGTAACCTTTTTATTAAGGCTTTAATTACACTAGTACAGAAGAAACAGCCCTTTAACATGCTGTGCACAGAAACCATTCTTTTCCAATTAGCATTATTCATTTCTACTAGCACAGTACTGCTGACATTGCCAGACAAGGTTTTAAATTCATTTATATCCTCAAAACTTGCAGCTGCAATTGTCAGCAGAAATTTCCTTCTTTCCTCTCCTCTTCTCAAGATCTTTTAACAGGGACTAATCATTTACCTGGCTAATCTTGCAACAAAACTCAGTGGAAAAGAAGAGCATTATCTCATGTTACACTGGACACTGCTTAATGCTGTATTATGCATTCAAATGGTGGCACCTCAGGCACCCACGTGCAGACACTTCTAGTTACACATGAACTGGCCACATGAGATTGCCTTCTCAGCTAGCTGCAGCCCACCATGAAAGCTACAGTATAGTGAAGACTATTACATTTTGTACACCATTTTCATACTTCTACATGGCTACTCAAGGTTGGTGTTATTTTGTATTTAAATACCCACATTTTTGATCGTTATAGTATAACATACACTTTAGCTACTAATTAGACAACAAGATGGGAACTGCTGTTGCTAACATAGAAAGTTAATGACAACATATTTGCAGAGCTAATTTCTCCTTGTGTTCCACTGGCTGGAGAATATTTTGCAATAATGTATTCAGAATGGAGATAATGACAGAGTTATCTGCCGTGTCATTAAGACAGTCATTTACAGAGTTCAGACATCAGACACTAATCAAAAGTTTTACCTGAAAAAAAGCTTACTGTGCATTTTAATTATGAAGCACTAACAGTTCAGCAGCTTTAAATTCATAATTTAATGGTTCCCTCCTGATGTTTACTCATCCTAAAGGATCTGCAAAATTATTAACTTCAATAATAATTATGTAACTCTGAGGACTTACTGAAATACTGCATCAACTATATTCTCAGACAAGTAAACTCTAGGTCAAAGACTGAACAATGTGGCAGACCACATAATCCAGTTGCCAGGGCACACTGTCAAATCTCAAAACAAGTGAAAAAGGAATATAATCAATTTGAGTTGTGGATCTGTTTCCCTATGTAAAGAAAACCCTCTCCTCCCTCCTCCATAAAACCACAAGAGTTGCTGTCATCCCCAGTTGTGAACTCAGTTTTCACCAGTCTTGAGCCCATGTTTCCCACAGCTAACACTATATGCCTCCTGTTCAAGGGAAGAGCTGCATTTCCCTTTCCTTTGCAGGAAACAAAGCTGCAAAGGTACTTTATCAACTGAACTGGCAATTGCATAGATGTTATTCAGCCCAGTTATTCTACAGAATGAGCTCTTTGCACAGATAATGCCACACAAGTATTGATGATTCAGCTACAATACCACTCCAAATTAAAAAGCACTCAGGAGGTGAAATGAAAAAAGGGTTTCAAACCCATGGGTTATGTATCTTGTGTCTGAACAGTCAGAATACCACGTTTAATGATCTAACACCATTTAAACCAGAACCTCAGCTATTACAGGCCATTACTCACATTTATCTGGCCTATATTCTGCCAGGGTGTTGTTTTTCCTGAAATGCAAAACAGATAGAATTGAAGAACATGGACTTAAATAGATAATTTCTGCACAGCATCTGTGCAGAGCACACAATACTCCTTATATACCCCTGACCTTCAGCAGTGGACTTAGTATTTAGTGATTACTTTAATCACACAAACAGATAAGAGGGGCTGCCTCTGTGTTCTGAGTAACTACTTGATTTAAAGGAGAAATTGTTTGGCCAAGGGCTGCAGCTAGCTACATGCTGTTCCTGAAAGTTATTTTGTCAAGTACAATATGTGCACTCATATCCCATTGAATTATCATGCTACAGTTTAAATAAAATTGTAATAAAAGCACTCTTCAACAAATAAACCTGAGTTTAAAGTTACAACAACAAACTTCATGGATTTTCCAGAATATTTTCTGCAAGGAAAGAAAACAAAACCTTCTTACTTCTAGCATGACTGTATACCCAGAGGGAAAAATAACCCATCTTGCACTGGAACTGCTTTGGATACAAAATTGGATGTTTGCTGAAATCAAACCATCTCTTAAAGAGTTAGTGGCCCTGGTGAAACATCCATTGGGATTACTTCTCAGACCTGACACAGTATTTTTGATGGAGACAGAAAATGCTGTTACCTCAGAATAACTAGTGCCTTACCTCTTAGAGCACCTGCACAGCCATGTTTAAACCTCTGTTTTACCCAGAGCAGAGACCTGAACTGCCTCAACAATAAACTGGGATTTTTTGATCTCCAGGTGCCAGGACCCATTTCTCTGGTCCAACAAGTATTATTTAAATGGAAAGCAAATATAGAATTTGCTCCCTCTTTCCTTGTCTGAATAGACATGACACTTGTGTTTGATGAGACATGCAACCTCATCATACAAATGCCCTGTACACTGAACTGCCATTTATAGTACAGATGCTGTCTACTGGAACATCTCAAATAAACAATACCAAATCAGGAGGCTGAGGAGTTACTTGTAGGGCTCAGGCTCACAGAAACACAATTATTTCTGATGCAGCTGTAAACATACCAGAACTAGCCTGCAAATTAATTTGAAAGCAAACATACCACATCAGATAACTGGCATTCTCCTAGGATACTGACATTGTTTGTATATACAACAAATAATTGCAAGTAATAAAATTCACAGTGCTTTAACTTCAGAGGTGACTGTTACTCGAGAAGTAATCAACAAATTAAACAGATTATCACAAAGAAATGCTGATGCCCACAGAATAGTTGTTCTATCAAAAAAATAGATAGTAAAGTTTTGGAGTGTCCTGAAAATTTGGCCTGGAAGTACTTAACCTTCCACTGACAAGAAACTATTTTGAGTTAAACGGTAAGGAGGTGTGAAGAATGTGAAACTGCTAATGCATAAGAAACTACTACAGTTTGTCTAGGCAAATAGATATATGTAATACAGTCATTACATTAAATGGCTCACTTCCTTCTCAGAAGTTGACTCAATCACTTGAACTTTAAAGGAAAAAGGAAACATCTCTACTGAGTAATGGTTGAAGAGGAAGACTCCTAGGCTTGTAGAGGACATCAGACTTATCTGTTAGTTTTGTAGAATATCAACTATTATAAATACAAATCTATAGCTTTTGGTATAGTGAAGGACTTCTTATTTGGAGATTAAGAAAAACCCTCTCAAAGCTGCAGTTGCAGCTTTAGGACAGCTCCTCAGCAGTCTGATTCAGCAAAGGTGGATGCTTAACAGGTGATGTAGTACCAGCACTTCAAGGGAACTTGCTGAATTGTTTCAGCTTACTCAGTACAGGTAAACTGCATTTTTCTGATTACAGTTTATGTACAGCACCACGTGGCCATTCAAAGGACAGCTGCAGAATGCACAGAGCCTGACCCAGATCATCCGAGGCTTCCCTGCATTCAAGAATAGAAGAAAAAAAGTGAAGAGGGACTGCCTGACTGCCTTCCCTCCTCAGCTGCCTGTTGTAAGGCACCAGCCCACAGGAAATGAACACTCTCACACAGCTCCTCTAAAGCAAAGGCACTGACAGCCAGAGGTTGGCATATGTATGTTAGGGAGTGGAGGAGGGACAGGAAGCAATCAGCAAGAGATGCTGATAAAAGGAAAGAGCCTAACAACTCTGTAAAGAAAACCTTCCTGCTCCTGCAGAGACAGACTGCAAAATGCTAGACCAGGGTTTTCCCCCAGACTCAAAAAGCTGTTTCAGGTTGCTTGTAGCAGAGTCAGAGTTCAGATCAGCTAAATTAATTCTTTTTGTAGCAGTGTTTGCTATTCTCCCTCCCTGGACATACATATTCACCAGATTTCAACCTTTTCATCACTTAATCGAATAAAGAAAAGTATTTCTTGAATGTTATTGTTTTGTTTAAACACTATCTCCTGTTTCAGGCTCTGGCTTCTGATTTGGAACCCCAGCAGCTAAAAACCCTCTCTATTAGGAAATACAAAACTGTATAGATAACCACAGAGTGAATAAATAAATAAAATAAATAAATAAATAAAACCACATACCAGTGATGAGCTACCACTGTGATTTAGATAATATTTCCACTACCTCAGACAATGATTGCTCCTTCACACATTTCAGCTCATTGCATCACCTGCAAGCCAGCCTGTCTCACTAGAAAAGTTTACTGCTCAGAAATAAAGACTCAGAACTATATGAAGATGTTCTGTTGCTGCATCCAACCGTGTACAATCACACCATCTTAGGTAGCATGGCAACTGAGCACTCAGATAATTAACTATGTCCAAAAGCCTTCTTACAGAGGATTAGGTCTATGAAATTAATGAATTCTGCTTGCTTCCAGACAGTTCAAGCAGTAGGAGAAATTAAACAGCTTTGCTGCCCACGTCAATTTGGAAAGACCAGATTTATATATATGATCATGCCACTGGTGACAGTGCTTAGCACTGACAACCACCTGCAAGTCTGATTCATTTCAGCAGGGCTGACAGATGCTTAGCTTTATTAAGTCTGTCAATACTGTTTTCCTATGTCTGCTACCTGCTCATGACATCTCAAGACAGAATTTGACATCCCATAACAGATTTTTTCTTGTGGGTAGGATGGTCTGCAGGGTGGGGACTGGAAAAATATATTATAGATGATTTCCCAATGCTATTGTCAAAGGAGTGTGAAAGCTGCAGAGCAACCTTAACTCTTCCCTACTTGTTTTTGTCTCCTGATTTCTTGTTCCCATCCCCTATGTTAGTCAGGCACTTATTTTTAGATAAAGAACAGATAAGCAGAACAATCCATTTCAGGGGAACACATCTTCACCTGTCACCCAGCTGACTGACTGTGACTCCTGTGCATTATGCTGCTGACTATTCAGCAATGAGCTGATCACCTTGGCCTACCTGAATGGAAGAAAATACAGTGTCTGAGGCACCATTTTAAAGATTTCTTTAGAAGTGAACTGTTATACCAAACAGCTCTGTGTAATTCCCTTCCTCATCCCTGAACATTTTCCCTGAACAGAAGCATTAGCAATCCCACAATTGTGCTTTTCTCAGCAGGTTTCAAAGACCTTCAGGATTTCTCCCCTGCTCTCCAGGTAAAGTGTGAGGTGGGTGGGAATTTTATAGGGCTGGCTGACAGAGAGCAGGCCAACAGACACCCACCTTATGTCTATGCGTGGGCTAGCTTCATAATGGCACAACACTGGTGCCCTCTTTTGGGAGGGTGCTTGGAAACATCTTGGTCTAACACTATAGATGGGATGAACAACCCTGCTGTATTAGACTCTTTCCATCGTTTTTCTCAGGAGCCTAGAGGCCGTGCTCTTGCAGCATAACAGAAGAGCACAGAGCCTTCATGAAAAAGGAGGAATTCTTCTGTTCTCTGTGGCCCATCCACAGACAGTCTAATTAACTGGGGGCACTCAGAGCACAGTGAACATGTCTGCATGCAAACCCAGTCTGCAGGCTTAGAAGGACACTATGCACATGCAGCCAAAAGGGCCATGGCACATCTGATATTAAAAGCAATTATAATACTCTTTAAGTTGAAGTATTTGGAGTTTAGGACTCATCTTACACATAGAAAGTCTAATCTCATCTCAGGGCAGCTGTGGATTAAAACCAGTCCATAAATAGGTGTAGAGCATCCACTAGCAACATTGAGAGCTGTGTGCCCTTTCCATTATGAACTCAACAATTATGTTGAGTTCATAGGTCAACTCACTTATGACTGAAATTTCTGATCTGTTTGGAGATATATTTATGTGATGGATGACAAAGAAAAGAAACAGATTATCATCAAAAAGTCATGTATTACACTGTGTTCCAATCAAAACCATCACAATCAGCAGGCATAACTATCCCAGCTCCCCCTGAAAGAGGCCATGTTAATTCCTGTTTGTCTGCTTCTGCCCTCATAAGGCAGGCTCTAAAATCCAATCCCACCCCAAAGCTGTAGTCCCAGCTAAAAACTGGGCCTCACTGGGAAGAGTTTAAAAACACTTCACAGTGCTTTCTGACACTGCTATGGCTGAATTGCAGTCAGCTCAGGGAAGAGCTAATTCCTCCACACCTCTGGGAATTCAGCTGTTGCAGCTTCACTTCTGCTCCTCCTATGCTCTCAAAAGCCTCATGAGAATCATACAGCCTTTGGGCATAGTGTTTACACTTCCACAGATCACAACCTGAGACAATGAGCTCTTTGGGAAACAAGTGGCTTTTCATTACTGATTGTGTGGCATACACTGCAAGCGCTGCAGCCCTGGCCCATGGCTGACAGACTCCAGGAATGACTGAATGACTTGCAAGAAAATAATCAACACCATACAGTGCAGGCTGCAAAGTGTCATGAAAACACCTACAAAAATATGATGACCCCTGTCTGTACTTACCTTGGGTGGGATGAGAAAAGAAATACCAACACCATTTGCAGGAGCAAAATTAATCTGAGCTTATGAAGGGAGTTAATTTTTGTAGATGGGGTATTTTAGGTTGTCTTTTGCTTGTTGGCTTTTGATAAAACTGCCAGAACAGCCTTATTTGTAATTACTATGCTGCAAAAGGAGTTATGAAAAATATGTCTCATCATCATAGCATTAAGGTAAACGTGGCTCTGTCTTCCAGAAAAGAGATAATGTGCATAAGAACAAGGGAGATCAGATGATACAGTTTCACAGCATGAATATGAAATAGCACAGCTAAGATTTCACAAGCTCACCAACTGACTTTGAATCACATTTGTTGCAGAGATATACATTTTGTACCCACAACTTAATAGACTGTGTTTTTTCATTATGAAAAAAAACAACAGTTTTAAAAGCAGTGTAGGTGTCTTTTTTATTATTATTTTTGAGTGGAGCAGACCTTTTATTTGCATTCTACTTGTTTGTCTGATTAAATCATTCTGGTATTTCTCTTACATGCTGCTATGTAAGTAACCTCTCTTGTCACTGTACTGCAAAATAAACCTTATGCAGGTGATTTGTGGAGGAGCCAAGACCTCTCTAGAAAGACCTGAACATTCTGGAGCAGATCTGAGAATGTCAGAAACAAGAAAAGAAGAAGGGAGCTACCAGAAATCACACAGAACTGTCTTACAAGAGAAAAGTAGGTAAGGGAAACACAAATTTCCTGAAAAACATTCAATATTAAAAATATTTAAGAAACAGAGCTAATTCAGGTAACAGGAGTACTGAACTGCAACACCTTAAAATAATGCTTCAAGGGGAAGAGAAAAGAAAAAGGCAGCTAGGAGATACATGGCTGTAATTGACAGATAACCAGGTAATTAATTATTAAATCCATGCTGTTTGTCAGCTGCAAATGGAAGGCTTCTGCATAATTTAAGACAGTATCTTAAGTACTATTGAGCCTTCTGGTTGACATGTCTAATTTTTATCCAACTATTGCACCCCATCACAAGAGGGGACACATCCCTGCCTTTGTTCACTTTTAACATCTGACTTCACATACTTACAAGCAGTTACGTTTATTTTCTAGAAATATAATTCTATATTTCCATTCAGAGTTGTTCTTTTCCCTTCCCCCCAAATTGCACCAGTGAGGCCCCTACCAGCAGAAAAAGAGACAACACTGTACAGAATAGAACTGGAAGCTTACGTAAAAGAGACAGTATCACCATCCATAAAAATATACCAATCAGAACTGTCTTCCTGAGGCATTATCAATGCCAGCTTGTACTTCAAACTGGCACATTTCTAGTTCAGATTATACTGTCTTTACTCACAGCCAGGTGCAAAGCTCCTCAATTCTGCTAGGCCAGGTCAAAGTGTACATATGACTGCTATTTTCCAACCCAAACAAGCTCAACAAGGTTTTTTTGCACACTTACTCTGGAGATGGTCAAGGGCATGTTGAAGTCCTTGCCCCCTTGCAGTCGGAAGCCCCACGGTCCAGGTCCATTCAGAGTCACACTGTAAGCCATGTTGTACCACTTTCACAGGCAGCAGCAGGGCACTGCAGGACAGAAGGACGGGGCAGACAGAAAAGAGCATAAAAAACCAGACTGAGAACAGGGAAGGGTTTTACAGAAACGAAAGCAATTCTCTCTCTGCCTTGCCTGTTCAGTCGTGCTCTGATACCACCTAAGAATAGATGGGAGCTATAATGCAGATGCTGATATCCCAGCTGAGGAGGGCCCATAAAAGGTTTGTAACCAGACACCTACTATGCAAAGACTTCATGACTCAGAGGTCTAATATAGTCCCCATGGAAGGGGACAGATCTTTCTAGGCTCCTCAAGCCCCTCATGCTGCTCAGTTACTTTATGGACAAAACACATGTTTTAAGAAAAAAAGCAAACAAAATCCCATTCTAAAATCCCAAACACCCAAGTCTCTTCACTAACCTGTTAACAACTACAAAGCCATTTTTAAATTCTGCTTCAGCACACAGGTATCTTGCACTGTGACATATAATGCAAGTTCTTTCTAGATAGGTATTTCCACATGTAGTAGAAAAGGCATCAAGAAGATGTTAACCTTCTTTTGCAATGCTTTCTTAAACTGAAAAAGGTATGTACTACATGTATTTAGCATCACCAAAAAAAAAAAAAATCCCACAACTTCATGTTTGGCTCTTAGCTCCACAGCCCTTGCTTTCCCTAGGAAAAATTTACATTTATTTTTTCTGAATACAGAAAGATCATGGGATACTTCTAATCAGCATATAATTTCTGTGACAAAAGCATGGTTTCACTACATACTTGTTCCATCGCTTCAATACAAGTCTTCTAAAGGTGTGATGCTTGAATTAAAGGCTAAGAATACAAATAGTTAGCTAATTGCTGCCTTAATTAATTCCTTGATTTTTTCCTAGTTTACATTCCAGTTCTTAGGAGTTCCACAAAGCTATAACCCTTGTTCAGTAATGCTGGATAGCATTTCTGCCCTAGATTGGAAATTGCTAAAATACAGCGGGCACGAGGGTAGGGAAGAAGCTGTCAGCAGAACTACAGATATAAACAAAAAGTTTCTGCTCTCAGGGTAAAGCTACAAACATTAAATAACACTCACCCCTTTCAAGTCATTAATTTGTGCAGGACCTCCAGAACCCTTCTTCTGTATCTTTGCAGCGTTTATCCTCCTTTATCCTCTGGTTAGAAAGAAATTGCCACTATATTTAAAAAGGAGGAGAAAATGTCCCTCAAACACGGGTTCTTCTTTGATAATCAAAAAGACAAGCAAGCCCACAAAACGCATCAGAGTGAGGCAGCTCAGCTTGAACATTGATCACCCTGCCAATACACCTACCTCAAAACATGACAAATATCTGATTACAAAACAGCAGAGAGCAAACACTACCAGGAACTCAGTCTTTGTCTAAAGAGATAGTCAATAATTTTTCAAAACCATGAAGCAATAAAAGTTTCTGTCTAGCATTCACAGCACCAGAAAATCCATTTGTACAAGGGAATGGCTAATCTCTGCATAGGCACTAGACTAAACCATATGACCCCCTGTTTTAGCCAGAGGTCCACATTAAACCACAGCAATTCACACAGATTTAAATAAAAGTTGCACTAAGCCAGTGGAACTGGCCCAACCAAAATGAAGGCAAATAGCAAGATACAGCTTGAAAATAAAGCAGGGTTTTGATGTCTCACAAATACCTCAAAGGTATATTTACATTAAGAGTTTTTTAGCCTGTGCTCTGTGAGTCCAGAACCACTGATGTTTGGATGATTACTTTGAGGAGAGGCAAAACAGTCTTGTCGGACTTAAAATGGCAGAGTTTCCTAGCCTGCCAGTTTATCTAGTACTGGTTTTTTTTTTGAAAGCCACATGTGCACACAAAAGTTTGAAGGCATATTCTCATTGAACTTTTACTTTTCCTAGGAATTCACTGCTGGTTTTTTCCTAGGAATTCACTGCTGGTTTTAGTGCCCTTTCCTGGCTCCATTTCAAGAGTTCAGGAGAACAGAATAAAAGCAGGAGTAAGATAAGCATAAGTCATTGCTTCCCTACTGAGGACAGTATCACAAAAATAAGTATTAGAACAAAGACCGCAGTTTTATGGACTTAAAATTCTGTGCATGTTACTTTCCCATACCTAAATCTTCAGTTATTTGCATAAATAACAGAAAAGGGGGGGAGCAAAACTCAGAACAGAATAAAACCACACAACAAACTGAATAGAGCTAAGCACTACGAAACAGAGATGTTGTTTAATCAAACACTGTGCTTCTGTCCTACTTTCACATCTCTAACATGCTATTTTCTTATCAGGACATCTGAAAGGATCTGAGAGATCCTTCAGGCTGAGTGGCATGCTAAGAAACGAGAGCGGGCATCGCATTTGGGTCTCTGTCATTTGAATGAAATGTTAAACTGAGGTCACTTGTTCCTACTCCTTTGGTTTCTGTCCATGTCTGCATGAATGTTCAGCATAGCTTGGCATTTTTAAAAGGAAAGTGTAGAGGATATGCCAGCATCCTGGCCAACATTTCCCTTTAACACACCAGGACCACAGCTCTTTCATGCATCTGCACTACCCCTACCAGGTGCAATTCAGAGAAAGAATATTCCAGAATTTCCTCTCTCTAAACCTCTTTAGTGTCTGTATCCCCTCGGCCTGCCTGAAGCCCTCTGCTCCTAATAATGAAGTTAAAATGCTGCAGAAGCTCATGCTGTAGTCACAGGTCCATTTGTTAGGGACACCCTTAGCACAGGTGTCACCTTCTACAGACTTCCAGTACAATCAGCCTCTAAATAACAAAGCTGGTGATCCACCCAGATGGCTGTTTCAGCCCTGCCCTTTTTTCAAAGGTGAGACATCAGTGCAGCAGGTACAGCGCTGCCACAGCGACCAGCACAAACCTCGGCAAAACCTTCTGGGAAACCAGAGGCTGAAATGAACTCTGTGTACAGAACTGTCAATTTCCTTCTTTTTCAGAGGCTTCTGGTGTTTAGATTAGGTTTTAAGTTTGCTTGACATAATTGCCTGCTAGTCTGTTTCAAAAATAATTTTTGTTTGCTCAGATTTTGTTTCTCACGGTGTGCCTTCTTCCCTACATTCCCTGGCTATGTCAAAATCCATGACTTGCTTAAAGCTCCCCTCCCTTCTGAGAGAAGCTATGCTGAGTGCTGAGTCAGATGAGGTCACTGATGTAAGGGGTGACATTTAAACAAAAAACATATTCCAGGCACAGGGTGACATTTTCTCTACACATATCAAATCAGAGGATTTTCCAGAGCTCCCTAGGCAGCCCCCCTCCTGCCCCAAGCTATTCCCAGCTGACTGATGGGAACAGTTGCAAGGAAGCTGGATGGGTACCAGGCAGAGGAGAGTGCCAACCCCTCCAGCAAATGCCTCTGAGCGCGAGCAGAGCTGTCCTTCCCCAAGCCCAGCAGAGATGTTACACCGGCGGAAACAATTCACACGTGCTAGGAGACCGTGCTGCGCGTATCCCAGGGAGCTGACTCCGGGAGAGCCACAGCTGCATGCTGGGAGCGCACAGACGTGAAGCCAGTGAAATAAAAGCCACCAGTGTCAACGCTAAATTAAGGAGGAAGGAAACAAGTCATGGAAATTCCAATTGTTCAAGTTGCTACTACTTCACAAAGCTGGACACATTAGTCAGGGGTGGTATTTTAGCTCCTGTGGCACAGGGGACACTTGAATTACTGTTACTGCAGCAACAAGGTTGTATCATTTGGATCATCAAGGATTTCAGAAGTGGATTGCATGAGAGCTTGACTTCTGAGCTGCAACAGACTGTGAATCTCTGGCAAATAAAAAGGTGCATACAAGATCATGGTTTCAGTGTTTTATGTTTAAGCAAGTGAAAGATTTGTGCCGTGCATGAATAAACTATCATCTCCTCTTTAATAGGAAGATATTCAACAAGCTGAATAGACTTTCCCTTAGGAAAAACAAACAAGCAAACAAACAAAAAACCCAAACAAAAACCAACCAACCAAAAAAACCCTCCCCCCCCAAAAAAAGCAGGCAAGGTGAATGGAGCCTTTGAAGAAACTACTCACTAAACACATGCATGAGGAAAACCCAAGCTTTGAACCAGTTGTTCAATATAGGCAACCCTAGAGTTTTCCAAAGTTTTGAATCAACCCAATGGGAAGTACATTTCACATGAAATCAACAGCTGTACTTGGGGACTGATCTTCACTGTCATCCATAGGAGGAAATAATACACATTTACTATATATTAGCTAAGCAGTGCTAAGGAATTTGAAACTGACAAATTAGAGATGGGAAAAAAATTACCTCTGAATTCCTACCTTGCCAGTGGCAAACTGAACATAAAATTAATTAGCAAGAGAAAAGACATTTTTCCCCACAAGTTCAATACTGCTTCCAAAGTAAGACTATTCTGCAAAAGAGCTCATGGTGATCTCTTTTCCTTCACTGCTGAACTCTGAACTAAGTTGAGCTAATCCTACTTGTACTTCATGTACAGCTTTGTTTCACCTATTGATTTAAAATCCTTCAATTCTCACAGACGTTAGGATTTCTGAGTTCATTTTAGCCCCTTTATCAAGATGCCCTAAGTCGATCTTTCTCAAGCCACTAAGTTCTCTATCACACTTGGCTTCACCACATTCTGCTTTGTCAATACCTTACTAAGACTGTGCTTTGTGGGTTCCAGGAAAAGCTGATAATACTGGAGAGATATGCTAGAGCAATATAATTATATTATATATTATATTATATCATTATATATTGAGCTGCATTTCTGAAGGCATTATATTATATATAATATAATGCCTTCAGAAATGCAGCTCAAATGTTTCCTGTTTGGCTGTTTGCTGCTGCCAGTATCTCTTTACCAATTAACCAAATTTCCTATTTACCCCTCCCTCTAGATCTTTCACCATGACTATTTCCATCTTTACCAAAAAAAGAAAAAAAAAACACCAAACAACCTGCATTTCACACTTTTTTCCTTTGCTGTATGGCCTTTTTTTCCCTATACCAACTTCCTTTCACTACCATAAAATATTTGGTATACAACACAGTTTAGTCAGAATTTAGCTTTTAAAGACATGAAGATTTTTTGGTAACTGTATTACTGGAAACCTGCGGAGAGACAGATTCACCAAGAAAGGCAAGGGGAAGATAGCTCTCCAGACTGTGAAGACTTGGTGTACGTTAGGAAGTTCTCATCTTACCAGGTTTTCAGTCATTGTTTTTAAAGACATTTACTATACCATGTAATAATTGGGACTTCTATGGCACTTACCTTCCCATGATAAGAAAATTTATTCTTTTAAGGCAAAGGATACCTAAACACCCGTTGTTTTAACCACGTTCTGTTTATAAACAAAACCACAGCACTTAGGTTACCTGCTTTAGGTGAGGAAATGAGTCAACAGCAGTAAATAGGATTAAAACACAGTGCTCAGTTGCTAATACATGTACTTAAGGCAGAAAAAGAAGTCTGCAAAATGTGATGCTGCTCAGTTTTCATTGTTGTTCTCCAACTCTGGGCTGAAACCAGGAAGGTTTACAGCAATCCTGTGACTAGTGTAATCTGTGCCTTGCTGCAGGGGAACCTAATTGACTATTTGGCCTCAGGAAAGAGAAAACAGCGAACGAAAAAAATCCAAACAAACCCAAAGACATCACAGCCAGCTCCACACAGCGGGGCTGAGCTCTGACATGGAGGTCGCAGGGCCTCTCAGAGCGCAGGCTTTGCCTCCTGACGGCCGGAGGTCGGGCACAGCTCGGGGAGCGTACAAGGAGCCTTACGAGAGGGAACCTGTGCCGTCAGTGTAACCTGGCCATCGCAGATTCCTCAGGGATCGCGGCAGCACGCTGATGGAGCGGTGCGCCTGTAACACAAGGCTGCAAGATAACGAAGCAGCCTCCCAAAAGTTACACTCCAGCCTCGCCTACTCACTTCTGCCTCCCCAGCAAGGGCTCTCCGGGGTTTAATTTTCCACTACAGACACGCTGTAGTCGCGGCGCGACCCACCTTGCACGGCAGCGCCTCGCTCACCGGTACCGCCGGGCCGAGCGGCCGCCCCCGCCGCCTCCGGCCGCGCAGCGCTGCCCGGGCCGCGCCGAGGGAGCCCCGGTCCCGGTCCCGCACCCACGGACATCGCCCCCGCAGCCAGGGGGCGGCCGCGAACGGGGCCGAGGGAAGCGCTGAGGCACCCGCCCGCCCCGAGGCGAGGGAAGAGCCGCTGCCCCGCAGGTGGAGCCTTTAAAGCGCCCGGGCCGCCGGGAGCGCCGCGCTGGGCGAGGCGGCCTCTCCCCGTCCCGCCGTGAGGGGGCGCTGGGCGGGCGAGGCGCCGCGGGAGGGGATTTGCCTCAGGCGGTGGCGCAGGGGCCGATCCGCGAGAAGCCGCTGCCGGCGGCGTGTAAATATCCGAGTTTGTGCCGAGATCACCTCGGGGCCGCGGTGGCAGAGCGGGAAGGTTACACAGAGCTGTGGGGAGCGGTTCGGCCGAGCTCCGGGGCAGCAGGTATCCCGGGGGGCGGGCGTTCCGCGTCTGAGCCCTCAGGGAAGGATGCGAGGGATGAAATGGCGGCGGGAGCGGGGGGGCTGCGCCCGCGAGTGGGACCAGGAGCGCTCTGGAAGGCGGCGAGGGCGGCCGGGAGGGGCTGCTGTCCTGCCCAAGTTCAGCAAAAGCTCTTCAGCGTTGTGTGTTAATGAATTGCGGGCTTGGAGCTCGCAGCCTTCAGCCCCTTCGCTCACTGCCTGCTGCCTTCAGCCCCTTCGCTCGCTGCCGGAACACGAGTGGGAACGGTGGTTTCGTTCACTGACCCCTAGGGAAAGTGGAAGCGAGGTTGTTTTCCCCCGCTGATTCACTGGTGCTGATAAGCAATGGTCGTTTTAGTTAAATGGAAAAGTTAAAACGACGTCCCGAGAGAAGACAAAGGGTTCGGAAGACAAAAAATGCAGAACGAACAATTTAATTGCCCACCAGGATACGGATGCTGAGATGATTTAAGCGGTTGAGCCTTGTGGTGCCTCCACATGGTCCTGCTGAGTGCTGTCAAGGACCAGGCAGCCCGCTCCATACATCCCTCTATTCAGCAGTTCTATTTGGTTTGCTTTTTTGGCTTTTTCTGTTATGCTCCCCAAAGCAGCCTGCAGAAAGTCAGCTGTTTTCTCAGTGCAATGACAGAGCCGCTGCTTTATGAGTTTGTTAAAAATTTTCTAAAAAAGAAAAGCCCGTTCCCAATCGTTGAACCCATGGAAACGCTCGCGGTGCGCCGTGGCATCGGAGCCCCTGGGATTTGCCCAGGAGCGAGAATTCCCCGGGCTGGGAAGGCCCCGCGCTGGCTCCGCAGCGGAGCGGCCGTGCCCGGTCAGCACCAGGGACAGGGCGGGCGGGCCCGGGGCGAACCCCCCGCCCTGAGGGGCCGAAAGGGCCGCGATAAACACGGCAGTGGAATCGCTGAAATACACAGCCCTTTTGAGAAGCTTCTCAGCTCCAGCCTACTTAAAGGGTCGCAGTTCAGGTTTAGTGTTTCTCGTCTTATGGAAGTTGAAGTCTCTTTACACTTCAAGTCCAATGTACAGGATGCACAGACAAGGCCAGGAAAAATTGATCTAAATTATTTCTGTATTTATCTTTGGCCAAAATTCATATTCATATGGATTGCGACTTAACAGTATTTGCAAAAATATTCCACTGACAAGTTGGCTTATATCCCCGACGGAAACATTTTGCGTCTTATGATGAGGTGAGCAACCTCATAAAGTAGCATATTTGGTGATTTAGGCTGGAAAACATGATCCAGATGGTGGAAAATTATGTTTATTTCATTATGTTCTGTTAGATTATCCCATTCTATGTGTGATAGAAAAAATCATATTTAGATTTAAGGACTTATACCTGAGTCTTTCCAAGGCTTTCGATAACTTGATTTTTTGCTCCCTGGTAAAAATATCAGCAAGGATGACTGGGAAGTGGCCAATAATCCTGTTCTGGTGAGTGGTGGATCAGTTTTGCTTCAGATTTTCTTTTTGTTTGGAACAGGATGAAATCCACAAGCTTGTATGTTTCTCCACGGGTCACTCAAGGCTGGGGAACTTGAAAGTGTGGGACCTCTACCTGCTCAGCACTCTCTGAAAGAGCCTACAGGCTTGTTCCCAGAAACTTGTGTCTGCCATTTGGAAGGACAAAATCCTCCGTCCCATTTTTCTAGAAAGCACTAGTGACAGTATTAAACACATATTTTAAATGATGTTTCAGAAATATGGCCTTGGAATAGTTCCCTGAAACACCATCGGGATCACCACTTACTACGAAAAGCTGAGCACTGGAGACTACACTGGCTGGGCCATCTTGTGCAAACAATCCTATTTGTTTTCTGGAAAGTAGCTTACTGGTAGATTTAGCTGTCTGTTTTTCTCAGTGACTCACTCAGTGTGATTTGCTTTTGACCCATGAGTTTCATTCCAGCCTGGTCAATTTCCTTTACTGGAAATTTCAGGTAGTTCTGTCAAGGGCTAATTTTCTGCAAGTCTTTCATCCTTTTTTCTAATCACAATCTCATCTTCCAAACTGTTTTGTCAGCTGTTCAGCCTCAGATCATTCTCAGAAATATTGTTTTTCTTGTGGATGGGCCCCTCATTTTCCATAAATTTCTGCAGCATGGTTTCATAAGGTTTATCAGGTACTTTAGTAAGCTGTCTGCACAGTTTATTTGCAGTAATTTTAAACTGAAGGTGCAACCACCATGAATGGAAATTTAAAGAATGACTGCTACCCAGCAAGGCTGGCCTCCTCAGGTACTAAGTGGTTCCTCACCAATGATGGTGTTAGGAAAATTACCAAGTAAAGTGCAGACATTGCAGCACAAAGTATGGATATGCTCTCTCTTGGAATAATGCTTTTGACATCTCATCTCACTCCCTGCCCAGCTGAAGGGGTTCTGAGTTCAGAAAAAAACTAGTGATGAGTGTGGCTTTCTGAGAGTCCCTGCTGAGGAACAGGTAACTGGGAAGAAGATTCTGCCTTTGGTTTGGATGGGCTGGGTAGGTGTTAGTTCTCTGTGGCAACACTGGTGTGACTGTTCAGACAGAAGTTCTGGCATTCAGAGGAGTGCAGATCTGCCCTGCACTTGCGCTGTCGTTTACCCAAACTGTATCAGCTCCAGTAAATGAGGCTGTTCCATTTGTGATTGCTAAACATTTCAGTTCTTTGCACATGCTGTGTAAGGGGGCAGGAGAGTCAGTGGTTTGTTCCTTCTGTCGCTGGCAAATAAATGGGCAATTTACAAAACAACTCACAGTTTTCAATTCGTTCCTCACAAAAGACTAGGAGGAATTTATTTAAAATTAGGACTTTAGCTATGTCCAGTTAACAGTCTGATTCATGTGGGATTGTGTTCTGGCACTGGCAAAAAAAGCTGCCCAAGGAATCTAATACTTTGGATCTCTAAAATTATTTTCTTTTGCAGAAAATCTTAGGAACGTGTAGCAACCACAGCTCAGATGAGGATCATATTTTTAATGACTTGACTTTTGTGATTTTATCCTTGTAAGACAGAGATGTATCATTCCTGCTTTCAGTCCTACCTTAGTAATTTTGCAGGCTTCCTAGTGTTGCCCATGTATAAGAGCACACAAACATGCAAACAAAATAATCAAAATGTGAAGCTGTTGCATACAGTTCAATAGAACATTGTGAATTGCAATTCTAGAGAGTTGCTCAAACATGAAAAAGAAGGCTGTCCAAATGATAACCTCCTTGGACTGTTCCTATCATTTCCTTGGGCTATATTATTAGCATAACATTCCTGGTACAGGATGAAAACAGTTCTGGCAGTAGGTAATTCAAGAGGGACTGTCAGCAGGATGATCCCCAGAAATGCTGCTTGACTTATAACCCTCATCACTTTCATGCTAAATTTGAGCTAATCTGGCCCCAAAATGTCAGCACAAATATCTAGTGCACTGATTTTAGTTAGAAGAAAATCTGTAATTCTCTTAAAAATTAATATTTTCAGTTAGTTTGGCTAAGTAAATGTTGTCCTCTTAATTCCAACTCCCTGTTTAACTGTAAATAGCTGTAAATGCAGGCTCTTTGTATAAAGGGAAAGATGAATCTCTTCCCACTTGTTTCCTTTGGTATTTCTCTGCATCTCTCCATTGAAGATTCATTAATCCATCATTGCATCTTTCTTACAACAGGCACTGTTAATCTTGTGTTTGAGCATGCAGAACCTTCCTGAATTTGCCTTGCAGCACTCCAAGAGTAAATGATGTGACCTTTTACAGATAATCTTGGGCACTGTGCTAAATCAAATTGCCTAACACACAGAAGGAGTTAGGGCCCCACTCTGGCTCAGAACTATCTTTGATACTTACCACAAAGCAGTGTCAGCTGAGCAGCAGTCTTGTTCACTTTGATTACTTGGTGCCTTGAGCTGATGATTCTTTTCAGTTTTGAGCCCATTGATTTATTGAAGCAGTTTTCATTGGGATGTCTGAAAACTGGGATAAATTTTGCTGAGGAAACTGTGAGCTAAGTTTAACTTAGCTGCTGCTGGAGCCTGAGTGCTGGTATATGTTTTTCTTCTTTCTGGCATCTCAGTGCCCAGCCTTGAAGAAAAATCAAGAATATCTTGATGGTCAGGTGCTAAATGTACAACTCACAAGACAGAAACTGAGCAATCAGCTCTGTCCTTGCACAATGTTTTCAGGCAGTAAGCAGAGTGAAGAACTAATAAAGAAAAAATGTCCAAAAAATGTTCTACACCATATCTGTACAATCCCAATAAGTAAAATAAAGTTGTTTTGTAGCTTTATTGGCAGTTTCAGTAATTCAAAGTTTGGTTAGGGCCAGCCAAGCTTTCCAGCTGAATTTCAGTGGGCTCTGGGTGGACAAGTGTGATAAAAATTCAGGATCCTATTGTATAAGTAACCTGTTTCAATTCCCCCATTATTTAAAACAATGCATGAGTTAACAAGAATAGAACTCCCAGACAAGTCAACAGGAATGTCTTATTCTTTATTCCATTTCTATTATTTTGTTCTTCAGCCCATTCCTTTACATGCTGGATATAAGCTGTAGAGGGAACAGAATAAAAGTTTCAGTGATGAGCTTTTTCCTCTTATGAGCTCTTTCAAGTTTAGATCAAGTAAACTAGTAACAGTCAAATTTTACTGAAGTCAAATAATTCTGCTGGAACCAAGCCACTAGATCTTGGAAGGAGGAAGCAGAGAAGTGCCTGCACGTTAGTGACATGTTGAAACAGAAACATTTTGGGATCCTCTTGACTTGTCAAATCAACCAACATTTTGAGTGTACTGTGGTGTAACTTGCACTGTATATGTAATAGCTGTGAGTGTTGCATTTGGGACTTCCAAAGCTTTTCAGTTGTTGAGGTTCAATGGAATGTCCTTTGGACCACCAGAATTCTTTTACAAATTTCTGTCTCTGGTCCTGACAAACAAAACTGGAGAATAAATACTAGTATCGTGAAAATCTTAAGCAAGTAGTCACATAGATACAAAGTGCATAGTAGAGGATGTTGCTTTATTGGCACTGGACTTTTTGGTTTTTAAGTGAAAGATTCAGAATTGATTTATGATCCTCATGAAGTTGTTTAATTACCATGATTTTCTGTTCAGAGAATTCCCCTTAAGTAGTGGATGAGATATCCCGTTCCCATGAGGATCCACCTTGTATGGCTGATTATCTAAATCCTTTTGCTTTGTCTGTACTGGTATCATGCTACTCCTACTTGTATGGCTGTTCTGATGACATCTGGCCTTGATCATCTTGTGGCTAAAGAAATGCCCTGATCCTAAACCCCAAATCCTGGTTTTCCCAGAAATGGCTTCCAGTGATGATGGACAGTCAGCTGTGTTATTTTGAAAACTCCTGCAGTAATTTTATTTTTACAAGCTGGAATTCAGGCAGCTCACTCTGGTGCCATGTTCATGAACTGCTCTAAGAAGCAGTTGTCTTTGTACTGTGACCCAGTGCAAATGGAGCAGGTTCAGCTGTGATGGGACTCTTTCAGGAAACAGCACAATGAAGGGAAGCTGTAAAGTGCAGCTCTGTAACACGTGCTGTGGCCTCCTTAGCCCTGTCTCTGGAATCATTATGGTCTGGCTCCTGCATGTGAGGAAAATCAAGGATTCAGTGAAAGCAGCAAGGAGAAATTTGACACAAGATGGTAACTCTGAGTCCCTTTTCTGGCTCACAAACAGAAAGAGAAAATGGCTGTTTCATATTACTGTTTTTCAACATTTTTGGATTCCATGATTTATTTGCAGTTAGTTGATTTTGATGCAGTGCTAATGGGTATCCTGAATTGTGTTTTCTTATTTTCCTTCTTTTGCCTTTGGTCATAGTCTACCATCACAGTTTGGGGTAAAACAAGAATTAAAGTAGGTGATTTATTGAAATGGAGCTTCACATCACGTTTCATGGAATTTACATGGTTCTAATTTCTTCAGGTGAAAAAAACCTGGTATCTACAATGCCAGAAGAGAGCAGCTCTTTCTGTGTGAAACTTACTTCTCATTTAACTGAACATAATGACCCTGAACCTGAAAGGCTGGTGTGGCTTTTTCTTTTTCAGAGGAATGATTTTCAAAAGGAATCCATGCAGTGAATGTGATGAGCCACCAATCTGCCTGATGCTACTACCCCAACTCTGTCCTTCATCAGATTAAGTTCTCTTCTTACTTCACTGAGCAGCAGCAGAAAGTGAGTTTTAACAAGTGCATCTGGAAAATAGCACTTCAAATAAAATCTATCAATACACATTAAGGGTTCTGCCATGTGCTTCTGTTACTCAGAGGCTTCAGCTGAGGACAGCAGCATCAAAAGGATTCATATTTTTAAATCACAGTTGGAGGGTTATTATAAGCCCAGACTCCATCTGTTTACATGTTAAGGTGGAAGCATAAATAGTTCCTTTAAAAGCCAGGAGGGAGGTGTGTTTAATTACTGCTGGTTTTGCCACCTGAGGGCATTGGGGCTGCTTGGAAGGGAGTACTAGAAGTGTGAAGTACTAAAATTAGAAGAAGATGGTGATACTGCTGGGAGGGCTTGAAAGCAGGACTGTCCATGGGATGAGTATCAAGGAATGCTCGACTGCAGAATCAGGCAGGTAGAGGAGCTAAGTCCTGACCAAGAGATCAGGGTTTGAAAGGAAAATGAGGGGACAAACAGCTATTTCTTAGCAGCTTCATGGAAAGTGTAAGCAAGGACCTTCCCTCTGGCCCTCTGGGTTAACTAGAGAAGAGTTGACTTGTCCCTCATTGCTGGAAGTAGGGAAAATGAGAAGAATCTTTAAGAGATGTGGGCCGAGCTATGCAGGATTTCTGCAGTCTGCACAAGAGGATGAAGGTGAGCAGTCACACTGGGAAAGAACTTGTAAGTTTAGATCTGACACTTTTTGTTGAAAAGAAAACCAATTTTTCTTTGTTTGTTTTTAAACCTTTCTTCTTTTCTTTTTTCTTTAAAGGCAAACTTGCATAGCATATCTGATTATAGGCAAATAAGGGAAGAGGTATTACTGAAACCATTGTCATGTGTTCTATTCTGTGGTTGTGTTTGTAACCATGACCAGTCTGGTGTATGTTAATACTGCTGGGATCCTGATGAGAACTGATTTCCTTGAAGTCACGCGTCAGCACTGGACAGTTACCCTAGAGATTCTGGCATGCTGTGATAAGAGCCAGATGCTCCAGCCACTAGAAATGCTTCTATAAGCTTTTAAGAGTATAGTCTGATTCTTGCCTTCTTTCCTTCCTTTCACAGTGAGCCTCACTTTATTCTTAACAGCTCTTGGAGTTCAAGCTTTGATGAAGTGCCTTATTTTACATCCTTTTATATTAATGGAGCTCTTTTGTGCATGAAAGTAGAAGTTGGTCCTGAAAGTGTAACTCATGTCTGGACAAGGCAGAAACAACTGTCTGATATTCAGAACCAGCTGAACCAATCAGTGTTCACTGATTCTCATTCTTCATTCAGGGAAGATTGTGGAAATCTTGCTGGTTTGATTTTGTAGTGCTTCACCCAGCTTATGTTACCCTTGTTTCCTGGATGACACTGCTGGTCAAGGATTCCCTTCTTCTGTGAACAATTTCTGCCCCATTAAAAGAGCAGAAAACCCTAAAAATGGTTCTACCACCTGTTTGACTTTGCTCACTTCAAGGGACAAACCTTTATATTTCATATTTCATATAGGGCTTTTGATCAAAAACATGCACACAATTGCATGCTACACATTTTTCTTAGTTACAACTTAACAATGAAATTCCTGATTCTACTTCACTCATGTTACCTGCAAACAACAACTGAAGTCTGCGTGGTGGGCATCTGTAAATTATTTCTGTTGAGACAAAGAATGCCTATGCATTCTTCATCCCCTTCAGTAACAATCTGTCTTTCATATGTGATAGTGTAGTTTAGATGTTTTGATAACTGCGCAGTAAAGGAAAAAAATGTGAATAAAATAAATGGGGAAAAAAATCTATTTCCAGTTATGAATCTTGGAACAAACTGTAAAAGCTAGTTGAGAGTAGCCACATGATGATGAAGAGCATATTATCTCTATTTCACAGGCAGAAATACTTAGATATGAGAAGATTAGGTAATTTTCCCAAGGTCACCCAGAAAACATGGAAAAAAGAAAAAATAGAATCTTGAACTTCTGATTCAAACTTGTATTTATTTTTTCAGGACTGTCATTCCTCCTCTTGGTAAGAGTTTGCTATACCAAAGTGCTTGCTGCTTTCTACATCAAATCAAATTTGCAACTCAGCTCACCTATCAGTATTAGCCTTGGCTTTAAAAAATCTGAAACTTAGAAAAAATATTAATGCAAAGTTCCATAACGTTAGCAGCAAATACTAGTCTGGAAAAATATTTTTAAAATTCGCTAACTTTTAGTAGTAACCTAACATACCCTTAACTCCTTCATTTCCCTTGTGTGTCCTGAGGGGTTGTGTAAGTATTTATGTATATGATTAACTTTAGGCATCTGAAAAACTGAATGAGAAAGTAGTTTCACCAGTTTCACAGCAAAGGGTGCATCTGGGTGTATTTAATACATTTTGGAAGTACTGAGGCTTTTGAGGGAAGTGCTGTTACATTACAGGCACAGTCACTTGCTTTGTAACCAACCTTTCAGGCATGGCACTGTGTGGAAGGGTATAGATTTTCCCTTTTATTTTTCCAGTCAGTGGAAAACATTGCAGCAATTGTAAGTGTGCCCATAAATGTCCCACAGCCTATTCAGGAAATGTTCCTCTACAGAATTTTACATTGGAGACTCTGTGCTGTACAATGATGTAGTCTCAGATTTTTGTGCCTGTTTCCAAACCATCTTCTTGTACACTTGTGGAAGTGCAAATGTTGAGGGAAATGAGCAATAGCTTTGCTTTTACATTGTGGGTAGAACACTCCCCACAAAAATTCTCATTAGCAAGTTATTTACATAGGTGTCATGTTTATTTTTTATGTGCATGATGAGCTTTACTCTCAGGTTATGTCTGTGCACTGGCACAGCTTAATCCGAGCTGCAGCTCTCTCTGCTCTACACCATACCTAAGGCTTGACTCAAGTCTGATCAAGTTACACATTCTACCTACCCTCCAAGTTACAGTCAGCATCAGAAGACCTACTTAGGCCACTTTTGCTGTGCTTCTGAGTCATAGGTCTGGATTATGGTGGATTGTGACTGAGTACAGATTGCAGTAAGCCAAATGAAAGTGGATCTTTTTCCTACACTGATGTGACTCTAGCAGCATTTTCTTTGGTCTACAAGCTGGGTATACAGAATCCCTGTGCTATGTGTCCAGCAGAGCCCTGGTGCTTCCAGACTGCTGTAGCTAAAATAAGTGTTTTCCTACAAAACACAAAAAAAAATTTGTATAACTGGTTTGTATCTGACTGTTAAGCTGGATTTGCTGTGGAGAAACTTTTCTGCCTTTATTAAGCTTACACTGATGATATGCTCAGTCTGTTCTCCTTAGAAGGGAAGTAAACAGGACAGCTGATAAATCTTGTCAACTCTGAAGTTTACATAAGTTTGAAAATGAGCTTTTAGGTTATAAATTCGAGGGGGTAAAGGAGGCACAGTAATCATTTAGTGTACAGGATTGTGGCTTATGTCTAAAGTTGCTCAGAATGACACTAATAAGAATTTATTTACTTATTTTAAGACTGCTTTTATATAAACTTCTTTATAACATTTCTATGACATTAGCAAATCCCAGGCTACAAACACAGGTGTTTGAACAGAGATACTTGTTACCAGCCACTGAAATACCATTGTGTGATACTAACACTGCACTGCAGATAAGGGCTCTCTCTCAGCAGTGTTTTCAGCAGCAGAGACAGATGGGTGCCCTGTCAGAGTTACTGGGACAGCAGCACCTTTCACTGAGGGATCAGAGGATGAGGGGATGTGGTAGCACTTTTTGGGATGGCCTGAGGAAAAAATGGCACCAAGCACCCTGAGGAAAATGGGTGCATGTGGGAACGGTGACTTACCCATGTTACACCCTAAAGCTCTAGAAACACCCAGAAAAGCATTGGAGATGTCTTTGTTTACTTCTGAATGTCAAGCTTGCTGTGGGTTTTGCACATGACTTCAAGGAAAATACTATTTGCTATCCTGTCTTACTTGAGAATGTGTGATATGTGAATACTCAATGTCATATTCTATGACGACACTTTTTAGTACAGTGGTGGGTGTAAAAAAGTTTCCAAAAGCATGGAATGTGATCTTAAGCTGGAAAACACGGGGAGTAAGACCCTGGTTGCATGTGAAAATTGGAAAGATTGGCAACATGTGGCTGCTGCCTTATGCAGTCCTTCAATCTTGGCTTGCAGCAGCCATTCATTAGAGTGGCTCTTGGCACGTCCTTTGCAGGTCCAGCAGTAGTGACCAACTGCTCAGCAGTTTTGCAGAATTGCTTGAAGGATCAGACCAAACAGTTTCACAGGTGACCCAAGCCTGAGTTTGTGCCCCCATGAAGGGGCAGAGCCTATGTGTTAACTCCCAGTGCCACTTGCCATTGCTTTTGCCAGCAGCCTGCTCTGTGAACAGCTGCTGGAGTACAGAAGGCCACAGGGAAGTGTCTCAGATTTGCCCTAGTCCTGTCACACTCCAAGTCACTGGAACATGTCCAAGTGCATGGTAAACTACAGGCGGTCTCTGCAGAACAGCCTGTACAGTTGACTTTAAGTGAAACGTGAATCATCTCAGTGCTAAATTATTTTAATCCAATCAGTCATCTCTGTTGAAGGGTGTAGAGAGACAGCAAAACCAAGAGAATGGCTGCCAAGTGGAGGATACAGGACACAAATAAATCTGCTAGTATGAGATGAAATATGAACTAATAATGATTTATTCCAAATGCCGCAGGGGTTACAGTGTGGAACCACTTGTAGAGATATTCAGATGAGATTAATTTTGTAGGCTTTCCCCTGTGTGATTTTTATAGACATAGCAGAGGTGAAGGAAGGCAAAGCTGTTAGCTACACAGAGAGTACACACAAGGGTTTTGAAGTGCTCACAAACAATTTCTCCCTAATTAATAAATGCTTTACAAGTCTCTTGTAAGTAGATGAGCATGAACAGCTGTAGTTCTTTTTATAGATACAAACTAATCTCTAATACATGTTGGAGTTGAAGGATACAGAGAACAACATGCTGTGGATTCATAAAGCTCTTCTAGCCATGGAAGTATTCTTTTTATACCCTCTAAAAGTGGAAGGGAATGCACGGGAGTGCAGAGTGCAGTCTTGAAGAGTACTGCTTGGAACAAAATCATGACTGGAGCCAAGGATATAGCTATTAGTGACATATATCATACACTCCTTGTTAACACATCAAACAATATGTGTGAGTTAGACCTATTTTCTTGACAGATTCAGTCTTTTGTGACCCATATGAAACAGGCAGCATTTGCTAATGCTTCTTCCCATCTTTCAGTAGTGTCAATGGCCTTCATAACAATGAAAGAATTACATGTTTCATGCTTTTAAATATTTTTCAAAGCCTCAGTAATAAGTTGTAATAGAACCCCTTAGACTTGAGGAATATCTTTAAACATGTTTCCTGATTGAAGATGTTTTCTCTCTTCTTTCTCCTTCTTGCTAGCTGTATATATTATCAGTTTAATATTGTCCTCTGCTGGGTGACAATATCCTGTTGTGGTAGGTGAAGGGAGAGCCTGTAACAGCTCCTTTCCATCTCTGATGACCATGATTTCATTTACATAAAAACATTGTGGATTTTGAACAGTGTGTTTCTTTTGGCAGTTTATTACCAGCCTGAATGCTTCACTTCTTTCATGATTAACATTTTGTCTGCTGCAGAAGTCATTATCACCTCCATTTTTAGTTTTAATAACCTTCCTTTAATAAACCTCAGTTTTACCTAAATTTCCTGTAGTTTACTTTGAAACAATGCCCCAGACCTTCTGGAACACACTGATTTTCCCTATCAAAATAAGCTCATTACATTTTTATTGATTTTATGGCTTCTTCTGATGTGACATAGGGAAGAATTGATTTACTTAGGACAAAAAATAGCTTGCTGGGTTCCCTCCTTTATTGCAACCAAAGGAAAAACTGCTGGAAGGCCTATGGGGAAGAACTGTTTCAATAGTGCTTTATGTCCTGGTCTTTTCAGCTCAGCCCCACTTTGGACTGAGTGCTATGAATTGCAAATGAATTTTGTTCACTTCTTATGCACTAGGAGAGACAACAGGGAGAAGCTGAAAGTCACTATTGATAGAACTCTTTCCCTTTAGGGGAAAGAAGTACAATCTCGTGGACTTAGTCACTGTGGAAGAAAACCCTCAGCAACACAAATGCTGCTGTTTAGAGAAGGGGAAAATGAAAATGCTAAAGTGGGGATGATGTGGATTTTATACATCTCTAGAACAACCATTTTTGGGGAACTAAACCTTGTCCTCTCAATATTTACTTTCGAAAAGCACATCAGAGAGCAAACAACTTTGAAGTTGCAGAAATCAGATGTATTGATTTACCCATGAGACATTTCAGTACAAAGATTGCTTTGTATTCTGCACTCTTCTCATGAAACCTGCTAAAGGAAAGTCAGAAGGAATTTCATAATAATCCCGTATCTCTTGGTGGAAGTTAGCTGAGAATGGGTTAAAATCATCTCTTAAGCCACTGTTGGAAAAGAAGCTAAGTATGGAAAGGACCATAGTCTTTTCCTCAAGTGTTACTCCTTTCTCTTTCCCTGCCTCAGAAATTGAAATGAAGATATGAGACTTCAAATTACTGCTAAAGTGCATTGCCTTTCATTGGATTGTAGGAGAAAATGGGGGAAATGTGTCATTAATGAGAGAAGGGGGCACTGACTGTGTAATTAAGTTTACATTTTGTTGAGAAACTTCACAATAATGAAGAAACCATCTTCAGGAAGTAATGTACATTTCCCCCCAAATTTCGCAGCTTTAGCTCTGTAATAGCTTTGAAGTTAATACACTAAGTGAACAAAGCCAGTTTTGAATATTATACTTCCCTCTCAGGTTAATTCTAGAAGGTTTCTAGGTAAGGTCTGTGCAGTGGTGGGAATGTATGTGAGCAGAGTAAAATCCAAATGAAAGAAATTTTTTCATAAGCTCCATAAAGAAGAAATTTTAAAATTACATTGTGACTCAGATCAAGATCTTATCCACTGGAGAGAGTTCTGATGCTGACAAGATCACTCCTCATGTTTTTATCCTTGCTTGTCTTGTGCTGTGTCTTTGTAGGAGCATTTCTAGGAAGGTATTCTGCCAGTCCACAGCTGTTCCAGAGCTGTTGGCTAAGGTGATATTCTGGCTTGCACTACTCACTTAACTGCTGGACTTCTTGTTCTGCTTGCTGGATTTAGGGTACAGGAAACCAGAGTTGCATCTAGAAGGCAGCTCTACTCCTTGGATGCTGCTGCATGTTATTGTAATACTGGGTATCTTGGCTGAAGATGATCCCGGGTTAGACTCTCCTTTTCTTTGTCCAATACTGTTCAGGCTCTCACTTTTCTAAAGGATGCAAAGATTTACAAGAAATGGCCAACACAAGCATCTACAAGGAGATCCCATTGAATCATCTATTAAAAATTACATATATTTATCACTTTGCTACTCCCCATGTCTGGCTGAAAAGCAAACCTAAATTATGGAGAGAAAAGTAGATCTGAACATTTTTTTAATATTTCGTGAATAACTTATGAAAAAAAAACCACCCACCTGTTAAACTAGTGTACTAAAGCATTAAAGATTTTGCATTTGCTACTTAAGTGCTGGTCTACTTTAAAGAAAGACCAGGCTAATGACAGCACATTCCACTGTGAACAGAAATACCATGAATATGCTCAGACAGCCTATGAATTCAATCAGGAAAAGAGTTTCTCCGTAAAGAGGGACTACTTAGGGTCATTGGGCAAGAGGTCATGTGAAATATAGTGTTAACAGCATGGATAATTTGAAGGGGGAAGCAAACTACATAATGAGGTAAAAACTGAGGGAAAGATTAACTAGCATTTTTTGACAATAAGCAGCATTAGCTGTCACTTGCAGAGCAGCAAAAAATCAGTTAGGATTAGGTTCACAATAGCTCATATGGATCATTGCTAATAATAAAGAGACAATTTAAGCTGATTGTATTACATTGGGGTTAGTGCTGCCTTGTTTTCATCTGTCAGCTCTTTGCTTTTATTTCCACGTCTGCTGAGAATTTAGGCAAGTTGACTCACTTGTGAGAGATGTCAGGTATTTTTACCCATATGCTGTAGTTGTGTTAGATGAAGAAGAAACAGACACTAATACAACATACAACATCTTACTGCATAGGTGACATGGCATATTTCAAAAACTGACCTTGATTTCCTCCAAGCTGCATGGTTTAGATGTTTGCTGCAACCCAAAACAGAGAACATTAGTTAGCAACATCACTTTGCACAGCAGTACTTGCCACAGGACTAAGGCTGTCTCAGAGGTATGAGCCATCAAAATGGCTGTCTCAGCTTAGCATATAAATTAATAATATAGAGATGGCACAAAGTTAATGTTTCCATGCTCCACTAAGGAAATCACAGACCTCATTAGAGGACTTACTAAATTCAAGATATTTGTGTTCATTGAAGAAGCTGAACTTCAGAAGAATCCTGTAATACTTATGTTCAACTTCTGCTTAGTTTCAGCAATGGGCTACCCTTTGTGGTCCTGTTTTCTGCATTGTTCTGAGACTATTGTGTAATTTTTTACATCTCAAAAACAACTTAATTTGTGCTCAGGGCCTGGGAGTGTCATTAGTTTTTGTTGCCAAATATTAAAATAATAGTTCTTACAGTAGGTGTAGCCATGTACTCTGTGGCATTCAATTCCACCATCAATATGTCATCAGCATCTACAGCTGTCTGAAAAATGAACACAGATACAACAGATGTAAATGGCATAAAGGTATGTCACAATATCTGACATATGCAAAATGCATAGGGGAAGAAAGAGGACAGCAGAGGACTGACTGAAAAGCAGTGAGGTATTAAAGATAGCCTTGTTTTTTACATCTTACCATATTTGTTCTTTTGGTAACAAATGGTGGGACAACCAAGAACAATCAAGTAGTTTGGACAGTGAAAGACAAATATTACTAAAGACACACTTAAAACCAATCACAGATGTTAAGTTCTCTAAAACAGCACCAGGAATGCAATGAAGACAGCTGAATAAGGAACCAGGGTGGGAATAAAAAGTTGATGACCTTTTCCAGCCTGTAAGTCATTACTTGTTGTGTTTACTCATAGGTTATCCACATCTTCTTGGCAGGAACCTTCATGATTAATTATGGTACAGTGTGCAGATTTGTTAACTTGTCAGTTGTTAGAGAATTTAGGTATTACACGGTCTATTACCTTCCCACAATTCCCAGAATCCTGGCTTGTCAGTTTGGCTCTTGTGTCACTAGTCTGAGTTGTATCTTTATCTGTTTTGTAGGAAATTTGTCTTCTGGCAAGTCTGGAGAACGTACTGGGAGTATCGGTTTCTGTTTCAGTACAGCCCTAAAATTAATACAGCAAAAACATTCACTCTAGGTCCTTTAGACTTTCATCCAGTTTGCCCCAGTTTTACCTAGACAGAAATCATAAAAGACACAGGCATTGTATAAAAGATATTTCACAAAAGTTCTGCCATATATAATTTCATAAAATATCTGCTTATAAGAAGTACAAATAAAACTATCAACTCTTTTGCATCTAAAATTAAGATTACTTTTTTTTTTTCCTCCACAGGATGCACTGCAAAATTTGAAAGAAAATAATGTTTCATTATAATCTTATTGTTGAAACTTCTCTGATGCCTCCTGTAGTTCCAAGGAGAAAGTGTTTCCACTGTACTACCCACTTAGGAAGCACAGTGTTCCGAGGAATTAGGGCCAAAGTTTCCAAAGTGGCTTGGGTGGAAGCAGAAATAAATAGAAGCAAATGTCTCAGGACTGCAGAATCAGTGCTTTAGAAATATTTTTTTTCAGTAAGGAGTCCTGGGTTTATAAACTTTGTTCCAATTAATGGGAAAACAAAACCATGTTACTGAGGGAGCCTGTTGTTTTTTTTTAACAATCAAGATTTGCAGTGTAAGAGATGCAATATAAAGATGTTCCTTTTCTGTTAGCCAGTTTCAAAACCATCTACCTGACTGGAGGCTACCAGCCAGAAGTATTTCATTTTGATCGGACCGAGAAGTCAAAAGAACAGAGAGGGCAAAGAAATTGAAATGTCACTGTTAAAAACAGCTGTCAGAATTCAGCACTTGGCTGGACTAGACAACTATTATCTTGACTGTGAAAAAGAATTGCCAAGAATTTATTTTCTTTTCAGTTATTCGGAAATTTAGTTTGAAATTACTGCAATGAACTAACTAATAAGCCTTTTTAGTTAGTAATATAACTTTGAGTTACAGAAGGGATCCTGGATGCCAAATACTTGCCCTGTTTTCAGCTGCTGTGTAGAATATTTGTTTCCACTTAGATTGGCAGCAGCAAGCTGTTGAGGTCTTCTGTGAGAAAGATTCTGCAATGGATTTACTGATTTGTCTAAATCTGATGATTAATATGTTTCCAAATACATCCCATTTTCAGAAAGCATTATCTATTTCATTACAACCTTGCTTTCACTAGAGAACTATTTTCTGACTAGCAGTTTCTTTTTTCTGTGTCCAGACTCCAGATCTGTGGTGAGACAAGCAAACCTAAAAGTTTGATCAGACTTTCAACTGAGCTCCATGCTACCTTTATTGTTGCTTATAGGTAAAGCTTTATAAAGCCTTTCCTATTGGTAACACTTTACTTTCTGAAATTCCTGTTCCATCTTTCCACTCTTCCTGCATTGTCACCAACCATCAAAAAGAAAATGATCTACATTCTGTTTTCACTTAGCCTTCTGTCTTTAATTTTGCTTTGTCCCTCCACTTTCTCTGGAGCTTTTGTAACAAGCACCACAATGCATTTCATCTAAAGAATATACCACTTGGAAGGACTCTATATGAAGATGAATTGCTTTGTAACTAAAAATGGGTGTATGGGAAATGTCTCCTTACTGATTCACTGTCAGAGAGAGAAGACAGTCTCCTTCTTCCTTTCTGCAGCCCACTTATCTCAGAAGACTGGCTGGTTACGGTCGCTCGTCTGGAGGAGTGGTAACTGCTGAAGGACCGTGAGTCTTTGGGAGAAACTCTCAGTAGGGGTCCAAGGCAAGGAACATATGTTGCAATGGCTCTTCTAATGGGTAAGAGGTAGAACCAGTCAGATTTTTTTTCTGTTAGCACAAAAATTCAATCATCATAAACAATGCATTTATTCAGAGAGATGAACTAATGCTGCTGGAAAATTACTGGGTACAAAAAGAGTTTTCCAGATATCAGACATCTCATATATAATCACCCTGCAAGATCACTTATTCACAGTGTTCTGCAGAACTCAAATTTATTGCTTGGCAGGGATAAGGGCATTAAAATGTAACTCTTGGAACTGAAGGGAGCTATTAAAACAATGTTTTATCTGCTTTCAGCTTAATCAGGGCAAAAATAAAATTCTGTCCCTTTAAACTGAACCTCGCAGAAGGACTACATAATGAATGATTTTAATCTTCCCCTAAGCAGCTATTCTAGCTCCCCTTACACATCTGTTTGCTGGCTATCTATAGAGTTGTACAGAATGTACATTTATATTACTGTATTACTTTGCTCATATGCAGTGTTAGGAAACTCTGGCCTGGCTTTCCTCTTCCTTCCCCATGAAGATGTTCCTGCCCACCTCTTCTCTATTCAGTTCCTCAGTAGGTCTTTGTAAATGGTGAAACAACAGATAGGCTGATATCTGTGGCATTGCTGCCATCTGTCAAATCTCACTGCCTGCGTCTGAACTTGGAGTAGCAATGACCCTTCATTTTACCTGTCAGAGGAAATACTATCTGAAATATGAAAGCCTTGAGAAACACGAGGAGGATTCACAAAATAGGGAAGAGGTGGTTTGGCTCACTGGATTGCCTCTCTCACTGGCCTGGTTAATGTAACAAAGTGCTATTTGCAACACTGCCCAATGTCTGCCTCTCATGAAGACTGTTAAAAATGCGTGGTGCTTTCCTTTGAGATGGAAAGGTTTTCATCTTTTATCATGCAATAGGTAAATACAGATCAGTATCCATAAACATCTCTACCATCTGCTCAGGAGTTTGTTCCAAGTACAAATTCTACTGACATTTCTATGGCATTGAGGAGTGTTCCCGGGGAGGGCAAGGCTGTCCTACAGAGTTAAAATGAGCAGGTGAAGGAGAGTTCAGGTACTAGACCTAAAAGTGACAAATTTACTCTCAGATTTTCTTTGCTATATTAAACATAGCTTGTAAGAGCAAACTTACCTGTATTTGGGGTGAGTGATGGCATAAATGATGGGGTTATGGATGACAGAAGCTTTGGCAATCACAGCTGGTATGGAGTTCATGAAAGGTGTTAGGACGTGGGAATACCTAGAGTGATGCAAACACAACATATATTTACTACTGAGTTCTGCATTGTCTGTGCAGTTATACAGTGGCAAGACAGACTTTAAGGCTCTAAAGAGAAGTTCTGTACCAAAACAGTGAGAGAACAAATTCTACGTCATTTGCCTGTAAAGGTCAACATCAGTCTAATTGGATTTCTGAGAAATATCATTTTCTTGGGGCTTCTCTGGCAGTACTTCACTTCTATGACTCAGGATTATGGTAATTCCCATGTTGTTTAACCTAGGGACAATGTCAGCCTTTAAGAAGGCCTTACCATCCTGGTGAGGAAGTTTCTCATAATGCTATGGGAATATGTATGCTCTGTGATAAGGTGGAAATGGTTTGCCAATTGCAGTATAAGAACCATTTTGTCAGCTGCCTGTTGAGGTGCCATTTCACCTCTTAAGGCTTTTCCCTGATAAGGATAAGGATGTTCTCTACGTGCAATATTTAACATGGTTTCTCCTGATCATTCTTTAAAACCATTGGTTAGAGGTATAAATCTTCACATATTCTGGATAACATACAATGTGACCTTACTGGAATGGAGATTTTGACCCTGAGCTGAGACAATGCTTTGGTAAGGCTGATGGAGAGTTCAGCTAACAGAAACAAAGAGGGGCAAAGCCTTCTGTTAAAGCTAATAATTCCTGTGTTTAAACTCATAATTCCCAGGAAACACAACCTGTAGACCAAAAATATTAGTGAGTATGACTGTGTGCTAGCTTGCTATTCCCCATTCAAAATATTTTCTAAAGGAATTAAGGTTCTTCCGTCCTTTTTCATATGTTGTTGCTCTGTCAGATGAGTTGTCTTGAGTCCAAGACTATAGCCACAGACCCCATGTCTGCCTCCCATACGTAGCATGCAGCAGGATTTTATCTGAGTCCCTTGCAATAAAATTTCACAGAAGACATCTTGGCTTGGTCTATTAATCTGAAAAATCACAGTAGGATTGCCTAAAAGACATAGCTCAGAAATGGAACAAATCTGAATGAAGCTGTGTCGCTCTCCAGATATCTTTATAAGGAAAATTCAAAAATGCTAATTTCTAACATACTGCAGAATTATAAAACTGTTAATTTGTTCAGATTTTTGAGAGTGTGAGGCATGGAGCAGAAGTCAAGTTCAGCAGGTACTTGATCCTCTTAAGGCAGATGATGAATTGTACACAACAGCACAACAGTTCTACAAAGTGGTCAGCTTAAAGCATCCCTAATTGATTTTCTTTCAGGTCTCTCACAGTATTGCAAGGTAGCTATGCTTCATTTCTGTGTCTCCTTGCTTCTCCTCTGTGTCTGACTGGTCACAGGTCACCAGTGGAGGATGTCCAGTACCTTTCAAAGTTCCCCTTTGACAGGAAATGGGACACTAGGACACACACAGGAAGGATTCGTGTTTGTCAGTGAGGAACATGTTTACCTTCATGTAGAAAATGGCCATTGGAGCTGGGAATCACCCGCCTGCATACAAAGGGAGAGGATCCACTTCCCTCAGTATTTTTTTTCTTCTTAAACCTAAGATTTTAGAAGTGCTGTGTTTAGGAAACTGCCTTTTTAAGTAGTTGAGATGAAGCCCTGCAGCAGCCTCTTTCTTTGGTGTGTAACAAAAATCACCCTTGTCTCCCAAAATGCTCCATAGTAAGTAAATTTGAGTTGTGTGTCAATTTTAAGAAAACCTACTTTTTATCTCTGACTTGAAAAATGAAAAGAGAAGTGTTTTGTAGTGTCATAGGAATCATCCAGTTGAGGTTGTGTAGGTGACAAGCCTTCCTAAAAGAGATAGTGACACACATTTTAGAGAGGCTAAACTGAAGCACAGGAAAATTCACATTTTAAGGTAGGAGAAATAATCACACAGAGCCAAGGCATCTGGATTCCCAATCCATTACTTATGCCTGGATTGTATCAACTATCTGGGGTCAAGCTATGTGTTTTAATGCTGTCATGCTTCTGTTGAAATTACTGTATGAAATGCTGACAATTAAGTAGATGAAGAACATGCTTTGATGATTTATATTTATGATCTTTTATATCCAGCATCAAAAAGCTCCTAACACATGTATGTTCTAATTTCGAACTTGCTTATACATGTAAGGAATTTTAGCAGTTTGATGTAACATAAAAAAATTAATATATTTTTGTAGATTAAAGAAGTAGATAAAAAAAGAAGAATCAACCCCTGGGAGGATCTTTATGGAGTGCTTTATTTAGCAATTTGGTCCTAAGTAAAGTTCAGCTAGTTCAAATATCCTAGCATAGAGAATGCACTCAGAAATCTTCAGCATGGCAGTTTGTGTTGCCAGTAATAATATTCTTGTTTTCTTTCTCTTTTTCTTTTTTTTTAATTTTCTTAAAGTCAAACTAAGAAAAAAATCAATCAGCATGTGCCCCATTTGTTAAATGCCAGTCCTAAATAGATGGATGTTTTAGACATGGTTCAGAGGTCAAACGTGACAAGTATTTTTGACTTTCATCTTTTACAATTCCACATCTGCTTTCACTGCATATTGCTTTGCTGATACATTTATAATTACCCAGCAAAAGCTACCAGAGCAACCACAGAGTATGGTGACCAGGAAATGACAAAAAACGAGATGACGATCAGTGCAATTTTGGCCATCTTCCACTCATTTTTCATCCTCTGATACTGTTTCTGGAACTCTCTGTTTCCACGTTTGCATCCAAATGTCTGAATAGACCTAGGGAAAATAAACATACAACAGCAAAAAACAAAGGTAGGGAAGTGGGCATATAGCTTCATGAAGTGGGACAACAATTACTCTTCTGCTACTTTAGGCTAAAACTCATGCCCTTTTATTGCACATTAATGAAAGTATGTAGCCCATGCTTCCCAGTTTGATGTACTTCTGTTGCACTAATCAATGGCAAAATCCACAGGTGCTTCAATGAAAAAAAAGAGCAGAAAAGTACCAAAAGATTTTCCACGTAAAGCAGGTATTCAAGCCAATTGAATAATGCTGAGCTAAAGACACTTGGAGGAGTCTTTGCTTCCCTGAGTCTGTTTTGCTATCTTGCTGTCACTTTGTACTTCTGTGACCAGATCCACTGGGATCTGTGAGACTGGTACCCACAGGTGGCACATGGAGTGGCAGGCTGCCCTTTACGTTTAAAGCAATAGCTCTTTGTTTCAGAGTCCTGCTATTAAACCTTTAATCTCTTTTTTAATTTAAATTTATAGCTGAATTCCATCTATTTTTCTGTGAAATGGTTATTGATGTTGCCATTAGGTGTTTCTGAGGTCCCTTTTGTTTTTATTCTGGTTAGTTAATTTCTGTTCCCTTTTCTGTGTCATTAGATAATACACTGATAAGCTCAGGCCTAAATTCAGGAATAGCCCTTCTAAGATTGATGTCTTACCACGCTGACTATTGACAGAATTCTTGTTTGGTTTTCTGTTTCAGTGGTGCTTACAAAATAAATGGGAGAAACTAGTCCCAAATTTCTTCTGTTCTTTTGTTCTTTGTTTTAAGAAAACAAACAGTCACTTAAGCACAAGGATAAAAATTTAGGACTGTTGGCTACTTACTTGTTGGCCTTCTTGATAGCCTCAAAGATAGAGACATAGCTGTATATGATAGCAATCAAAGGAATGAAAAAGACAAAGCAGAAAAGTAGCATTGTGTAGGCACGGACTGATGGTGTGAAAGTCATGTAGTCCCAGGAACAGGAAGTCAGCAAACCCTCAGGAACATATGCACCTAGAAAGGAAGACAGGAGAAGGTATAAACCATGAAGTAAATGTTATTCTGAGTGCAGAAGTTAGAGAAGATACTCAGAATAACATGGGATTTAGTCCTATTCTCTGAAAGGGAAAAAGGGTTCACAAGGATAAAAAATTCTTCATGTAAAGAACTTTTATATTTTCTTTTATTTTGTTTCTCTATTGTATTTATGCTTAGAAGTCTAAGGCTTCAGAAAACTGAGTAATTTTGCTTCAGTGTTGAATATTGTTTAAAACTCATCATAGTCAAATGGAATCTCTTCAAATACTTATTTGGGTCTGGGACCAGACCTGTATTGTTTTTAAATATCTCCGTTTCCTGTCAAATTGCTTTCTTCCTAAGGAGTCAAACCAATTGCTCTAAGTACCACTTTTCTAAGCATGTGCAGATAAGAGAAATTTACTGGGCAAATGAGAAAGATTTATTGTGTATACCAAATAATTTTGTCATGAAGTAAAGCTGAGTAGAAGAAGAAGAAAAAATAAAATTCATACATACCTACTGTTCTACCTGAAACAAAATGGATTATCTTTAAAGGAACTGTTTCAAACTGTTATGTAAATAAATTGGCAATAGCAATGTTTTTTTACTTTGGAATTTTAATTTTAACTGTTTACATTGATATTTTCTGTTCCGCTCTTAAAAATATTGTGCCAGATGTTCTCAAATGCATCTAATTACAGTGTGAGAGTTCATGCTGTGGGCACTATTACAATCTAATTACAAGATAATAACACCCTTCAAGCAATTATTCCACCTTCTTCAACTGAAAATCTATAATCTAAGGCTATATTGTCATTTTGTTATTCTAACAGCTCCTCACTCAACCAAAGACTGCTTCTGCCAGTATTGCACTTGCCTGCTTAAGCATGCTTCATGCATAGGGGGACCAGAACAGCAATAACACGACAATAACAAAACTGCTGAAATTCTACTCAGTACCTGAGTTGGTCATTGCATCCTTTACTAGTCAAACATGTCTGTGTTCTCACCTCAGTTGGCAGGCACATTCTCTTCTGGAATTAGGGAACATAATGGCGGGCTGGGGTTTTGAATAATGAGTTCGTTCTAACTTAGTGACTGCAACTGGTGACCCTCAGGAAATCAACTTAATGGTAGTGAGGAAGAATAACAGAAACTCACTTTGTCACAAATTGCAATGATCAAGGTGCTGTATCAATGTTGCAATTTCCATGTGTAAAATCCACATTTACAAAGGCATTTTAGCTACTACTAAATGCCATGCTTATTGGAAGCCAGTGACAACACCAGTGAGTGAATGGAGAACGTGGGCAGCACCAAGAGCAGTCTGTCCATCCAAAACACAGTCAAGACTTACTGAAGATCTCCTGGCACAAATGCTCAGACTCTTATGGGAATGGAAAGAATTAGATTAACACTGCTGTCTTAAGACAGTGCTTTTGAGGAGGAAAATTCATCAGAAATAACACAAATACATTTATTTTACTTATATATTGTTAAATTTGATTCAATGAAAGTAGACATGCGATAATGAGCAGGCGCATTCTTCATAAATTTTGGCCATGAATTTATCTACTGTTCTTTATGCAGCCAGTAATGTGCTTAAGGGAAAATGCCACTGTCATATAATATGCTGCAATGCCTACTGCATTCTTTTCTTTTGATTAGAGACGTTCAATTTCAACATGTATTTCATCTCTTTTTTTTTTTCAAATTGGTCTATTCAAGCCTCATATGTGAGCTATTAATTCAACCCTCTTCTGTACCTTTAACTGGTCTTTAATCCAATACTATGAGGGCAAAAAAGTTTTATTCCAGTTCACTTACTCCATCCGAAGAAGGGTGGGAGACTCCAAGCCAAAGAGTACAGCCAGACTCCTACCAGGATTATTAGGGCCTTCTTCTTTGACGTCACTCCAACAGAAGCCAGAGGTTTAGTGATGACAAAATATCTGTCCAAGGCAATCACCATCAAAGTGATCATAGATGTAATGCCAAAAAGAGCTCCGCAGAAGGCATACAGCTCACAGCCTTGCAATGAAGATGACAGAAGTAGCAGTGAAATTAATCTACCCATGCTAATTATTTCTAGGAGAGTTCAAGTCTGTGTTTCTAATGAACTAATGTCTTCTGGAATTTGTAAAGCAGTGAAAGTTGAGTTTTCCTGCAGTTATAATGCTGCTTCAAAGCTGCTGTCTTGCTAATTACATTATGCATGGAGATAAACTTCACAGATTTTGTTTGCTTCAATTGCTGGAGACAGTGATACTTAACATATTTTCACTCATTGATTTCTGGGGTTTCTAGTGGGATCATTTCAGCAGTCCATTAATATCTCATTTAACTCCAGTTTTACTGCAGGTCCCATAGAAGCAGCTGTTTTGCTTAACAATGGGATATAGTTACTTTGGTACTGTTCATATCTCAAGGGCAGCAAAACTGCAGTAAATATGAATACATTAATGAGTAATTTAGCTGAAGTAAATATTCAGACTATGAATACATGAATGAGTGATTTCAATTGTTCAAACAACCTAATGATTAAAAGCAGTGGTGTGGATTAGTTTTAACCTGTATGTAAATAAGCACTTAATGGAAGTAAAATAAAAATATGCTTTTGGTCATCAGAGATCAAAATAGCAATTTTACTTCTGTGAGTTTCCTTTCTGTCAGTACCTGTTCAAGAGGCAAAGACTAGTCTTCATCTTACAACAGTTATATTGGAAGAATGAAAGCACCTTCTTTCCACATTTTCTTACTACACAGGAAGTGTAAAACTTCTGTTGTGAAAAAAGCCAGATTTTCCAGGCTTTCTTGCCTCACAATGCCAGGTGCAAGTCCCAGAGCAGGTTATTTGGAAGGGCTTTTAAGCCAGTGTGCTGAGGGGGAGTGCTTCTTTGTCAGAGGACTCTGACAGTAACTAAGTCATGAGGTGACTGGGGGAGAGCACTGGCAAGAAGATTAGTGCTGTGCCTCATGTTGCAGTGATGCCTAATCTGTCTCATTAATGTAATTTTCCTCTCCTGATAGCAGTGTATTTATTGCACACAGACACAAATATTCAAAGAAATGTTTGTGTCAACACTGAAACAATGTTGAGAAATGTTCTCAATATTGCAAGGGTACCTGAGGGTAGATAGATGAACTGCCACTATGGTAAGAACAAACATAGTGAAATCTTAGAAAGAATATATACAAACCTTTCTCACCAAAAATCCAGTGTTTGTAGAGACTGCTGGTGAAAAAAACTGGAGACTGTGTAATGGACATCAGGAAGTCACTAATAGCTAGATTGATGATGAATGTGTTGGCGGGAGTCTGAAGGCTCCTACTCCTACAGAGATCAGAAGAAATGTTGCTAAACACTGCTGCACTGTTAATTATGCTGTTACTCCTTCCTGTGAGCTCACCAATCCCAAGAAACACTCCATGGTAAGCTAAAGCAGGGTGCTTCTTGTTTCCCTCATGAGGGAGCACAAGCAAGGCCCAGTTTTACACCCTTATACTGCTGTGCATTTTACAGGATTGCTTTGATAACCAGCTCAGTGATGGGGATAAATCACACTGTTCTTTAAATATTCTAACCAGTGCCCTGCATGCCCACAATTAGCAGGAAGTTAGAGTTGGTGTACACTGTGGATGTCTGGATCTGGGCTGTGTTATGCAGGAGAAGGGGCATGCATTTTCCACTGCTGATAAGATCAACAGTGGCTTCCTAATACAGGGATTAAGCAAACTCACTATGAACCACATCAAGCCCTTTGCTTTACATCAGTTCTTCTCTGTGACACTCATTCCACTGGCCCAGACTCTGTCTTTAAAGGAGCAATAAGCAGCCTTCAGTGTATTTGGCCTGCTTTTGTTATTCATAATATTAAAGTACCATGTTTTAAAGGGTACACATAAAAACTCAACCAAGTGCTCTTCACTTTGGGGCTCAGTGTAACTACTTAGCTTATTTTTCAATTTCAGTCTCAGACACAATAGAAAAATAGGTGAATAAACCATGGTTTTTTGCACCGGTCCAGGGTCAATCACTAGGACCACCATCCCCTTTCTGTCAATTTAGGAGCAAGGAGGTATTATTAGTAGGTGCTTACGGGCTGTGTGTATTTGTTTGTAGTCTGCAAAGTCACTGAACACATTTCTGTTTCAGGCAGCTGGTCTCTTATGGTTTGTCATTACCTGAGGCTGCTTTGTAAGCACCTAAACTGTTTTCTGAATTTCTGATGTACTCATTACTTAGCTATCAGTATCCCTTCCTGTCTTCATATCACCTCAAAATGAAGACAAGCTGTGTCCTGAAGTGGAAGTGCCATGACTGGATTTCCTGTATGGGACCATCCAAAGAGCTAAGCTGGCTCATGTACTTCATCCTCACATATCTGATCTGCATGCCAGCACCTTTTCTCTTCTTAAGGCCACTGCCATTCTCACTTAAGTATGCCATTCTACTCTGAATGAATGTGCTGAAACCTACTGCCATAAATCCAGGCTTGAGACCAAGACAGCTTCCACCTGCACTCCACTGATCTACGTTAACACAGCCAAATGAGCCTATAATTTGTTGCTGTTATTTTGGTTTATTACATTTGTGCCTAAAGACCAATCATGTAGTAGAAGTTCACTGGTTTGAACATCATGTCAATGCTCTGCTCCAGTGTGACAAACCAGACACAGAATGAGGAGTGAACAGGAATGGTGAGCATATGACATTGTTGTCAGAGATCCAATTTCCCTCAGATAGAAAAGTTGGAATGTGGCTTTAGTTAAAAACAAACAAGCCAAGTGTTGGAAAATGTGAAAAAAGTGGGACATGGCCACTAATGAACAGAGGGGAAGAAAGAAACTGACTCATAAGAAACAGAAGGAAGGAAACATCTAAAATAGAGCAGATTTGTGTGGTACAGAGGTGCAAACCAGCCTATCAGTTCAATACAGACACAGCCAGTAGAAAAAAATTCATTGTAACATTTCTGCTTTGGTTGCATTTCTACAGCTTGGAATATCTGGGTGGTTCTTTGAAGTCTTGCTAACAATTTTGCTATGGCTGTGGTTAATGGGAAGAAGTCAGAGGGAAATGGCAGGTTGCCACTCTTCCCTACAGCATTGTCTCTTGGTGCATTTTTCTCAGCCAGTGAAGAAGTCTGACCGTATTCCTGGACTGTGTTTGCAGCACACAGGATACAGCTCAAGTTCATACATTTGAATATTTTAAAAAGGCATTCAAAAGAAAGGTACCTGCAGAAAGCATAGAAGACCAGGAAATTACCCAGAGTTCCTGTAATCCCCACCATGAGAATGACAGCTCCAATTGTATAATGGGCATGATCTGGGACATCCACTGTGGGAAAGGCATGAGGAACGTCTTGCACTGTCATCTTCTGTGGAGCAAATAAGAGGTCATAGGTATATTGCCAAACTTTTCTGAACAAGCTGGCATGTGCTTCTCTGGCAGGGAAAAGGGTCAAGAATGCAAAAAGACAACAAGCAAAAAAAAGTCATAATAAATTCAAATTCCATGTACTGTTGATCATCTTTGGGGCGTAAATATGCCATCAGCAGTGCAAAGGGCAAAGGATGTATACTTACTGACAATTTAGAATTTTGGAGAAGAAAAGAAACCTATTCTCTCCCAAAAGAAAAATAAGGATATAGAGGAGAAAAAGAGACAGGAAGGGACCTGTCTCTTTTTGCATCTGATATCAGGTAACGCAGTATTTAACAAGAAGTAAGCTTCCTATAGATTTAATTTCAGGAAAGTTTCTGTACCTGTGAAGTACAGTTTCAGTTGTCCTCTGACATCAAGGGCTAGACTCCTCTAAATAAGCAGAAATGTTCTATGGATAAATAGGCATTTACTTCTTTAGCAGTATGGCCACTTCATTTTTCCCACTGAATAACACTGCATTTTGAGCTGCCCTCAAGAGCTGATTACCAAAAGCCTGGCAGCTTGAACAAGAATCTTTTGGAAACTAAATTAAGGATCAGAAAAACAAGACCACAAATCCTTTCTACCTTATGCCTGGCTTCCACACCAGTTTTGGTCTGCCTGAATCAACGTATTTTGTGCTCTGGGAAGTATTTCATAAACCACTTGATTGAAGCATTTGTGTCTTAATCAGTTAATAACTCACAGCAGAATTCAGCAGCCAAGTCTGAAGATGGCAGCATTGGAAATGGGTATTTTCGGACAATAGAGGTGGACATTACTTCTGAATACCTCTGTGAGGTTGGGCTGAGGTTATTGCAGGCAATGTGGATTTCAAACCAACGTGTCAGTAGCAAGAGGTGAGCCCCAGGAGTGCCTGGAATTCTGGATGAGATTGCTTTGTGTTCTGAAGATCTGCCCACAGCAATCCTCAACCACCAGAGCGCACTCCCTGGGTTTCTACATTAGCGACAATGAATTGCTGGACAAATACTCTGATCTTAGAGAAAGAAAATGTAGCTCTGGCTGTTACTGTAATTGGAGCAAAATGTTAAGTTTGATACACTAACTGAACGACAGTATGACAGCATTTATGGTCCAGGTTCCTGCAGCAAAGTGGAAGTTGGCATAACATCATTAACATCAATGGGCATTTTGCCCAGCTAGGAATTGCTGTGCTCAACGTGCTGCCAGTAAACTAACTAACAAAAATAATCCCATACTAATAGCAAGTGGATAGGGAGAGTCTGAGATAAAACTCTTGCAAGTAAATAAGATCAGGTGTTCTTTGGGTTGGGTTGGTTTTATTTCTCCTTAGTCTTGTGGATAGAACATTTTTAAACAGCTGTTCTACAGGGAGTTAATTATGATTATTAGTGAAATGGAAATTTCTGATGGAGTTAATTATGATTATTAGTGGAATGGAGTTTTTTCCCCTGTAGCTATCAATTTAATCAGAACTCGATCAATGTAATAGAAATGAAGCAACTAAAGGATCTTGTTTTGGCTATGAAGAATAGATTGAAGTGGCTTTAATGTGAATTAAATTTGTGGAGCACTAAGGACAAGGAAAAATTAGAAAGATAAATATAAATACACAGAGAAATGGCAAGAAAGGCAAAATTAGTTAAGGGAAAATAGAAGACTTTAAAATCACTTATTCATTAAGGAAACAAGCTCAGAATCAATACAAGTGTCAAGTCTGAGAAAAAAGAATAATATTCATACTGGAGCAGTGCTAGGGCATAAATTATAAAACTACATATATGATCAGGAAAAGGCGTGCGTCAAAATTCGCATTTAATGTGGCCTTCATGTAGGCCTTGGATTTTTACCAGAGGATACAACTCGGCTGTTCTCTAAGAGATAAAAATCAATTATTTTAAAAAAAGTAGTTTCACTGGTTTCACTGGAAATACAATTATTTATTTATTTTTTTTACATCAAAGAGAGATACCAGTTGATCAAGAAGGCATTATATCAGGCCTGAGCACTTCAAATCCATCACTAAATTGCATGCATACACACAGCTTCCATAGTAGAAGGCAAAAATACGTGCCTGTATCAAGTTCAGCCCTGTGTCTTCTGCAGGAATCAAAAGAAAGAGCAGGGAGAAAAAGATAGTGCTTGAGAAAATCAGGTCAGCAGGATAATCAAGAAATCAGATAATTCCCAAAGCCTTTCTCTATTTAGTTTCTCCAGTGCATTAGCCCTGTTTATTCTGTCTTCTATTATCATCACACAGTACAAGTACTTGGTTGGCAGGGGAGAATAAAAATCCCCCTGTTGCAATCCATGTTGTAGCATTTATCCTTTGAGAATACTCTGAACAGCTCCTTCAATTGCAGTGATAATACACAGCAGTGTTGCCTTGCATGTTTTCTGTTCAGCCTTCTTTCTATAAACACCTCGTAACAGGGATATTTGGATTGGGACTGGCACTATTTAACATTTCATTGGCAATATGGACAGTGGGATCAAGGGCACTCTCAGCAGCTCTGCTGGTGGCACCCAGCTGTGTGGTGCAGTGAGCATACTGGAGGGAAGAGATTCCATGCTGGAGAGGGACCTGGACAGGCTTGAGAGCTCAGACCATGCAGAACTCATGACGTTCAACAAGGCCATGTGCAAGGTCCTCTGTGTGGGTCAGGACAACCCCAAGCACAAATACAGGCTGGGTGAAAAAGGGATTGGGAGCAGCCCTGGGGAGAGGGTCTTGGATCATAGAATGGTTTAGGTCAGAAGGGACCTTAAAGATCCTCTAGTTCCAACACCTCTGCCATGGGCAGGGACACCTTCCACTATCCCAGGTTACTCAGAGCCCCACCCACCCAGCCTCACCTTCTCAGGGATGGGGCATGCACAGCTTCTCTAGGCAATGTGTTCCAGAGCCTCACATCCTCACAGTAAGGATTTTCTTCCTAATATCTAATCTAAACCTACCCTCTTTCAGTTTGAGCACATTACCCCTTGTTCTACCACTATGTCCTTGTTCAATTTCCCCATCAAATTGTCTTGTACTCTCTTCAGGTACTGGAAGGGTGTTCTAAGGTCTCCTCAAAGCTATTTCTTCCCCAGGCTCAACAAACCAAACTCAAAAACTCTCAACCTTTAGTCAAGATTAAAAGCATGTTTTATAACTTTGTGTGTGTATGAAAACAGGCCTCTTGCTAGAGCTGTGTAAGAATTCATGTTTTTAATCTCTGGAAGGCATATCATTTATTATTTATTTTCAATATGGTTTTGCAGAATCAATTTAAGAAGTGCCACACTGGTTCAGACAAGCATCACTGACAAAACACCAGCCTGCCTTTAGCCAGGACTGGGCATTTCATAGATACCAAATGTACATAATAAACAGTGATGTGGGAATTTAATTTTAAGAAGAGCCTTAATAATTGCTTGTACCCTAAAACAGTGTTATTATCCATTGGAAAGGAAAATCTTAGTCCTCCATAAATTTTAATCCTCCATATATAGTTGTAATCCTTTGCTAAATCCTACTCTGTCATTTTCCTCAATAAGTGCAGAGTCAAGTTATGGAGTTGCTCCATGTAAATGTGTTTCTTTCTGGCAGGTTTAAGTGTGTCCTTGTGGAAGCACTAGAGGGAAGCAGCTAGGTTTAATGAAGTTTGCCTTCTTAAAATGCTCACTGTTTTCCCTAAAGGAGTATTTGTCTACCACCTCCAACAAAACACCTAAAACAGAATTGTGTTTTCAGATTTCTTACAGTAAACTTGCCTGTGACTTACAAACTTGAGATGCATTCTAGGAGTTTGGAGAAAAGCAAATGTTTTATAGATAAATATGTCTAAATCCTTGCTGCAGCATAAGATGGAGCCTCATTATTCTATATTTATGACCTGCTGCCACAGCTGCTTGCAAGGGAGGCAGAATTCTTCCTTGAGGGACAATCGGAGGAACCAGCTTGCTTCTTTAGGAAGAGGCAGACTAAGGCTTGGTGCAAGCAGAGGAGTAAAAATCAATCAGCCAGGGGGCAGATTCATTAAGGCACATAGGGCAGAAACTTGTATTTCACTATAAAGTTTGTCAAGACCTTCCAAGACGCTAATCTGAGGACAGTTGAAAGCATAAAGGAACTCCTTTGCAATCCAAACCAAAACCACAATTCCTAAGTGATTTGTCCAGGTCACAAGGAAGACTAGATCAGATATTAAACCCAGGAATATTTGATGCCTGTATCTTTTTTGTCTTGGGAATCCATTTATCATACAGTTTCCTAAAGAGAATGTTTTCTAAATAATTACATCCTAATTGATTAAATTAAAAAACCCAAATGAACCAAACCAGCTGACCTCTGAATAACTTCTAGTTGAAGATATACCATTTTTAAAAGTCCAACACGCATCCCCCATAGCATGAGAAAAGTATTTCTGTATAGGTGATAAAAGGACAACATCCCAATAATAGAATTCAACTATTACTGAGAAAAAACATCTGTTCATTTTCAGAGTGAGGAAATAAAACCATATCACGTAAGTACCATTCACTTGGAGATGTTTATTTCTGAAGTCCTACTAAAGCTAACAGTGATGATGGTAGGAGCAAGGCCATGCAAGCAAATACTCATGGTAAATAATGTCTGATATAGCCCACTCCTCACAGCCTCACAATGGCAAGAGTATAAGATCAGGTTTAGTTATGGCTGCAGGGAAAGAAGAAATCCTCATGAGGTCATTAGGGCATTTGAACATATTTCAGTGCTGATTCTGATTGATTTGCATGACATCAATTCTAAAGCCAGGAGCAGAAAAAAACTATGTCAAAGACATTTTTTTAGCTACTTCTGCCTGAATATGGCAGAAGGATTGAATCTAATTTGGTGTAAAACAAGACAACAAAAGGGGGGGAAATAGGAGTGCTATGTGGTTGCTTTTATGAATTCATCTAACTTCAAACTGTAGGCACTGGATTTGCAGGAAGAATGTTACAATAGAAGAGAACCCAGTTCCAAACATTGCAAGTCTTGGCAGTCCAACATGAACTTTGGCAATGTAACAAGTTTCTTTGTTCCTAATTTTCCTGCAATCAGGTAAGGAAGCCACTTATTTACACAGTGTGACTTATACAACCAATGATAGTGGTAGGCCTTTTACATTACAACAAATTACATCATTTAGCAAAACTATCTGACCAGAAACACTGTAATTTCCTGGGGTTCCTCGTGTGCTGTTTGTACTGGCTACCTACAAGAGGCCTCAAACAACTGATAGCACTTGTTTTCCTTTCCAGGTCCTTTCTCTGATTTCTGAGCTTGCCTCTGTGGGCACTTGCCCTGTGATGACAGGCAGCACAGAGAGGAGTGTAATCCCCCTCAATTATGGTTTCAGCAGGGTGATGCTTACTGCTAAGCCCTCATTCCAGTAGGCAGCAGGGCTTTCCATGGATGATGCTTGCCCTGTTGAGCAGTTTGGATGGCAGATTTTGTATTCTGCTTTCCGGATTTAATCTCAGCCACAAGCAGCACACGCTGCTTTCCCTCCTTAAACTTCTTAAGCCTGTCTTTGTGTCAAGTTAAAATGCAAAATATTGGTGATACAGACACTTGACCTAGGGAGAGGAAAGGGACAGCTAATGAGATTGTTCAGCAGACCATGGAATCTTTAATTTTCCGGTGTAAATCACTGCGTCCCCAGAATCCTTTTCCATTTTGCCATGCTCTCTCCAGTCCCTTTTCTCCCTCCCTGCTATGTTCTGCTATCCTTTTTCACATGTTATCCATCTTATTTAGTTTTTCAAGTGCCTTGGCTCAGGACACTTCCTTGTTTATTTTTCTGTAACATACTGCAGATATCCGGGTTTTATTAAAAAATAGTTTTTAAAACTTGAAAAATTAGGTTGGTTTGTGTTTTCATTTTAAACTTTTAAACAGACTTCAGTAAAAATAGAACATAAACAGAACTTGTAGTCCTACTAATATTCTAAGAGACAAAGCCAGGAAGAGGACTTCTGAACTCCTTTGGTTCAGGTGTGTGGGGAGGGACAGAGAAAATTTTTAGCAAACCCAAAAAATTCCACACTGAAGTGTCATCACAACAGATTCTCACTTTCACACTTGCAAGGAAAATGTCTTTCTCTTTAGTATATAAAAACTCAAAGAGCTTTGATAGGACTTACCTGAGAAAACCTTCCAAAAAACTTTCTTGGGTAACTGTACATAACTCTTTTAACATTTACATAAGCACTCCACTGCACTTACAGATTATTACAGAAATGAAGGGGATTTCTGCCCTGAATAACAGCACAAGAGAGCATTGTGTTTGAACTGCTGAACAGCAGTTTGACGTACAAGAACGTCTTGTTTTGAGAGTTTGCAACATATTTGATGCACTTTGCCATTAGACATCCCTGCCTGTCTTCTGCCCATGCAACTCTGCTGAAAAACACTGCTTGTACAGCCCTTTCTGCATTAAATAAATAGTTAAAGAAATAAACATAAGATTTAAAAGGTTTTGTTATGTCATTATTGCATTACGGCATAAAACGTGCACATGCTCCTTAACTGTCCATTTACAGTCCCATAAACGCCAGCCTTGCCAGAGATCCACATGCCACAGCTTTAAGTGACAGCAAACACTTACTGTTGGGGCTCTAGGAAGCAGGTCCATCCGTGTGTAGGCATTGGCTTCCGAGTCATTCCATGCATTGAGGGACTCCACAGTTCTGGTGCTCTTGGTGTCCTCGGAGGGAAAAAAGATCCCCTTCTGAACGGGCTGATTGTGCAGGTGAACAAAATCTAAGCAAAAACCAAGAAAGAGCTGTCCTCTAAATTTAAGTCAGCCACTTTACCTTTGTGTGTGTGAAGCAGGTTATTGGATTCTTTGGAATGGTGTGAGATCCAGTGCAGAGTTTCTCACTCGAGGTTCAGATTGCTTCAGTCCATCATCAGCTCAGCAAAGGGCAGCAGCAGCGGCTTCCATTTAAATACTGGAGAGGGCACAGTCTGCACATGCCCAGTTTGCAGCTTGTTCCATCTGATTCCAGCTTCACTTTAATGGCAGTATAGAACTGCTGCTCACTTAAAAGTGCTGGTACCTGGTTTTTGCCTTTGACCAATTTATGTCTGAATTGTAATGCTATTCCCACACTATCTCTGTATGAAGACAAAGAAGCTAAAAGGTGGAGTTCAATCTGTCTTAAATATACAGTTCTTTTTCACCATTTTGGTGAGTTAGTTTTTATAGTCTGCTTTTAAAGAAGATGCATGTGAACAGTTCTGCTGAAATTGTCAGAACTCAAATAGATTCTGATATTTAACAATGTGCTTGTATGCACTTCTGTCTTGTAGAATTAAGGTCATGGTTGTTTGTTGGTCTACTTCTAAAAATAAACAAAACATAGGGATAAAACCTGACATCATCCTTTTCTGGTCTTTAGTTAAAAAACAAAACAAAACAAAAACCCCCACACAATACCTTAGGTAGAAAACAGAAAATATCCATCTGTTTCAAGAGTTGCCTGTTTTCTTTTCAATTGTCTCTAGGTACACATGAACAGATTCTCATTCACACAAATCTGGCTTTACATTCCACTGTGCAAAGACATGAATTGCTGTATTCCCAGTTGAAGGCCCATTACAGTTGTAATGTGAACTTTAATTGCAACAGAGAATTAGGCACAGTGTGTGAAAAAGCTCTTCTAGCAAATACTGCAGCCTAAGTATCAGAGTTTAGGCCTTCCACCCACTGTCCAAATGACCCTGATGCAAGCCATTAGCTTCACTGCAGTTGGTATTAAAAATAGATGGTGTGAACTGTTACTGGAAAGCCTCTGTGAGGAGACTGGGTTAGTAATGGTGGGAACTGCATTCCCCCAGCTCTGCCCATCCACCTTTCCTTAAATGAACACCTGCAGTACCTAACCATAAACTGAAGGCTTGCATTTCTTTGAGTGAATGGGAGCTGTGCCTCTAATGAAAGGCACTCGCCTATAGTGTTGCAGTTTCCCTTGATAGTCATTTAAGGAGGGAAGCAATCCTTCTGATAGTCATTTAAGGAGGGAAGCAATCCTTGTTGTCACCAGGCTGCTGAACATTAACCAGCAGAGACACTTCTTAGACTCTACAGGCTCTCAAACCCCAAGAATAATTATTAGCAGGTCCATTGTGAAAGGCAGAGAGATTTCATTGAGTATCCCTGCCCTGCAGTGTTGGTAGATTTAACCAAGCCAGATTTAAACCAGCTGTGGTAGAACTGCACCCAGAGGTGGCTGATCCACTGACTGGTTTCATCTTTGCCAATGTCTGAGCTTCTGTGGTCACTTTGTAGAGTGTGCTCTTCCCTTCTCTCTGTGTGACATCAGACACATGAATATCAGGGCAATGGTGGATGTGACATTAATGTGGGAATTTCAAAAGACATTAATGTGAACTCCAAATCCACCTCTGTGCATGCACAGTGCTTGCACTGTAAGGATGCTGCAGCAGACAGTGGTGTTGGACATTTTGGGGGACAGAACCTTTTTGGAAGATAATTTTGCATTTTACTACTAGTCAGGAGATATCATTACAGAAAGCCACAATATGAAACTGGCAATGGCTTGTTCTGTCTCCAAAGGAAGCTTATTGAGGAGTAGAGCAAAAAGTACAGAAATGATTGACATGCAGAGAAATGAGGCAGTGGTAGGTCTTCCATGTGTGAACTCTGTACTCAAAGGAGTTGCACAGTTGCATCCTGATCTTGTCAAACTGATAAGACAAGGTTTCAGACATACAATCTCCAAGACAAGCATAAATACTAGATCACATGGGATCTTTGACTTGACATTCCCATTGCTTAGATCCTCTTTGTTTTGGACAATGCCAACATTCAATCTGTTTACATACAGCTTCTACATAAAGTTCTCCTTTTCTCTGGGTCACAAATGGCATTTTTCTTCCTTCTTATTTCATCTCATCTTAACAACAAGTTTATGCACTGAAAATATTTCATTTCCAGTTAGCCTGTAAGCACTGATGTTTTTGGCATTTTTAGGGGAGCCTATAATATATTTGTCAGAGTAATCAAATCACAGAATAAATATATTTTTTAAGGTAAATTAGACATTATAGAAGTTGTCTTCCTGCTTCATTAGATTTGGTGTTGATATACATGCCTTTGCAGAGGGATTACTTTGATTAGCCCAGCAGATCCTGAGAGCATATTATGAAAGAATATGCAGTGGAAAGGAGAGAAAGAAAGTTTTCCCACTGGGAAGCAGATGCTAGTCCAAAGAGGGCTGCTCATTTGGTGTCCTTCCTTAGCCTTAAGGCTCTGCTTCTCTGAATGCTGGGCTCTTGCAAGCTAGGGAGTCTATTGCTGAAAATGGGACCTGATGCTCAGATTCATGGCCAGTGGAGATGTTCTCATGCCATGGAAGTTGTGTGATCCTTTACTATGGCCAGTTGCTAGAGGCCATTCGGCTGCCCTGTTTTATGTGGGATGACTCCGCTTCCATGGAAGGAGAGGAACCATCCTACAGCTGTACAAGGTTTGAAGTATGAGATATCTCACTGTCCCTAGGGCTCAGGGAGTCAGACAAAAACATGCAGCAATACACCCACAGAACGTTTTTTTCTCTCAGGTTTTCTTTGCTTTATTTGCGGTGTTAAACCAGAAAGAACAGTTCTAAATATTCTGTTGAGCAATAATTGTTTTAATTTATAGTTAATCACTTGAAGTTAATCATAACATTAGATTATTAATTCCAATAATTAGGCTTATGGATCAGGAGGGAAATTTGGCCTCTCTCTCCCTTTCTCTTGTTTATTCTCTACCAAAAGCTTACCTCTCTTGTATTTCTGGAAAGCCTGATGGAGGAAACATATCAGTTTATGACCCCAGGTACTTTCCAAAGGCATCAGCTCATTCTAAAGCTTTCCAACATTTCTGCCACAAATTCTGTGCATGAGACATGCAGAGAGTTCACCTGACTTATGGCCCAGGTCTGAATTGCCCTCCAGTAACTTCTAGAGAAAGGAAAGCCTTTCTAGCATTAGTCTCTCAGAATTCTGTCACATTGAACTATGGTGAGAACAGCCTTCCCACCTCGAGAGTCCTGCTTTCAGCTGGATGCCAGCTGCCTATCAAGCTACTCCTTCTCTCCCCCTCCTCAGCAGGATGAGGAGGGAAGGAGAAAATTAGATAGAAAAAACCTGTGGCTCAAGATAATGGCAGTTTAATAAAACAAAAGCAAAGACTGTGCATGGAAGCAGAGGAAAAGAAAATACTTATTCTCTACTTCCCATCAGCAGGAGTTGGCCAGCCAATACCCAGGAAGCAGGGCCTCAGTAGGCACAGCAGCTATCACAGAAAACAAACATTGTAATAACAAATACCCCCTGCATCCTCCTTCCTCTTAGCTTTCATTGCTGAGCAGACATCATAATGACATGGAAGATCCCTTTGGTCAGCTGGATCTGCTCTCCTGGCTCTGGCCCCTGCCCAGATCTTCCCCCCACAGGTGAGGGGGGAATGTTGGAGAGCCAGCATTGCTGCAGTGCCAGCACTGCTCAGGCAGAGCCAAAGCCCTGGGCTGTGAGCAGCCCCTTTCTGGGTACCAGCACAGCACAGCTCGGGGAGGGCTGCAGTGTCACACTGAGCTCCAGCTCTGACAGACCCAAGGCAACCTCTTGCTGCTGATAATTTACTTCTGTTCACAGTTTTTTATAAATTACAGGCAAAAATAGCAGAAAGACTGCAGACTCTGGGACCCTTCCAGGAAACTGAGAAAATTGTCTAACAGAAAAAGGGAAAGATAATGTCTGGATAAAATTTAATTAAAGTCCAAATGAGTATAAGATTTCTTTCACAATGATGGGAAAAGAACTCGTTTTCCTCTTCTTTGGCTGGGAGCTGTGGGGGGAATTAGGTGTTAGCTCATCTCCAGGAATACAGAGTGCACTGCAAGGACAGGTAATCTGCCTACAAGGTAAACAGACTGCTTTTGGGAAATGCTGGGAGAGTTAAAAGACCAGGGACATGGTCAGCTAGGCATTAATGACTTCAAGGCACCTTTACAAAGGCTCACCTGGGATTCTTTAAACTCTGAAAGATCACCTAGGTTTCCAAGGCCAGCATATGGAAAGAGGAACAGACTACTCAGAAATGGGAAAGGTAAAGTCCCACTTTTCTTTGAGTGCAGACACAGGTCTGGGATTTGAGTTACCACAAAGGAGGCATTCACAAAACAAAGTTGTTTGGTATTTTTAATAAGTGGACTGATTGTATTTTTTTTACCCATTGTGCTGTGGGAAATGATAGCAACAATTCCTGAAAACATCTTGGGGAAGACAACTCTCAGTGCTCAAAATATGCTCTGCTTGCCCTCTAGACATGCTAGGTAATGCTATAAGTGAGGATAAAGGGAAGAACTATCAATTTTTCATTTGAGTGTCCATTTATTTGCACTATCTGCCTTTCAAAAGGCAAAAACACACTATAAAATCTGAGTCCACAGCAGCCTTCCTCCCACAGCTCCCCCTGGATAGTGAGCCCTGGGTATCTAGTTTGGTATTGCTTCTCAGTGGCTCCAACCTCTGAAAACATGTTTCTCTCAGAAGAATTTTTAGGGCCCTATTTTTGTACTGGTACCTGCAACAAATAGATCTGCTAAGATATGCAGGTGAAAACTGGTTGTTTGTTTTACACAAAACTCTGGTTTCAGCCATCTGTGTTCCTTTTGCCTTTTAACAGCTAAGATCTCTCAGAGGGGAGCTCTCCCACTCCTTAGCTGTTCTGAGAGAGTGCACTGCAACTTTGGCACCCCAAAAAAGACAGGGAGAGAGCTGTGCAGTATATATCTACTGTGTGCTCTATTAATCATAAAAATTAAATTTAGCTCTTCATGCCTGCAGCAACTTGGCAAGGGGATGCCTTTGTAAATAAAATTGTTAAACTGAATACAAAGTTCTGTATGGCCTTTCATGAGAGCATACTCTTGGGACTCCTCAAAGATCAATAGATGAAATAGAAAACAGTAAATCAAATCAACATGGTTTCTATTGTGCTATAGAATTGAATAATTCACCTCATGGGTAGTTCTAATTTTGTAGGGTAGCCAAGATCTCTGGTGAACAGCAAAGGCACAAAGTGTTGGGTGCAGCCAGCAAGCTCTAACTCTGGGCTGTTTAGCCCCACAGCAGGAGAGGGAGAATCCCAGGGCTGGGCCAAGTTCAGAAGGGCCAGACCAAAAAGGACGGCTTAGAAAAGTTCCTTCAAACACAAGATGTTTTCTAATACTTAGCAAAACCAAAATCTTTTCCACTGAGATGAAAAGATTCCATCAGTGATCTCTCCAACAGTCCATTTACAGTAGCCCTGTAAATGGCATTAGGCTGCAAGTCTATGGAAGGCACAATCCAGCAGCTTCTCTCCTGAGTTCCCCCAGCTGTTTCCAGCTTCCTCTGGGGGTTCATGGCTTCAAGGGCAGCTAGCTGGAAAGGATCAGCCCACCTCTGTCCCTCTTGTCCTTCCTCACAGAATCTGAACACAAAGTAGTTGCACAAAGAGTTCTCAAAACCAGCCAAGTTGGATTTGCAGTGCCACCAAAAAAAGCCTCTTAACCCTGATTTGTGGAGTGAGCCCTTGGATTCATCCTTCCCTGTCTCCTCTGGCTTAACCTCTTTCAAAGCCTACGCTTCTCCAAGCAACTCTGGTTAGCCAAACTCTTTTCAGACAGTTTCAGCTGGAAGCTTCCCTACTTCTAGTTCCCAAATAAGAGCTCTCACCTTCTCACAAGTGTGAATTAAAGCTGATTGTGCTGGTGCAGCTCAGTGCCTACTGTTGGCAGGGAGAAATCATATTCAAAAAACAATTGAAAAGTTGCTGTATCATTACAGAAAAAATGCCCCATCTTTTTGGCAATAATTAGATACAAAACTTAAAGAAAATTTCCCTTGTTACTCTCTTCCCCTTAATAAACATGTCTCTAGCACATACAAGTCAGTCTACAGTGGGCTGAAATGTGGGATCAGCATATGGTGGTGTTGAAGCTGCTTTGTAATTTTTGCTGAGAAAAATCTTTGCATTATGAAAGATCTGCTAATGCAGAGATACAGCAGAACTGTGTGTTTCCCAGCTACTATACTATGCCAATAAGAGGAGGATTATTGACAGGGAAGGGGTGAGGAAAAAATTGCAGAGAAATTGTATCAAGCATTTTCCCCCTACTGAAATGCTGGCTGCCTCTAGAGGTGCACAGCAGTGCCAGGGTTTGGTCAGCACTGGCAGAGAACTTATACTGCTCATAGGAAGAACTGCTGGCACTGCTTGGTTTTGATTGTTGGTTTTTTACTCCCATCTGCTTGTGTGGTAGTTACTTATGAAATATATGAATATATATGTATACATAGTTACTTATGAAGTATATGTATATTTCATACTTATGGAATATACAGAACTCAGTGACTTGGGCCTCTTGTGGGAGGGGCTGCAGAAATATCTTGCCAGGTAAGAGAGAGAACAGTAATGGAGAGAGATCTCTGATGAATAGACTAAGGAAAGATGAACACCATGAAGCAATTTTTATCCACACACAGCAAGCAGAATTTAAACCCTGGTATTTGAGAAATAATCGTTCATGATAACCAGAGGGTAAACAAAGTGGGATGTCACTTGGTATTAAAGAATTATCATTTTTCTCTTTAGATAATAGCACTATTATCCACAAATTATCTGCAGAGAATACATTTACTGCCCTGATGGCTATACAATTACTTTTTCTGCCACACAAATCTTGTCTTACAACATCTTGGCAAAAGAAATCTTATTTCAAGAAATACCATCAGTGGTTATGTAGGTGAAAAAAAGCAAACCACAATTGTCAAGTCACTGTTGGGAGGGAATTCTGTTGGTGCACTAATAAGCAGGCATCTCAAGTCTCAGCAGCTCCCAGCCATTGCAGATGCCCTGTTTTGCTGTTCCAGACTGCACTGTGCCCAGTGCTTTCAGAAGCTGGAGCAGAATGAGAAGCAAGAAACAGACCACTCACTAACATAACTGAATTTTCAAAATCTTGTATTTGAATTGTTTCTGAAAAGAGCCTATGAGCAAGTGAAAATTAAATTGCCAGAGAATGTTTCATCTGAGTCTGTAAGAAATTTCAGAGTCCTACACAAGACCAAAGAGCCAGCAGTAGCCTGCACCAAATTCTGCTTCAGCTGCAACTATGTACAAGATTTAGGCAGGATTCTGGAATGGCCACTGAGGGCAGAGACATTATGAGGAGTTTGTCCCTGCTGCAACTCAAAACTCTTCACACCAAGTCTGCAATTAGACAGACCTAATGCTTAAGCTGGAGCAGAACACAGTGCAGATGTACTGTCAGAGGTTCTCAGTGTACAGAAGCATAAAGCCATATGTCTGTTTCTTTATAAACTCTTTATAAACTCTTCTGCTAGGGCTGTCATCCAGCCTCTTATCACCACGGACTCTGATTTCCCAAGTGTCCACACAGGGCCTCTAAATGAACACATTCTTGTTTAGCTCTGCAGTGTGGCCTTTATTAATACCTACTCTGCTAAATGGCTCCTCTGGATCCTCAGTAACTTCTCTTTCAGTTGCTATGACATCCTTTTACTCCAGCCTTAATTAATGGAAAGTACAGGACAGTTATCACAAGTTTGCAGACAGGATGCAAGGTTGCAAGTGAGACTGTGTACAGCTGAGTCTAAGCCCCTTTCATTTTGATCCTATCCTGTCCCAGCTTCCTTCTTTAACTGTTGTTGCCCTGCATCCCCTTCTCTGACAGCCTTCCACCCTTTTCTCCCAAATCAGATAGATATTCTGGTTTTCACTTTTAAAAGCCCTGATAGATTCTCTATCTCCAGCTTAGCTGTCACCATTCAGACAGCTCTGGCTTGCCATCTCTCTCATCCTGTCAGCCAGTGGTGCTCATTTCCATCATTCCCTGAACAGTTTTCCACCATGCATGATTTGCTTGTCTCCATGCAGTTCTGCATGCTGGTGGCAGTGGCAACAAGAGACATTGACAATAGCTGGGCTGCAGGCACACACAGCCTGCTGGCCATGCTGACACCACTGATCTATAGTGCCTGATTTTATCTGCCCCTCTCCTGCCAGTAACTCCATTTCTTGTCTCTTTGTACTTTGATAACAAGCTCTTGGGAGCAGAGACTTTTTATTCCATGCTGGTATCGTGTTTTGACTCACCTAACATTCCTAAGCATTAGAGCAATGCAAGTGTAGTAGAACTTCCATTTTCTGGTAATGCCATGAATTTGCTTAACAAATATATTCAGCTTAATTTTTTGGGTGAACTTGTGAATAATTCAGCATGACTACAGGAAAATGTCAGTGTTCTGTTTCAATAAAAATGTGGACAGATAAAAATGGTTTTCAGAGTTTAAAAAGCAAAAGGGTAACCCTTCTGAATACACACACATCTCAGAAGGAAACCTGTGTGAAGTGATAAATACTGGCACCAATCCTCAAAGTCAATCTGCAGTTTCTTACTTTAGTTTTATGATTCTGCCTGTTCCCTTCAGAACTGGCATTCCTGCTCATGACTTGCAGATGATGGTGCAAACCACAAAAACATAATTGGGGGATAATTTTGCTGCACAGCAGACAAACATAGACAAGCATGTCATGTCTACTTACTGTAAGAAATTTTCACTGAAATAATATCCTGAAATTCATATATGTGATAGGGAATGCTGGGCACTGCACTCTATCTGCTCTTTCCAGATGGCTAAAAATGTGCTTGAAAAAAGAAAACACATGAACAACATCAAGCCTTGAGTATGGGCTTCAGTCCCCAGGATACTTGATTGATTTTGCACACAACCATGCAGTTTCCTTCTTGTACAAACTGAAAGGATGTCCCCAGTAGGAAGTGACTGACCTCCCCCTGAGTAATAAACAAGTGGATTCATGATCATCAGATTTAGACAGCCTTATCTCACTTCCAATGAATGACTCAGCTACTTCATTTCCTAAGGAGAAAAATTCATGTGCTCTTTTCTAAGCAGAGTTTCAGTAATGAAACTTAAGACCACAGAACACTTCAACAAAAAAAAAAAAAAAAAAAAAGGGGATTTAAGAGGCATTTCTCCCTGGTCACAAAAACATTTTCTTTGTATGTTTCTACCCCTTCTTGCAGCTTCAGTTACCAAATGTAATTTAATAATTATTCTTATTCTCTCTTGTTCCCCCCCAAAAAACAAAACTCTATCCAGCTAAAAAGTTATGCCTTTGCCCTTAATGCACATATATTTTACTAAACAAATGCATTGCTGCTGCCTTTCACTCAAGAGGTGAAAATGCTACTTTTTTAGAATTCATTTATAACAAGTAATAGTCAGGGAGAAGAGATAAACAGAAATACGGTCACTTCTGTCTTCACAAATTTAAATGAAGTTCAGAACATCCTAACCATGCAATCAGGACAAACTTTTGCTATTATATTCCTGACCATGGACATACTTAAAAGCCCACAAAGTCTCTTTGTTTTCAAATTCATTGACTTGTGGCACAGTTATTTTCTTGGATTTCTGTTAGAGTGAGAGTGCAGAGCTCTTTATTTCTCAGTTCAGAGAGAAACTTCCTTGGGCAACAGCTGGAACTTGTACCATCATTAGACAACTGCAGAGATCTCAGTCTGCTCTGGTATCCTGCAAACAAGGCAACAGTGATAATGGTTGCTTACTCCATGAACAAAAAACCTCATGGCAGCACTCTTGAGTTCAATACCAAAGAAACTCAGACCTATTTTCTGAGCAGAAACAGTAGAGTATGAGAATGGCCATTATGAGTCAGTCCAAAAGTGTATCAAACCCCACATCCAGTGACTGAAGGCAGCATGCCAGGAAAGAGTGCAAGAATACAGAGACATTTCCCTAAAATACTCTCTCAGCCTCAAACAGCTCAGAAAATCTGTGCTTCTCAACCCATATTTCAGTGATCTGACTCCAACATTGATGGGGCTTTTGTGGGTTTGTAAAAGGATTCAGAATGTAGGTAGGAATGTAGTTTCAAGTTGTCAGTGCAAAAGTCTGGGGAAAAAAAGGCTGCAGTCTGAACCATGAAGCTATTTTGGTCCAAGCTAAATTGCTCTTTAGCTTGAGCACAAGCACAGAAATCTGAAAGCTAACCCAGCCTCTCTTGGAAGGCTTTGTATAATTTAAAACACAGTCATACTACAAAACCAGTTTTCAGCTCAGCTTAGCAACTCTCTTCACGACATGCAAGTGCCTTTCAAAAGAGTCCCCAGAATGAACCAGCTGAGACCCAAGCTCCCTTTCCTTCCTTTCTTCTACTTATTGGGAGAGAAATTATTCCTCTTAAAATGAATTCTTGCTTCACCAATTTTAATGAAGCATTTTATTTTTTTTAATATCCTAGATAGTCTTATCAGCTTTTCAAGGTTTGATGATCAGAGCTGAGATTCACATTCTAGAGAAGCGCCTGCAACTGAAGCACCCAGACTACCTGAAGATTTAGGAGCATGGTTTTTGTATAAGAATTAAGCCTAAGAATGGAGAGGCTGAATAGAACTAAAAATCTACCACAGTAATGCAGTATAAACATGGGAATAGTTTCTAATCACTGCTGTTTCTCAGGCTTTTCTTGTACTGTTATGGTGCTTCTGAATTTCTTCCCTTTGCTTATTGAAATTGAATCATCATGATTCATTGACCATAGAAAAATCATGAAGGGGAGACTTCAGAAAGCCTATTTTTCACTCTCCAACTATTCCACTGGGACCAGGCTCTTAATTTTTGGTAGCCAGTGGAATAATGGATATATGAGAAACATCCACTCATAGGGAGATGAGTATTTTAGTCCTTTAATGATCATCTGTGCAGGAGCATTTTGGAGCCCTGGTTCTGGAACTTGACCTATATATTTATTGTGAGGGCACCTGAGGCACTTTTCTGAAAATACATAGGTAGGAGTCAAAGATGCTGGTGATCTTTTGTGCAGGGTACTTACGTAATTAAACTCTGAGGTATAATTTGCAATCTGTTTTCTTATAATTAGAATTGCATGAGGCAGAAGGTTGACACTGTTTAAATTCAGGATACAACTTATTTATTTACCAAAAGATAGAAATTACTCTGTTTATTTAAATTAATTTAAATATTTTTCCTTCACAGGAAGGAAAATTTTTTAACCACCTGTCCCCAGCTGAGGAACTTGCTGCTCCATTTAATACAGAGTACTTCCCTCTGTCTCCTTGCACAAAAATAATGTCTATTAGGTGACAGGTCTAACAGAAAAACACCACCCAGACACATGAAACCAAGTACATTTAAAACTTCTGTAATTCTTATTTTACAATCACCTGCACTAACTTCTATATGAAAGTCCTAAGTCTTAATTTACACAGGCATGTGATGTTTGTGTTTCTGCCCCACAGCTGATGGAGGTGATACACTCTAAAAAATGAGAATTAACTTGAATGACTGAACCTCACAGACATTTGATAACCTGATATTAAGCAGGATTTCCCCAAAATACCATTTTAGTACTTAAAACCCCCTGACTTTGAAATACAGTGTAGATTATCAGTGCTGACAGCAAAATATGAAGTAAAATTATTATAGCTGTGCAACAGAAATAGTGAGGGACTTAAAGGGGCAGGTGATGAGCTATATACTCTGCTAAAGAGTGAAATGTCTGTAGCCTGCAGGGACATAAGCCATAAGCTGCCTGCAGACAGCTGTAGAACAGTATGCAGAAAACAGCCCAAGCTTGGGGCTGATGATTGAAGTTTAGGTATTCAACATATAAAGCAATTCAAAAGTGCAGACTAAATGATAGCTAGAAGAACAAATAGAGTGTAATAAGTTACTAGTTGAAAAGATAAAGGGAGCCAAAGTTCATAGTCTTGGAATTCAAGAGATTGGAGAGGTGGATCCGGGTTTATGGGGCTTGGTCACAAACCCAAAGTGTGCTGTATTGCCCTGGATGAACTGGGAGAAATCCAGCACCAGGTTATCCCATGAAGCTGGGAACTACAGAGCATCTGGAACCTGGGAGTGGTGGGATAAGGAGCTGCTCAATGGCTGAGGAGCCTGCACAGTGCCAGCAGCAGCCCTGATCCCTGGGGAGCAGAGCAGCCCTGGGCAGAGCCAGGCTCTGGAAGGAGCAGCACAAATGAAACATCACCCTGTTAACTTTGAAAAACACATTGCTGCACATGCATGAGTTTCTCATCTCTGTACTACTTTATACTTTCCAAGTTTAGTGCAAATTTCTCTTACAGAGAAGGCAGATGGAAAGCACCTAACATTTAAGTAAGAAAAAACATAGGAAAGGGGACAGACAAGAGCAGAGGAAGAGGAGTCAGCACAGAACTGACCAAAGCAATCACTAAGATACCATTCATCAAACAGAGGTGCCAATCCTTCACTCTCTAGGAACAGAAATAAATCTACTTACAGCATTAATCAATAATGCCTGAAATCAATAATACATAGCAGACTAATGGAACTGAAAAAGCATTAGTGGTGTGGGAGCCTTACTTACTAAAAGCAGCCTGCATGAACACTGACATTAGCCCTAGTCAGAGGATGAACAATCTTGCCTGTGCAAAACCCACCATTATATCTTCAAGTGATATGAAAAGCAGATTCTGATGGTTTTTTTTAACAAGAAAACTGTCAAAATAAGTCTCTTGATAGGTCCCTTTCAATATTTTTTGCCTGGAGCTTCTTAACTAAAAATATCTTTGTTTCAAGAAGGTTATGAGAGGATATTCAGGGTTTTTTCAGGATACATCAGTAAAAAACAACTAATTGAACTGCCTTTTGCTAAGGGACAACAATTAAGAAACTTTTTAGTAAAGCACTAACTAGCACCAGAAATTAATATGGGAAGTAAGGAAATACAGCTATTGTAAGTCTAAGTCAAATCAAATGTATCTTGCATAAGGAATACTTATTGACATGAAATATTTTGATCTTACTAATGGTTCTGACATTTATGAGAGGATTACAAATCTGCACAGCAAGCCTGTCACAGGAATCATCTTTTCAGAAAAATGACTCCTCTGAAGAGCAGCTGTACTCAGACAGGAATGGCCTTTGAATGTCCAAAGCAGATGGAAAAGATCTCTTGCAGGTTTTGCTCACCAAAAGACTGATATTCCTAATAATGAGTGGCACACAAAGAGAAGGAGAAGATGTATCTTTCTCATTGCCACCACCCACAAAGGAGGAAAACCAAAGCTAGTTTTATGGAGAAAATGAATTCTGAAATTCTGTATCAAATATTTTTTTAAAGCAACCAGCAGACCTTTGAAACTTCCAAAATTGAATGCAAATGCTGATCATGTTACTTCCCTCCTCATTCTGAAGTTGTTTAGTAACTTCAAACCCCACTACTAGTTTCCTTCCCTTTGTTTTATGCCTCTGGTCCTTTCTTTTCATGCCTAGAAGTTGTCCAAGTTAAAAACTCAACTATCTGGAAATAGCAAATGAGGTTAAATCACAGCTAATGCAAATTCTATTAATAAAACTATTTTCAAAACCTGGGCAAGTTTCCAGCTATAGATGAACAGGTATACAATAAGATTGCAGAGGGTCTGTAAGAACCAGTGTGATAACACCACTGGGATCCCTTAAACTCTGTCAAACCTCATAGTGCTATAAAGCTTATGGTAGCAAACTAAAGCATATGCTAAGTCCTGTTGATTTTAATTCTGTTTATGCAAGTGGTAGATTTAAGCATAACTAGTTTTAACAGCCCTTTTGTTGGCCAGGAAAGTAAATATTAATATGCTCATTTTACTAATGAACACATAATTTTGCTAAACAAATGAAAAATTAGGAGCATTCCAGCCCTGTAGGTCTGACCAGAGCCCACTGTGTTAGACTAAGGGACTCTGGTACAAGCAAAACTCTGAGGTGAGTTCTCAGTCACCCCTGACCATGTGGTAAATCCCACAATGGCAGACATTGGAGGGGCTGGGATCTTTCAGGAGTTTGTGTAGGAAGAGAAGAATAACTTTATATAATGTTGTACACACTGATCTACCAGTGCAGAAGATGTCATCCTAGGGGTTGGAATCCTGCTGGGAAATTGAGTGTAACTGGAAAAAATGAACAGTAAGATGGCCTCCTAACATTACACTCATTACTATTTAAATGGTGTTCTGTGAAAGCTTAGTAGTTCAAGCAATAGCTCATTTTCCCAACTTATGCTGTTCTTGTTCCACTAGAAATATTGCCTTTGTGATGAACTATTTCTTTTGTCACCTTTTTCACCTCACTCTGTTCTTCTCATCTCAATCTTTTCTTTTTCCTCCCACCCTTCATTCCTTTCCATTTTCCCAGGTTGAATCTCTCATTTATTGCATACTCTTACTTATCCTTTTTTTATTTCATCATCTTTCAGCCTTTGAGGAAGAGCAGTCAGTCTGGTAGGGAAATGGATAAGCACAAAAGTAAGCTATTTTTCTTAACAGGGAGCCATACCTACAGTAAACTAATGTGGGATTGTTATTGCTGGAAACAATTCTGAGTTGCACATCAGCCAGTCCCACTCTAATTCTGTGTCAAAGAGCTCCTTGCACACCCAGCAGGCTAACAAATATATAGACTTTTTAACAAGACCTTTAAAGATCTTTCACTCCAATATTTGGTGCAGACTTAGAGGCTTTTTTTTTTTTAGGTAATGAAGGGAGCCTCCTTTGAGGAGAATAACAGTACTTCATGATAAGATGAAAACATGAAAATGTACCTTTCACCCCCCCAGAGAAAAGGCACACTACTGCATGCTGCTGCATATGATTCACTAGTTGAATTAGTATAATTTGGAAAAGCCTATGCTTATTCTAAAAAAATAATCAACAGCTTAAAAGAAGTCCATAACTTGTACTATCAGAAATTCACTATATAGGAACTATTTTACAGGTACAGCTGTTTTGTGAAATAGATGTTCACCTGGTTATTTGTAAATTAGTTCAAGAACAGCATAATTCTGGTTTTAGAAGCTAGACAAGGAGGATGGGAGGATTTTCTTTAAAACAATAACAATAAGGTGAGCTTGGTGAACTGCTTTAGAATCTGTTTTACAATCTAATTCATCTATTGAACAGTAAACAATGAAAGTAGGTTTTGTTCCTCCATTTGATTACATTGTTCCAGCAAATACAATCACAGAAAGATTAACTACCTTCTGAGATAAGACACAGGCCCCAGCCAGAGGCAGCTGTTAAAGCTTCAGATCTGCTTCACAAGCAATTAACTGTGTCTCAGCAAGCAGTGTCTCATACAGGAGGGATGGGCAATAGGTCACTCTGCATGGAGGAAGAGAGCTAATTTTGATTTCTCTGAGTATAGTTGCATTTGAATAGCTACTGATTTTTCATGTAAAAGCATTGACAAGCCATGATACTTTTACTTACAACCTATTTTATCACATGACAAAACTACAGGGCCTTTTTTCCATCTCTTCTGCAGCAGGACACCCAGTGCATATTTGTTATATTATAAGAAACATCTATTTTTACTTTTTTTTTGTAAGTGAAACGATAGCTCCAAGAAAGGCTTTCTGATATAATAGAGCAAAGTGTGTTTTAGCAAAGACCTCAAGTCTTTAGAAGGACCTTTTTCTTGGTTATCAGTTGTGATGAAAGACATGAAAGAGCCTTCTATAAACACAGAAAAGTAATCTGCTCTGGTTGAACGTGTCTTTTACCTTAACAGAGCCTGTGGAGGCCCGTGTTTCTCGAACTTCTCTCCCTTGTTTCTGCTTTGGCAGTAATATTTGATACAGTCTCAGTTGTACACCACTTTATTCCCCTACTACCACTTGGTCTAAGCAATTCTCAGTGCTTGAAAAGCAAGTTAAACCTTGACTTGTCTACTGTTCCTGAATATGATTAGTTCACATTATCTAATAGATTCTGATTAATCACTAAGTTGATCTCTAGTACATTCAATTTTAAGATAAGCACTCTTTCTGTTACTTCAAGCCACATGCTCTAGTGCAGCTGGAAATTGTTCAGGTATTATGAAAAAATACTGCATGATATTTCTAGACAGCTGATCAATTTGATTATAGCAAGAGGAAAAAGCAGCACCAAAACAACTTAGCTACTGGAGAAAAGGCTGAATATTCTGACAGTAATGATCAGAAGAGCTGGAACATAAAATATGTGGAACATGAACCACCCATAAGGAACTCCCTTTGTAAGGAACTTCCTCAGCTGGGAGCTGCAGAAGTGAACAGTCTGCAGCACCAGAGAAGCACTGAGGACCATTGCTACAACCCACAGCAAACATCAAATCTCTGCCCATAACCTACTACAGTATTGTCCAAATTAATATGTAAATTTTAATTAGCAAAGACAGCAGCAGTTAGTCTGTCAAGGGTCCTGGGGCACTGTCCAGGACTGGAGCTCTACAAGAGAAACTAATAATGAAAAATTAAATTTGAACATGAATAGCCTTTCCTAAACAGGGCTTTGCTGCAAGGGTGACTTTCGCTTAAACAGTAGAAATAATTCTCAGTTGCATTTGCCAGAAGCAATTTTCACATGTAATAAACCCACACAAGGTAACAAACATGTGGTCCCCACTTGGTATTCGTCAGTATTATAAATTGAAAAGATTTGTACACACTTCATGAACCATCATTTTCATCTCAACCCCAAAATTCAGAGTTGTTGACTCACTCAGTGAAAACTTACTTCTCCCAGTCTTGGGAACTGAAGGATCACAGGAAATGCTGAGAATTTTGGTTTGGTGCATGCCAGGAGAGATGAAATTGTTTATTTACTTACCACTTAATATCAAATACTCATGCTTTAAGCTATTATGGAATTTATATTTTATCTCTAGAAAAAGGATTAACATCAATTTATGCTGCATATAAGAATCACTGCAGTTTACACAACAGCAATTTCTAATGTGAATGAGAGCTTCATGGACATAAATAGAAGAAAACTCTGCTAATACATTATTAAAATAATTGAATATGAGGCTTTAAATGCAAATTGACTTAGTATGTCTAAAAAAAGCTGACTACAATAGCCTGAACTAGTTTTCAAAGTTCCCTAGGAGGAAGGATTGCAGGATGAAGGTCATTTCACATAAAATGTTTTCAGACAGGGATCACCAGATGAAGTGTAATTGAATTAAGCCCATTCATAAAAGCCTTATCAAGTTAGTACCATTCATTTACAAATATAAAAAACCAAAAGAAATACTCAAAGGGTGATTTTCAGAAAGTAAAACTGGTGCAAAAAGCTCTGTATCAGAAAACACTGAGGGCCAGCACTGGAAACCAGACACAGCAGCACAACAAGGAGAACAGAGACCTCCACCAGCCAGGGTCCAGCCCCCCTTTACCTGAGAAGCTGCCAGGTCAGGAGAGAGCAGCAGGGAGTCTAAATCCCTAGGACAACCCTGGGAAATGACTTTGGGATAAGACTTGCTGAGGATAACAAGGACAAGGCATCTCATGGAGCAGCTCCACAATCATGTTGAGAAGCCAGAGCCAAAGCCCAAAAAGCCCCAGCCACAGCAGGGCTAGAGCTGCAGCCCAGCAGCATTCCTGCAGAAAGGAGAAGGGCAGCCAGGGCTGAGCTAAATAGAGCTCCTCATCAGGAGGGGTGGGTGCAGGCAGCAGGTGAGGCTGGTCAGGGCATCAGGGCCTGTTGGTTCACACCAGGGGCTGAGAGTTTGAAAACACTCTTGCTCCCCTGAAAGCAGCTGGTTTGCTAACATTTATAGCTCTTCTTTTACCTTTTCTTGCCATACTCACCAAGGTAAAAAGTTAAAAAGAAAGCATTTCTTTCAAGATTACAGTGTGATCACGCAATCTTAAATTACATCCCCAAGTATTTCTCCTGTTGCATTTAAATTCACTATGGTTTCTGTTTAAGTTCCTGATGTGAATTATACTTAAGTGATTTTCAGCCTCTCTTTTGCTCTCCATAACTTTGGACTTTAACAAGCTGGCAGATCAGATAGACATGAGGCTGTTCATGCTCCCCCCTTCATGTTATCAACAGAGCAAATGAGTGCTCTGAATTGAGGAGAAAACAGAGGCCATGTCAAGGCCATGCAATAAGCAGAGGTGATAGTTTGAGTTGTGGAGGCAGAAGGGAGATGTCACTAGAACCCTTCTTCCTGCAGGTTACTGCTGTTGAGCAGTGCTTTCCATTAATGTTAACTGCTCCAATTGTAGCGCTGCACTTCCTTTCATGCCTTCTTTTACCACTTTTAGCTCCTCTGCATGGCAAAATAGCATATGGTATAGGACACAAAAATAATAATAACAAAGGAAAATATACAGGGATAATAGTCAAGAATCTGCACCACCTTGTACTCTGGGATGTCCTGGTGTTAGGTACACAAAGATCCCTGGTGTTGGGAAGGTACACATGTAGCATGTTCTGCAAGACACTGTGGGATATTATTTAAAATAGCAGCTGGAGGGAAGGAGAACTGGCCACATTGATTCAGAGCTGATAGTGTGGGGCTCCTACCATTTTCAGAACAGTACACCAAATTGATGCAACTGAGCATAGGCAGAGAAAAATGTTTTGAGCTGTCACAAGGCTGTGAGGAATGTGATCACATGCTGTATAGGCACAAGTCATGTGCAGAGCCAGCTGTGCCAATAATCACTGGAAAATTAAATTGTAAGAGCAATGGGGCCTGTGATATCTGTTTGAGACAGTATAATTCTTCAAATATATGCAAGGTCTGTGCAAATACAGTGTTTGCTTAGCTGTGAATTCTCTGAAGAATTGTGTTGCATTTTTTTTCCTGCTTAAGATGAATGAAAATGTGTCAGTCCTGAGTGACAAGGCTTTAATGACCCTAATTAACCTCATCTTACACTCCCACCCACACACTCTGCCTGTTGGCCCAGGAGTGCTACTTAAACTCAGGTCTGAGCCTGTGTAGCTTTGAGAACTGTATTTCTGTGTGATATGGCCTTTTTTTCTTAGTGCTGCTGCTGCTGGTAATGCCTTATTGCTTACAGACTCCCTCTGCTTTTTCTTATCTGCTGCTGTTTAGGCTGTCCCTACAGTTTGTCACTTATATAATCTGTTGTCATATTGTATCTCAAAGGTGTGGTTCTTCCTTCCTGTGCAATGGTCAGAGAACTGAAAATGAAGTGCAGCAAGAGTGAATGCAGGGAGCTGATGGAGGCTGAGTATGAGTGATGATAATGCTCTCTTCTGGCTTCTTTAGATATGCCCATTAAATTACTTGTGTTCTTCCTAGTTGCTCTGCAGAGGGGGGTTGGCTGCTTTTACTGCTTCAGAAAGCAATCACAAGACAATTGCTTTAGTGAGGATTTCTGCTTTACTTGGTGTTTGATGAACACCCTGCTGTTGAATCCCAGGAGTATAATACAGCCAGGACAATCTGCGTGGCACAGGATTATTCTGTGAGTGTTTTGGCTTTGTTTTATCCTACAAGGGTGAGGAGATAAAGGTTTGTTATGGTGCACCATGGGCCAAACTGCAACTGAAATGTGACCACTCTGCTTGTAGCAGTCAAGTCCTACTGTACTTTATGAGGAAGGCCTGCCGTGCCAGATGCTCTTCTCATAAAGCAGGCTACTGAGAAAAGGGAAGCAGTAACATTCCCTTTTCCCCAGTGCCACATTTCTCACCACAGAATGAGCTCTATTTAGTGGGAAGCTGTAAAAGACTGCAAGGGGCAAGACGTTTCCATTCGAAGAGTGCCAAGACAGGGGGTTTTCTCCCTTCTAAAACCACACAGGGGAAAGGGGGAAGAAAAAGCTAGGAAGGAAGTAGTATCTCTTTCTTGTAGCTCAGAAATTGGACACGAATTAAGAGTCATGCAAAGCTATTCAGAAAGTCCATACCAAAAAACAGAGTCTTCCTGAGACCCAGCTCTGCCTAGAAGGCCTGCCTGTCCTTGCTTGCACAGAAAACTATGTTATTCTGCAAAGAAAGAAGGAAATTATTTCTGCCTTATGGCTGCTACTAAAGAGGAAGTCAGTAGTTAATTGTGTGTTTGTGGGTGTGAATTTGCTGAGGGATGACCCAGCTGGAGGTAGAACTACACCTCTTGGTCATAACTGCCTGGAGGGCTCTGATGCTGCAGCAGGTACAGCCTGGTCAGGTGGGAACTATGGCAGCAGAAGCTGCCTCAGCAGCATTACTGTGCAAACACCAGATGTTTATGGCATAGGGAACCTATTTTTTAACAATCAGAGATACTAATGATGATCATCATAGGTGTTCTTTGAGACAATATTAAAAGTGATTTGGTCAGCCCTGTCTGATTACCAGATACTCTAGAAAAGGCAAGGAAGGAAAAATATATCCTCTTAATGATACATAAGAATATGTTTCAGTGTAGGACTAGTGTATCAATTATGTTTCTTTTCCATCAGTATACAGGAGGACCCTGCCACTAGGCAGGAAAATTACTTTCCCTTTTTCCCCCCTAACTGCAGCAGTTTTCACAGCCACCTTCTTACAAGTTGTCTGCACTTTGTTGTTAAATTACTTTTAGCCCACAAGATACTGATTTTTTTTTTTAAACAATGTTCTGTATGCTTTTTATATGATATGTAATCCATCATGGAGCCATGGACAGAAGAATTAATGTTCAACCTAAATCACCATTTTTTCCAGTATGTCTAATGTGCTTGACATACACCAGGCTGGTGCATCTCAAAGGATACTGCTTTGCACTCAGCCTTCATGCTGTTCTCTCCCTTTCTTAGAGCCTTTCTTTAACCCTTCAAAGGCCTTGGTGTTTCCCTTGGGCCCCAATCTATGAATGATCTCTTCACCTGCTCTCAGAAAGCTTTAAATTTTGCTTTTGTGGTCCCTGGTGTAACACCAACAGCCCTTGGCAGAGCAGGACCTGGCTTCTCTTCTCATGCTTTCAGTCCCCAATGCTCTGTGTGAATTAAATTCTCATACCCTGTCATGACTGTTTCAGAAGGAACAGCCCTGCTCCCACAGGGAAAAAGATCATATGCAAGAGAGGTGCAGCTTCTTTATCTGGTAGAACTTCAGGTTGCCATGTTGAAGTTTTTTCCCAAGAAATATGAAAGAGTAACAGTAAAATACCTGGGAAGGAATAATAAGTTAGCTATTAACTTAGGCTAGGAGCTTTCTTTTTTAAAGTGTTTAGGGAAACTGAAGCTAAGTCTCTTGTTTTCATAGCTATTTTAATCTGAATGAAGAAGGTTTTTTTGTGTGTAGAAAAACCTTTAGATTCATGTCTATCTGTCGTGCTCCCTAATTACTGATGCATTGTAAACTATCAAATAAATATTAAATATACTTAGGCTTTTATATAAGGACAGACACTTGCAAACAGTGGAAGGGGTAATTCTCTGGCACATCAAGGTTTCTTTACAGAGTAGCTCTTAGGTACACTTGTACAACAAGCAGAGCCATTCAAACCTACTCAGTAGAGATAATTCTCACTGATATTTGGAGTTGTTATGGGTTTATGACAGGACCTACATGGACATTTTCCAAGCCACAAATTATATAACAGAAGAGGTTGGGAGCAAGCGGTGGCTTTAGATATCCAAAGTCAGTATGACACAATGCACTGTTAATAAGTAATTGGCTGTAAAAGCAGCTCTCTACAAGAAGATTAACTGTGCTCTTATTTGGAACATAATTACTTGAGTGAACTCCTCTCCTGAAAGAAAAATCAAATATTTGTGGGAGTCTTCTGGAGGTGAAAAAGACCCTTTTTTGGATTAGCATAGGAATGTATTGTTATAAAATGTATATTTTTTTTGTTAAGTATAAAGTAATGTTAGAGTAAATTGCAATTATCTAGTGATAAAAACCTGAGGATTGTTGGCTATTGAAAAATTGTAAGCTTGATTTGAATTACTGGCTTGTACGAAGCAAAGAAATCTGATGGTGTGTGGTGCTGTGCATTGGGCCAGTCTTTTGCTGCTGCCTGTGAGGACAAACAAAGCCTTTAGTCTAGTTTATTTATTCATTCACACTTGTGCTTGCTTCCCTTAGAAACACCTGAACTGCCCTAGGAACACCTAAACTTTCTGCTGATTTAGCCAAAGAGCACAGTTGTATCTAGCTGGATGAAAGCTAAGTGCAGTGATGGAGACACAGCATGGGTACCTTTGTGTACCCTCCTTTCTCCTCTCAAACATGTCAGAGAAGCCAAGGGGGGAATGTAGAATTACAAAAGGAAGAGAATGAAGGTGGTAAAGAGAGATGGATGTGGAATGCCAGGGGCACAGTGAGCAGATGAAGCAGACTGAATGAAGAGTGGTGATGGGAAGGACTGCATGCTTTCTTTTTGTGTAAGAGTAATGGAGAAGTGTGTGGTTTGCCAGTTTTCACTCCCTGTCTCCAGGATGGCTGCAGCTGTGACTGTGCAGGACTGACACTCAGCAAGAGGCTCTGTGTCCTGTCTCCTATAGCTGCTGCCTGGCCAAGATAAAAATGCTTGGCTGACCTGGAAGTCTGCAGACCACATCTGTACTTGCTGCATTTGATAACTGGTGCTCCTGAGCCTATGCAACTGCAGATGGACTTTGTCATGCAATCTGAGGAGTGTCTGTGCCAGCAGTGCTCTGAAGCCTCAAGTGGGACCACCTATGATCTGAGTGACAATCCTACCCCACACCAAGTCCCTGCAGTCCCTGCTTGCTAGGTGCAGGTTACATCTTCTGTAGCGAGTGACTGGCTATTACACAGCCAGGTCTGACAGAAGGAACAGTAGATCTCCTGTTGTTAAAGTACAGCAGCTGCACAATTTCCTCAACCAGGCAAAATCAGGAGTATGCCTTACACAGTTCTTTGCAGGACTGCATCACCTTTATGGTCAAATTGTCAGAATTTTGAAACAGCAAACCATTGCCCATTGAAAGGTGAGCATAGATGGATGACCATCGTGTGTTGCTCTGGACTTGCTGCTTTCACCAGTGTTTCTGTCCCTGGGAGTCTCTTTGCAGTATGTGAGAGCTGCAAGTTGACTAAATGTGTTGTGTGATGTGCTGGCAAACTCTGCAGTGGAGTGGCACCAACCATGCCAATAGTGAAACTGTTCCCAGTGAAGTTCTATTTGCATTCCTTGTAAAGTGCTACTGCAGCCTCTGAAAGATTCAATTTCCTTTCTATTTTTGTATCATTTTCCAAGTCTGTAGTTAATATTGACTGACAGGGCCAGCTGAGAATCTTGGGATTTCCTATTACAGATAATTAAGGAAAATACTAATTCATGCACAGACAGATGCCTTGTTGTAAATTGCAGTGCATGAATACCTTTGCCTTCACTGCTAATTCTGTTTCCTACTGATTGCTGAGTCTGACTCATTGGATAAGGTGCTAGGGGCATGCAGCAGGTTTCCAGCCAGGAGATGTGTAAAGTAAGCTTCAGACAAGCTTGATCTTATGTTTTCTGAAGTGTTGTTTTTATGGGCCAGTTGTTTGAATAGTTCTGTACCCAAGATATATGACAGCTTGGATTTCATGGTTTCTTAATGGAGCTTGGAGAAGGACCTGGGAGAGGGAACTGCCTCATCAAAGACTTTTCCAGATCACCTTATTTATTTCCTAATTGGTGTTTGGTTTTATTTTAGGCTAAATTTAAGCTTCCTGTTTTGTTCAAAAGAGAGATTGCAGTCAGGGAGCAGTAATCATAGGCTGTTCTGGAACATAGGTGAGCCAGAAGCTGAGGATGACAGCAAGGCAGGTGTAGAAAGTGGCCTCACCAATGCCACAGGACTGGTGCAGGAAGAGCAGAGAAGGCCCAGGGGCAGCCACAGCCATTGTGAGACAAGTCTAGTGCTGAGTTATATCAGGGTCTAATGAGAAAGAGGAGTTGGGGTCCAGCAGGGATCAGCAGGGCACATTAATAAACATGTAACCATGTATTTGAGCAAGTGAGTAGCTGGTGATAGAAGTACAAAGCTGTTCTCTTCAGCATCTGGTGGAATAGATCTGTTTCCTGGGAGACTGGCTGCTTATCTTGTTAGTAAAAAGATCTGATAGTAATCTCTGCTCTCTAGGAAGGAAGGTGCTGAGTCTGAAGTCTCCTGAGTCATAACTTCCCAACGAGCAGAATGGTAAATGTTGTTTGTAACATGTCTAAGTACAATGAAACATGAGTGGAGAGGAAGGAGATCTGTGCTTGTCTTGCACCTTCTCAAGTGTCTCCTGCAGAGGGATATGAGACCAGGTTTGCTGGAGCCACACCAGTTTGCTCCCATCTGCCTACACTGGGTACCAGCAGGAGGGACATTCTGGCTGTTCTGCCTTTTCTGAGGGCCCTTTGGACAAATCAATGCTGCTAGTAGGCATGTTTAACACTGACTTCATTGGGCTGGGGAAAAATACAGATTAGATTCCTGGAGTTCAGCACAAAAGATGGGAAATCAGTAGAAATAAACAGGACCTAAGTTTAGTATACTATGAATGTACTTGGTTGAGGTTGCTGAGTGTTTTAAAAGACAAGGATATGGCAAAGTTCAGTAGCTGGGCTTTGACAGACTCCATTGCAATGCCTTCCTTTCTAGCTCTGTTGTGCCTCTACTTTTACCTAATTTTATAAGTTCATGTCTCAGCATAGTTAACTCTGATTATGGTCATTGATACCTATTCGGTGAACAGCTTTTTACCAAGCTTTGCCTCCAAGACCCTTAACCCCCAAGTGCTGGGGCTTGCTATTAGCAAAACAAAGGCAATCCACACACCTTCAAGTTGCTACTAATTCCCTATATCCTCTCCTTTGGAATTCTGCAAAAGTAATGTCTAGCCATGCACACTTATTCTACTGATCTGAACAACCCAGTCAGCGCTGAAACTTGTATTTTTTAGCCATGCACTGCAGCCATCCTAACCCATAGCATCAGTGCTACACAGAGTAAGGTATTCTGTGGGCTTTAGCTTAGGCTCTTAATATTAGAGAGCTGAAGTTGAAGCATTTTCATGTATAGGTGTTAGTGTGTGTGCATATATGATGCCATTTTGAAAAAGCATGTGACTCACTTGGCACTTACTAGCATATGGAGTTTATCATAGAATTATAAAATAGTCCTGCTGAGAAGGGGCCTCAGGAGGTTTTTCATCTAGCCTCCAGCTCAAGGCAGGGTCAGCTCAAAGGTCAGACCAGACTGTTCAGGGCTTTATCTAGGTAGGTGTGGAAACCTTCAAGAATGGGAGCTGTGCACTCTCTGGGCACTTTGTTCCCTACCTGCCGTGGTTTTTCTGTACCTGCAGCTGGAATTTCTCTCAAGAGCAGCACATGTTATTACAATTAAATTAATATTGTAAAACAAGTGTGTTGGATTGTAGTACAGGAGTAATGTCAGATGCAGAGCTGAAAAGGTACATGGGCCACAAGGGGAGTGCTGCTGATGGGGACAGAGGCCAATGCCTGTCAAATCTGTTCTAGCTGGGATCCAGGGGCCCTACTCATGGCTCTGAATTGCACATGGAGCTCAGTGTCTGTAACTCAGCCAGAGTAGAGGCTGCTACAGAAACAGTGCCATGCCACCAAAGTACCCAGAAGTAAAAGAGGTGTTCATAAAAGTTATATTTGATAAATCTTCCATACCTTGTTTTCCTGAGGAGTTTGACACATTTTCCCCCCTGCAATCTAGGCATGATTTGCGTCTCTGTCTGCTGCTCATTTCTTTGTAGAGCAGCAAAACCAGCATGAAATTGATGTGATCTTCTTTCATTGCTGCCCAAAAGGTTCTGAATAGCAACCCTGGAACAGAGTGGGCTTGTTGACTTCATTCTGCAGCTGCACGAGAAATCTGCCTCTAAGCCTGCAGCTTCAAGAAGACAGCACAGCATCTGTTCACATAAAAGATAGCTTTGAGTTTGTATTTTTTTAAATAATGAGAAATTTAAACTACTGGGTTTGAATGGAAACTTGGAAACAGGTTACTTGGCTTCCCTCATTTGCCAAGGAAAGCTTTCCACTTATATTTGACAGAGGACTGGATGAATTTTCTTCAATTTAATTTAAATATTTTTGCTCCACATGTAGAGGAGTTAACATCTAATTTATGAGAAACTTCACTTCTGGTATAATAATTTTATTAAGTGAATCTCTGTTTAGCCAAAGTACAAAGTCTGATTTTTATGGGATGGTTCTTTCTCTATGTATCCTTTATATGCATTTCTCATTACCATGATAGGTTCCTATCAGTTTGTCAACACTGTGCCCTTCACAGACATTATGGTTAAGCCAGGGGTCAAATGCAGAGTGCCAGGGAGTAACATCTGGGCATCTAATTTCCATGGGATCATGCATAGTTCTGCTCTGATAAAGTTTAATGCATCATGCTTAAAAACAACAACAAAAAAAGGCATTCTTTGAGCAGGTCTTGAAGTCGCAACATGCTGCAATTTCTCTAATGTCTTCCTATTCTAATTATGTACACAGGTCTGTAAAGCCATTATTATGGACATGTTGTAAAACCAATATTGAGCTATTGCTTAGCAGATTTATAGCCTGACTTCTAAAAATGTGTCTACAGTTTCTTTAGAAATTGTTGTCTTTATAGTCCAGCTGAAAAGTTGAGTACTGGGAACAGCATTTAATTGGCAAGTATTCTACCATAAAACCAAGGTACCTTGGTCTGTCTGCTTTCCAGTAAGCTATAACAATATTCCTGCCTGTGCAAATCTGGCTGGTGTGTTCTGTCAGAAGCAATTTGTCAACTTTAACTTTGGTACTAAAAAAAAAAAAATAATAAAAAAAAATCAGTGCATTCGATGTTCTGAGATGCCTGGGTTGATATGATACCTTGACATTGGGTTTGTGTGGATTTGTGGCTGTGGGCATTCATTGCCAGGTGGCCTCACCACTCCAGAGCATTTTTGTTGTCTGGGACAGTTTGCACTGGAGACTGTCAGACTTAACCAAAAGAGACTTTTGTACAGGAAGCTTCAGCTCCTCAAAGGAAGGATTTGCAGGACAAAGAGGTAAAAAGCTTCATGGCTTTGTTCAGCCATATCTGAAAGGAGCTCAGTGTTAGGGATGAAACTAAGACAATTCTAAGCCTGCCAGAGGTAGTAAGGGCAAATTTCCTAATGCAGTGGGGATGGCTAGAGCTCCACCAGTGATGTTTATGGCCAGTTGTTTGGCAAGACCCTGGTTTGCAAACCTTGAATATGTTATTTCCCTGTCAATGGCAGAAGGAATCCCTCAGTCACAGATTGTCTCAAACAGAAATATTCATGTCCATACACAGAGCTAGTTCACACAATGGAGCCTAGTGTAGAAAGAGAGATGAGTCTGGTGCCCAGAGCTGGAGTACTGCTTTCCTTGCTGTGTTGCTTCTGCTCGTCCCAGCTGGCAACTGAGGTGTCTCTGAGCACATCATGCATATTGCATCCATTTGCTGTGGGTAAAGCCTCACATCATCTGAGGTTTATTGAAATTCTGGTCCCACAACTCTCACTTAAGGAGTTTATTGCTATTTATTCTCTTACAAGTGCTGGCTGAAATGACATTCAGGAATATCTATATAACACAGCTGTGGCAAACCAGTTTGGCACAGTAAACAGCAGGGACGTGTCAGAAGCAAAGCCATGAGCTTGGGCAGTTGATCTGCTTGTGAGATCTTCATTTTTGGAATCTGTGCTAAAAGGAATTCATCTGAAAGCAAATGGAGAGATACCGAATTATTTACTTTTTGACTATAGTTATATCAATGAAATCACTAAGAGTAAAACTGGAAATATGTCCAGTGTAGTCCAGCAAGCCAAAAATCCACTGGCCTACCTTAATCTACAGCTGCCAGTAGCAAAATGTAGGACTTGACAATACCTTGAGAGTGATAAAAATGCAGTTTCAAATAGCTAAGAATCAGATGAAGTCAAAATCCAATTTTGAAAAATAAACACGCTGTTTCATTAGCTCTAACACCTGATTGTGGTGTGCTTCATAGCCTGAGCTGCCAAAAAATTACTAGCAATCCTAAGGGCAGGTACATAAATTAATGCTGCTTCATTTTCAATAAATGTTTGGTAACTTCTTTCTTTACCAGTAGGTGTCACTGGAGTCCAGCAGAGAGCTGTTACTGCTTTAAAACATCTTTTCTGCTTAATCGAACCTTTATTTCATAAAGGAACAGTCAATACTTGTACATGATGATGTACATACACTAAAATGAAGAACTGTGATCAATGCTCTCTCAACTGTTTTTTGCTGCCTTAGCTACTGATAACTCTTGGTGGATAATTCAATGATTTGAGAAAGATTCTGATTTTTTTTTTTCCTCTGCAGCGTGACTGAATCTGGTTCAAGCTGCTAATGACCAAAGCCTTCTATTTTATACAAAGATGAAAACACTTAGCAGTGCCTGTATGGTTACTCAGCCCTTGCCCAATCTTGCATTTGGTGGTGGGAAGAAAATGGAAAATTAAGCCAAAAGACCTAAATACTTTTTTTCTTACTTTTTTGGGACCTGTCTTGAAAATTAGAGTCTGGGAACTGACTGGGACAGGAAGGACCTGTCAGCCACAAAACAGCTCTTGGCAAGACTGAGAAAGCATTTAAAGAACAACATTTCTTACACTTTATATTAAAGATGCAGCACTGTGCTGATGAAGACTTAGAATTGAGCTGAAGTGGAGCATGGAATGATTTTTTCCTTTTGAATGAACTGTAGCTCTTGTCTGCTGTGCGTTTGCTTGACAGCTGGTCAGCAAAGGTATTTTGATTGAGATGAGTTTTCAAGTATGCTTAAGTATCCACCATCTGAAAGGCACAAAAACCACTAAGCAGCCCCTGGCAAGCTGTTCAAGCCACTTGGTATTATCACCAAAAGATAAAAGGAATTGTGTTTTGTTTTCCCCAAGCCATGGTACAAGGCTTATTCTTTTTAAAAACCACTGGGGAGACATTTTGATTTAGTCAAAGCATCTCAGTTTGAGCCTAAACTCTTGCATCAGTAATTCCTCCAATTTCTTACAAACGTTTACCAAAAAACCCTGTGCCACACAAGAAACATTTATCTCAGAATTTCAAGGTCACAGATCCAGCAGAGAAGTCTAGCATAAGGAGGCTGCCTGCAGGCCAGTGTATTATTAGAATAACAATGTGCTTTTGGACAGTAAATGCACTGCCTGCTCTGTTGCCCTTACATGTGGCTGATCCAGTAATGAGTCATTTCCGTGGCACATCTAAAGAACCAGGCCATGCACAGATGTTTTCAGCCTTCTGTTATCATTAGCTACTTTTCTGAGTGTGCTCTGCCACCACTCATTACCAGGCCCCCTACTCCATGCTGTGGTGTGATCTTTGCTGTGGTGTGGTCTTTGCTGTGGTGTGATTTCATGGCACACAGCTGCATTGTGTGCAAGGAACCTTAAGTGTGAACAGGTTTGCAAAACTGGCACAGTGTAAGGCCCTGGCCATACCAGGGTCTTGTGCAACAGACCTTGCAGCTTCCTTCGTGGTGCTGCGTTGCAGTCTGAGGAAAGGTGAAAGTTATTTGTCCGGGGCTCTATTCTGGCAGGAAGCTAATGAAGTCACTAACTGATCTTTTGTTGCCTCTTACATTCCCATGAGGAAATCTTAATTTGGTTTTTTTTTTTCAAGCTTCATTTTATCAGCTTAATTTGCTAGCTAGTACATGAATTCTGTCACGACGTTCAGGGACACGTCCATCCAGACCTCATTAGTTACATCAGTTTTAATTCTCTGTGGATTTTCTTCTCCAGTTGTAGCTGGTGTTGCCATCCTTTGTAGCATTGCTCACAATCCTCAATGGCCACACATCCTGGTTCCAGTGTACCAACAGTGTTGTTAATCTGATACTGCTGGCTTTAATGGTTTGCAGCTACTATAGAAGTCCTTAGTTACTGGCCTCTTTCTAAAAAGTAGAAGCAAGTACTTGGGAAATACAGAGGTGAAAACAAAACTCTTGTAAATTAAATCTCAAAAGGTAATGTTACAGGTTACAGCATCTGCATGTGGCAGCCACATGCAAATCCAATAATCAAAACTAAGAGGACAAAGGACGATGAAGTGTTGATCACATATCTGTCCTTTTTAAAAGATGAAGGAAGCAAAGCAGCAAAATAAACAGCAGAAATGGCTTCTCCCCTATTGCTGGAGGAGGAATGGAATAGGACAATGACAGTTGCACCAATGAGCCAATTTCTTGATGTGTTCCCATGTTTTTCTTTCCTCAACAAGCACAATGTGGACACAGTTTGGTAGCTTTCCTTAAGGGCTGTTGCCATACAGACAAATTCAATAATAACGTGAAACAGAGAGATGTTAAAAGAAAGCCAAAAAAAATTCAGCAAGAAGGAAAGATTGGTATTCAATCTGGTCATCCTACAGGGCTGTGAGCGATCTCAGGTATTTGAGAGAGACAGCACCCTTTTATTCCTTATACAACAATGGCAACTTGCCTTGTTCAAAGGAAGGAACCTAGACTTTCCTTGTGGATTTTAAAGTGAGCCTGCATCCTTACTGCAAATGCCTTTGTTTTGTTGGTTTTTTTCCTCCCAAAACTTGTTGGTACATTGTAAAATTTTCAGTGGGAAACAGCACACATGGTTACTTTCTCAGCAGAGCTTGCTGGGAATATACTGCATAGCAGAATAAAGTTCTGACCTTAATGATTATGACAAGGTGAAAGCTACTTTGTGCTTTCCCACTGGTGTTTCAGCACGGGTTTTTCCAGCAGACTTACAGGCTGATCACCTAGGGAGAAAAGCTGCACAGAAAACCACTGAGAGTTTAGCCGTAGGTGAATGACTGCTGTTGGTTCATCGAGTAAAACGAGTCTTTCCAGAGGCTCTGGCATTGCAGGGACGGTGCTGCCTCTCACATGACTGCAACAGGTGGGTGTGCAGGCCAGAGAGAAGGTGGAGCAGCACAACTTTTTGTCTGGGCCTGATTCAGTAATGCCATGATCTGGGGAACTTTTATTTTTTAAATCATGGAGAACTGGCCCTTTGCTGCACTGATATAAGCATTCCTTTGGTCTGTCCAGCAATGTTTGTTTTAACCTTTCAGTCACTAAACTTAATGCCTTGGCAGGGCCTTCACTACGAGGAGGCAGCTACTGAAACTGATGATCCAAAGCTATATAAAGAGCCCCTGTTTGAATGCCTTTCAGGCCACCTTCTCAGGGTTCAGTGTCAGAAATTAGCAGTACAATATCCATTGGAAATACCTCACTAAGAAAAGCCATATTCTTGACAGAAATGATACTTTGCTGTACAATGGGTTGCAGATCTCTCCTCTTTCCCTGCCCCTGTGCTCTCTGCTTTATGGTTTGCATGGCAAGGTTTTGGTAGCAGGAGTGGCTTTTGTGAGAGGCTGTCAGATGCTTCTCTTGTGTCCAATGCAGCCCATGCCAGCTGGCTCCAAGACAGACCCAGCACTGGCCAAGGCCAAGCCCAGCAGTGATGGTGGTAGCACCTCTGGAATAACAGATATAAGAAAGGGAAGAAGAAAACTGCCCAGCTGCAGCTGGAGAGGGGAGTATGTGAGAAGGGGGAGGAGACAGAGAAAAGTGGGAGCAAAGTTAAGACTGGGGAGAGGGAGGATGTGGGGAAGGTGTTTCAGGATTTTAGTTTTATTTCTCATTATCCTACTCTGACTTGGCTGGTAATAAATTTAACTCATCTTTCCAAGACAATTCTGTTTTGCCTGTGACAGTAATTGGTGAGTGATCTTTCCCTGCTCCTTTCTTGACCCATGAGCCTTTTGTTATACTTTCTCTCCCCTGCCTAGCTGAGGAGGGCAGTGACAGAGCAGCTTTGGTGGACACCTGGCATCCAGCTTGGGTCAGCCCAGCACGTCTGCCCTGTGCAGCCACTGCAGCTCTCAGTACAGCCCTGCCTTTCCTGCCCATCTCGTGCTGCTGCTGGGGCTGGTGCTGCTGCCCTTCCTGCAGCACCTTACTGGTGATATGAGACTAAAGTCTTAGTCACTATTTTAGGAGAAGTTGACTAAAATATGGTAATTAGTTACTTCATGTGTCTCTTTACCCTCCTGTCACCTTTGCTGTGCAAATAGCAAGGGGGAAATTCTCGCCTCAGTGAATCGAAATGGGAAGGGCTGGGTGCTCTCACCTGTGTGTGCCTGTGACATCTGAGGGACAGCAACAGGAGCACGGTGACTTTTGGCAAAGAAAAGGCAAAAAGCACCAAAATGTTTAACATTGTAAGTGGTGCTCACTGGGACATGAAAGCACTGCAGCAGCTGTGAGTGCAGCAGGACATCCTCTTCACCCCCATCCCTTCCCACCTGGACAAGAGGCAAGGAGGGAAGCACTAGAGGAAGCTGAGAACATGAACAGCAAATGGTGACTAGGCTGAGGGGCAGAGGAGAAGGGGTGGACTGAGAGGCTTGCAGTTGTGAGGAGGGCATTTTAGGCACCAGGAGCAATGGGGAGAGCTTTTCCATGAGCTGCTGTTTGCTTCTTGGGTAGTGCTTCACAGGGAAACAGGGCAATGGATTATGAGCTTATTCCCTTTTTGTGGGAAAAGGACTGGAGCAAGGGTGTATTATGGTGCTAATTAATGTACTTGATGTTAAGGATACCTCCTGCTATGGTGCCTTTAAAACCTGTAGCCTCAGTCATGCTGCTGTTACTCTCAAATGCTATGTTTTGTCCATGAGGCAGCACTGAGGAACCTTCCTGACAGCTGTCTGGAAGGATGTGACTGTCTTCATCTGCCCCAAGAGTATCTGCTGCATGGGAAACCTGCTGTTTTCCTACTGCATTGCCTCCCTTTTCTTTTGGCAGAGACTGATACAGTTTAAAATGTTTTCATGTTTTTGAAAGGCTGTGTACTAGGCTGCAGCTCAGAAAACTCTGTGTTGTTCACCCTGCACAGGTCCTGGCACAGAACCTCAAGAGGAAAACTGAGAGGGGCTTGAGTGCATTAAGATGTGATGTATCCAAATAACTGTTCTGTCCCTCTTATGTGTGCCTCCCTACTTTGTTTTTAGCTCTTTTATATCCACCTTTGATGCATTTGAGCTGTGTTTTTCAGGGCTGTCTGACTTTATTATAAGCAGCAAAGATGATGGTTTCTTTTGGGGGGTTTGGGGGACAGGCAGTAATGGGGAGCTGTAGGATTCACTTTGGCTTTCCCAGAAAACTTTTAAGGTGGAAAAACTACAGTTTGAAAATGGCTGCATTGTCTCCCACTGCTGTTCTCACAAAGACAAATGCCAAACTGGAGTGTTTCATGGGCTGCTTTTTTTGTGAAAGGATTTGTGTGGTTGGTTTTGGGGATTTTTTGGTGTGAATGGAGATGGCAACCATCAGTAATATAATTTCACAAAAAGCATAAAATGCCTGTTAAATTCCACCCTCTGAGAATGAAACATACCTACTGCCAAATGCAGATGGGATTTGGCTTTTATTTGCTCTGCCGTGGTACTTGCATATTTGAGGTGAACCAGATGCAAATGGAAATAGCAAAGCTTAATGTGTTAACTGCCAAGTTTATTGAGATACTGGGTGTCAAATTTTCAAAGCACCTCAAGTATGTTGGGGCAGTAAAACTGGCACATCTCTGCTGTTCTTGAACACAACGAGGTTTGTTTTGCCATCATCATCCTAGCAAAAGGCTTCACTTACAGGCTTCTGCTGGTACCCAGACAGGATAGGCAGCACATAAGTGAGGTTAATTTACCCTCTGTTAGTCATGGGAAATTCCCTCATGACCGGGAATCTGCAGTGGTTTGGATTACTCTGTGTGGGGGTTTCTACAAAGACTGGAAATACAGCTAGAAATATGAAGCTAGCCCAGGGGTATAGGGTGTGTAAGAACTTTCAAATGCATCCAATTACCATCATTAGACTGCAAAATTCTCTCCATTACTGTATTAGTGACTTAGGTATCCCAGCTTCACATCAGAAATAGAGCTAATTCAATTTCAACTCTTCCATCTTCATATCAAAACAGAAACTATTTTCTAACAGTGTCTTGGTGTTACTTCCTTACTCTGGCCACATTCTTCACTTTTTCTGGTTCTGAGGACAAACTTTTATGTTGCAAAGGACTTCTCAGATCCTCACTGTTTCGAGCTCTCACAGTTGTGTTTTCCTCTTTGGCTAACAGATCAGTCACCAAATAAGACTATGCAAACTCAAGCAGGTTTAGCTATCCATTTTACTCTTGGAGTTTAAATGAGCTGTTTAGTGGCTCTGATCAAGAATACTCTCAGAACAATCTTCTCAGTTTTTGTAGCCAAATTACAGATTTTAAAATGTGTAGCCTGGTTTTCAGTGGCTCTTCAGGTGGTGAGAGCCTCTTCATTGAATCAGGTGGTGAGATACAGGTGAGCTTGTAAAGGTGAGCTCTGAAACACAACACAAACCTCAACCACATTCCAAATGGAACTTGTACTTCTCATTGCAAGGCCCTGCTGGTTTTATCTCCACTTTCTCCAGCAGTGCCAGTTGTATACTGGATTTAGAGAGCACGTTCACAGCATGTTTGTGCTTTAGAAGTAATGCCTGAAAGCTCCAACACATCAGTAGAGATCAGGCAAAGACCAGATTCACTCAGAGGATCACTAAACAAAACCATAGTCTTGCATCTTCTTATTTTGAGGCAGTGATTTTGCCTTTATATTTAAAGTAAATATTAAATTAAGAAAAAACCTAGAGGTATTGAGACAACTCCAACCTCTTCTGCGCAGTGAAATCAGCCTCTTAATTAGTTCTGCATTTGGGACTTGTCTTGTAAACCCTAAAACGTTTGAGTATGAGCATGTGATGTGAAACCATTTCAGACTCCAAAGTTGTAGAATTTCATTTTACTTTTCCGAGTTCCTCAGTCCTCTGAAAAATGACCAAACTACATCTGCGTGATGTTGTTTAATGTTTTTCTTGTTAATGTTTGTCTTGTTTCAGCCTTAGTTTTGTATCCCAGAAGGATTTTATGAAATACTGCCGACAGAATATAAAATGTTGGATTTGGTGACTGTTTGATGTCCATATGTATTTGCTGCATGACACAATCCATGTGGAGCGTTTTTTCCTCTCTGCACAGTGTGTATCATTAATTAAAGCCTCAAAGGTGTGCATAAATCTAACGCGTGTGGGTGGCTGTAACAGCTTGTGGAAGTGGGAGCATGTGAAAGGCGCAGTTTGGCAGCCTGGCCCGCGTTCGTTCCGGGCCTTCTCTGCAGAGCATGTTTCCTCCGCGGAGCGGATGTGGAGGCCGGGCGCCGTGCAGCCGCTGTGAGTACGGCCGAGGCGGCACCGAGCGCAAGGGGCTCCCGTGCCCTGGGCGAGGCACCGCAAACTTCACATGCAGTGCACGCAGGGCCGCTGCAGCGCCCGCTGCCTTCCCCAGCTCCCGGGCAGGGCTCTGACCCTCCGCGGCTCCAGCCGGGCTGGGGTGGCCGGGCGGCTCCCACACTCCTCGACGGCCGCCGGGACGCACCTGGGCCCGAGCGCCATCGGGGTGGGGCCGGTCGGGGCTGCCCGCGGCG
>JAYDZK010000271.1:7154765-7211592 GCA_034509185.1 Euphonia xanthogaster | reverse complement strand
GCTCCGCGGGCCGCGCCGCCCGGCCGGACCGCGGCTGCCCCGGGCACTTGTGTAATGTGGGCCGGTGGTGCGGCGGGGCGGGGGAGGCGGCCGGGCGGGAGGGGAAATGACATCAGGGAGCGGTGGGGTGACCCGGTTCCGCTCGCACACCCCCCACCCCCCCGCCGCAGGGGGAGGGAGGAAAAAAGAAACTGTCACCGTGGGATTTCATCAGCTCCTTCTGCCTCCGTGCATTTAACCTATTTTTCTTTCCTTTGATTATGTAAGAGGAGCGGTGTAGAGAGGAGCGATGAGTAGGGGTGGCTGATGGGCTTCCTGGGGAGTTACCGGGCTTTTTGTCTCCAGCTGGTCCGCCGAGTTAGCGCTGGGAAATGAGGGAGAACTGTGTTTGGGGGTCTTGCACCTCTTTACGTTGCTTGCACTGCTCCAAATGGTGCAGCACAATGTAGGCGAGGGAGGCAGGGGCTGGAAACAGAAATTGAGCAAGTGTTTTATTTCCCCCTGAGTGAAAAATCAAGAGAAAATTGTAAGTAAAGAGTAAAAATCCTCTTCTGTTGATGCTCTCGTGTAAGAAGGCACCTCTTGATGTTATTAAATCTAAAATACAAGTTTATAGCACAGCGTATTTATATTTTCCTAATATTCATCTTTTAACCTATGCACATTATATTGAGTATTAATTTGAGTTTTGATATTTTGATCTAAAACTTCTTATGAAATTATCCTAAGTTTAAAATATATAAATAAGAAAATGTGGTTTACTCTCTGAAAATTAACTCCTCTTGACTACAGGAATCTTCTCTTTGGAACTGCAAGCCACAGGCCATAATTTAAATCTTTCATTATCTTTGCATAGGCTGGGAATGTAGTATCAAAAATACTTAAGTACTTCTTACAATGCTTATTACAACTAATCCTTACTTGACTCTTGAGGGTTTAGGGAGGAAAATGTGTTAGTGGTGAGTGAAATGTTTTTTTCTTTCCTGTAAGTTGTTAGAAACTGAGATGTTAATAAATATTACTTTAACTTCTACAGCTCAAAAACCTGGTAGTTCTGGTCTAAAATATTTTGGTTGCTGTTACAAATATTTACAAGCATCAGCAAAATAAAACTGGTAATTTAGGGTTAGTTTGCTGTTTGCTTTCTAGACTATGCTTAGATAGAAAATAGAGAATTGGAGCTACCTACAGGGGAGGAAGAAAAGACGTTTGGCAGTGTTGTGTGCGGGGAAAAGAGGAGTGGGGTTCAAGAGCCCTGTCTCCTAGGAACAGGCAGGAGCCCTCTGAAGAGTGGGCTTTTGCAGCAGAGTTCTGCTCAGCAGATAAGCAACTACCTTCACCTTCCCTCAGCTGCACCACGGGGAAAAAGAGCCTTTCCCAAAGTGGGTGTTCCTGTAGCTCTTCTGCATTGCATCACCATCCACCTGGTAAATTTCTGAAGTTCAAATGTGATCATTTAAATTCATTTAATATTTTCTCCATGGATTTTCTCCCCTTGAATTGCTTGGTTCCTGTGGTAAGTGAAGGTTGGCCTGGTCTGGGAGACTATTGTCAGTGAGACAGTCTTGCTAGAATGAAGTGATAGAGGGGCATTTCTGGAAAGCAGTCTGGCAGTTTTGGTAGATGCAAAACTGACACTTCAGGTTGAGAAACTGTGAGTGTTGAGGTGAAAACTAAAATAGGAAAGACAGTATGTCACATGTTCAGGGAGTAATAATACAAACAGTTGCATTTAACAAATAGATCATGATAAGGCCCATAAAAATTATTTTAACTGCTATTTGTTATATACTTTATATGAAGTTAGTTAAATTTCAAAAGTTAGATTTCTTTGATACTGTAGCTTAAATAACTGTCTTTTTTAGCAGGCTTTTTTCCACTATGGAGAGGGGTTTCAGAGAGAAAGATGGACTTGATTAGATTCAGGCTTACTATAAAGAATTGCAATTTCCTATCCATGTTTGGGCCAAACAGAGAGAAATAGTGGTTCCCAAAACAGATATGAGGGTTTGGGGTTTGTGTTGTCATTTGTCCAGAGGTTGAAGTATTTGGTTTTGGGTAAAAACCCCCCAGGTGGTCTGTGTTCCTTTTTGAGTTAAACAGAATTAGAACAACACCACATGCAAGGAAGTCTTAAATGTGTTTCTGTTTAATCTGTTACTTTTGCACTTCTGTTCTTCTGAGCAAGCAGTGGAGTGGTTGTGCTTGTAAGAGCCAGTGAACACTAACAGTTCACATGGGCCTGCTGAAGGTGTCCTCCATGTTCTCTGAAGTGGATTGAGCAGTGTCTCTGTTCTGTCCCTTGATGAATCAGATTTACTTGTGGGGGATTGCTGTGCACCGGTCCTGACCACATCATGTTACCAAGGAAAACACTTGTTAGATGAGTTGTGTGAGAGCTGAACATGGGATGGACTTGTCATCATTGTGGTTAATTAATACTTAAATACATTGCCAGCAATGTGAAATATTCTGACAGTTTTTGTATTTAACTGGCAAGAGGTTTTTTTATGCCATGTGGTGCTGTTGGACTCTAGGAGGGAGCTGCACGTTCAGATGGGGTGAAAATACTGCTGAGTTGTTTTAGGAAAGTGCCTTCTATACTTGAAAATGTAACATTAGAGCAAAGAAATACCATTCTTAGAAGATTTTTCTTAAGGATTCATTGTGTCTTTGGTTTATAAATGTGCAAGTATCTGAATTTTGATTTATTTTAGTGAGTGTGTAGTGCAGAACCTTTGCCCTAATGGCAGTGACATGTGGATGAATGAGTCTAGAAAGAAGCAGATGATGGATCTGTTGGTTGTGTGCAGTGTACATGCCTGGTGCTTGTAGGCCCAGTAAAGGGTGGAAGTAACAATCATTTGTACTAGAGAGGTGGTGAATTGATGTTTCTTCTTTCTTTCCCAACAGAGAATATGAAACAGGAGCCAAAATGACATCCCGATTTGGAAAGACCTACAGCCGGAAAGGGGGAAATGGCAGCTCCAAGTTTGATGAAGTGTTTTCCAACAAACGGACCACCCTTAGTACAAAATGGGGAGAAACCACCTTCATGGCCAAGTTAGGACAGAAGAGGCCCAGTGTCAAAGCAGATATTTCTGAAGTTCCTAAGAAACCCAAAGTTGAAGATGAGGTAACAGAGGATCCATTTGGATTTGACAGTGATGAAGAATCTCTTCCTGTGTCTTCAAAGAATGTGTCACAGGCTAAAAGCTCCTCTCAGCTGGAACCTGGTGAAGCTGCTCAGTCTGAGGACTTCACTCCTCTACTTGAAGCAAACAGCAGAATTAATCAGCCAGACAGTGGAGAAAATGTCGCCCCCAGCAAGTGCATACCTTTTGACAATACTGTTCCTCTCCTGAAAGAAAAGAGCACAAGCAAAAGTGTAGAAGATGGAGAATGCAAGAGCAGCAGTGCTAAACTTGTAACTGCAGGTTTGTTTGCTCAACTGTCCATATGCTTCTGGTTTCCTCTGATTTTTGCTGATCTCCCTTTAGACTTCGTGTTTTCAAGGGATTTTTAAGTATTCTGATAAAACTGTGGGGCAATTCTTAATTGTAAGCAATTGTAGAGTGTACTCTAACCAAAAGCTCTAAGGAGCATTCTGTGTTGTGCACACTGCTCTGAGGTCTTTGCTGCTGTAATCTGTGTGTCTGCAGATGGAGGTACAGTGCTCTAGCTTCAGGGCAGTATGTTACTCCAGTTATTCCATAAAATGGAATAATAACGTTCCTTTGCTAAAATTGCTGTGTGCATGTGTGGTTTTTAAACACGTATTTTGAATAGTGATGAGTTAGTGGTAGTAGAATTTGGTGTGGGTATGTGTTTGCAGCCATGAAGGTGCAGATACAGCTTAGGCCATGCTTTGCTTGATTATTTTGCTGGAAAAGTAGTTTTCTGAACTTCAGCTGCACAAACATTTTCTGTTTGTAATTAGCACAACTATATCAGTGTGAACATAAAGAACTTCAGAGCTGTGAAACTGCATTCTGTCAGACTTCCTTTTAGAGGGGTTTTAGGGCTCTGGAGTGTTGGTAAGATAGCTTAATACTTTTCAGAGGGGAGTTCACAGGGCCCATGGAGCTGAACAGCACTGTAATTTTCTTCAAGTCGTTCTTGGAAAAGATCAGATGTTGTTACATCTCATGAGAGGTTTTTGTATAATGGGCTGATTAAACCACAGCTTCTATAATTGGGTAGAAGATCACATTAGATGAACCTAGATGAAGATGACACCTACTGACTTGCTCTGGGTTATCAAAATCAATTTTAATGAGAAGAACTTATATAACTTTGATTTCTCAAATATATTTGACCCAGGGATTAGAAATTTGAGTGGACTTGTTCAGTTGTTAATGCATTAAACAAGAAGATACCAAACAGTAGAAGATAGTCACAGTTCAGTTATTTTTTTATATATATGTTAGGGATCTACTTCAAGAAAACCCAGGAAATGCTGATTTGAGCTATAGTTTGAGCTACATTTGTAGGATGTTTAATTGTCTTTTGATCTTGCTCTTTATCTTTGCTGCTAAAATATTTCTTGCTTTCATATGATTTTCAGCAGTTGTCTTTAACTATGATTCATCCTCAGACTGGAAATAAAAATTATGGGATTTTAAAGTTTGAATATAGTTTTCATAAGAAATGGAGTAAGTTCATCTCCCAATATTTCTAAGGGGAAGAAATAGTGAGTTTCCTTGGTTTTAGTGAGGGATTGTAGTGCAACAGGTTTTACAGTGAAATGGTTTCCTTGAAGGCAGCCTCTGTCAGAACAGTATTTTTCAGGTTGGAAAAGAAAGTGAGAGAGCTGTGGGGAGAAAATGTGATAGAGCTCTGAAAATTCATCATGTGTGAAAGGCCACGAGGAACAGACTTGAGCAGTTTCATTGGTGCTTCCTGATTCCAGTGCCGTGGAAAATAATAAAATACAATATTTAGCACAGAAAAACTTGCTTATTTAAATTCTAGAACTCCTTGCTAGACAATACTGTGTATATCATAAATATACAGCTCTGAACAGGAGGAAGCTGATGAATCTTGGTGGGTAAGTCCTTTCAGCTTTTGAGTGTGCTGGTGTTCTGAATGCAGAGGGGGAGGTTACTTAAACAATAGTTTACTGAAGGAGTTCTGTTCTGCAAGATGTTCTGAAGTATTTGTTACTGATTCTGGCAGTTCAGCCAGAAGTAGTGAAGGACAAGCTGTATCTTGATCTGATGGTTCTATCCTTTCAGAGTCTATTACATCCTGTTGACATCCAGTCAAATGAAGATAAAAACACTTTTCATATTTTTCTTTAGAAATGAAATCAGCTGCAAAGGAATCTTTGCAGAGCATCCTCAGAGGGTCTTTGGTTTCCTTACCCTTATTTAAAGACTGCAGTCTTGGTGGTAGTGTTTCTTTTTGTCAGCTAGTGTAAGTAAAACTTGGATTGTTTAAGCTGCTGTTATGCTTGTGTGTAAACTGATCCAAAATAAATAAAAGTGGTCTCTGAGGACGTTGCTCAGCACACTGAGCAATTAGAGATAGTGGTGGATAGTCAGCCAGTGTAAATGTAGGCACTTCAAAGGCTTCTTTGTTGTAGTGACTGTTCAGTAAAGTTTAACAGGGAGGCTCTTTCAAAACTACAGAGAGTTAATTTGATTGATTTGGGATAGGGTTCTGGAGGATGAAGGGACTTGGGAGGAGTGTGATAGTGTATGTACCTCAACTGCTTACATGTCCTTGCCCTCCCCATAATAATTTTTCCCTTCTTGGTGACTCTTGACCTCCACCAGGTTCAACCAGATTTGTCCAAAGGGCTCAGAGATCCTTGAGACAACAAGCTTGACTGTTTCTGACGAGGAAAGGAAGGGGTGGGGGCTGGGAGGGAAAGCAGGCAGGTAGAAGAACATCAGTATTCCCAGTGTAAGGAAGACTGCAATGGGAGCTCAGCCTTAACCCACATACAGCACTGTATCTCTGGGTGTGGGAAACTAGGCTGTGTTGGTACTGGTGTTGAAGAAAGTGCTTGTTAATTTGTTTTAAAGTGCAATTTTCTAGTTCTTCTCCTCATACTGCTTAGACAGTGCATGAGTAAAGGTCTCAGGACTCCCAGAGAGCATGAGCCATTGTTGTGTCTTAATTCTTAACATAGGTGAAGATAATGCTAAGAGTTAGACTGAGTTGAAAAATGTGACTTACCATGGCTGTGCACAGACTGAGGTACAGTTAATTCTGATCCAGTTGTATTATCCTGCCTCCGTGGCCATTTCTCTGGACATTAAAATGAAGGTGATGCCATGTCAGTTAATTTTAGCTAGTGTTTGGTATTAAAAAGCAGTTGATTTGGGGATTTGTTTTAGTAGTTGTGCAGCCGTGTTGAGGATCTGTATCTTTTGTTTAAAATGGTAGAATTTGCTGATCTTTTTTTTTTTTTTATAGCCTTCAGCTAGTGCTTGTAACAATCTCATTTTAAAGGCTTTGAGAAGCTCTTAATGTGGAAAGCTTCTCATAATCTCACCCTAATGTTGCTTGATCAAGACTTAATACTGTCTGATGAGTGTCTATGAGTAATCCTGTATGTAGCAGGTAATTTGCAGATGGGGTTTAGGTAAATTTGAAACAATGAAAGACTATTCAGTATTAATAGTTACTGTTAGGTGATCTTTGGGAAGGTAGGGAGAACTTGGTAGCTGGGAAGTAACTTGTGTCATTAGAAAAATATCACACTTTATAATTCATATAAAGCAAAAATGCAGCTACTTTAAAAATGAGAGGTTTTTTGAGACAGTCTTACAGTAGGGTAAGGTAAAAACCTTCAGAACAATATTTGGATTTTTGAAACAGTCTAGTGGGATTTCTTTTTTTTAACTGTTAAAGTTGTTCTGTAAGGCATAAACCCAAATAGTATTTGACACAAGCTTTGGTGTAAAAACATGGCCTTGCAGAGCAAAGTTTGTACGTTTGCTCTTTTAGAATATTTGCTAGCTTGTAGGTTGAATTAAGATAGTACAGTTTTTCAGATGAAAATTAATGTCAAAGTTTGAATTTTAGGAGTTGCTATGGCATTTCATAGTTACATTAGTGTATCAGGATGTTTCACTTTGGACAGCTAGTTTGCCTGCTCTGGGTATTTCAGTTTATGGAAATACTTCTGGCATTGTAGTGAGTTTGCATTTTGACTCTGGATGCTGTGATGATCTGCTGGCTTTTGCTTTTGTGCACAGTGCTGAGCTCTGTAACCGAGGCCTTCAGAGGGTCTGTCCAAGGGGTTGATACTCTTCATCAGAGAAGTCACTTGGGTTGAGAGATGTTTGTCATCTCTGTGTACTTCATGTTCTGGTTTATAGACTATGAGAGAATATTCCTTTCCTGCATTAATTCTAAGTAAAAAAAAATTACATATTTAATTATGCATTAGGGGAGAAGTATTTTAATTGGCCATGGATTAAATCTGGTTTGTTTTAGAGCCTATCAATTTATTTCTGGAAAATGTGTTTTGCTTGCTATGGTAGAAATAGAATGGCTTAAAATATTTTCTCAGACTATGGAATGGTGTAGGAATCGTGTCCCTTTCTGCTGTGTTGTAATGTGAAGTATGGATTTTGTGGTTGTTGTGTTGGCAGTGACTTTTGAGGAGGCTCTTTATGATTAAAAGATCACATTATTTTCTTTCCCCTTAACATCTAGAGCAATAATGAAAACAGCTATTCCTCATCTTACCGTTTGTTCCTGTGTACTGCTATTCAAACAGGTTTTGCTCTGGCAGTAGTTTTGCTCTTGGTGCTGTAAGAGAGCATTTGTCTGACTGCTGTTTGATTCTTTGTTTTTCTAGATAGTTCTAAATGCCCTCATTTTTCACCTGGGGCCAGTGCACTTACAGGTAGCAAATGGAAATGCCAAGTGTAGCTCTTGAGAGCACATGCTTCTGCAGTAGCACAGGGGTATGGCTGTGCTCAGCTGTGTCTTGGCCCAGGATGCAGAATCTGGTTGTGCTTGGTTGCTGGAAAAGCACAGAGTGCAGAGAGTAAATTGCAGAAAATGGGTGCCCTTGAGGCAGGAGATGCTTTAAGTCATCGAGTCTGTTCCTGACATACTATCTTGGCAGTACCTTAGTGACTCTGGGCAAAGCCTCTGCATCCTGCTTATGTGGGTGGGGAGCCCTATCTTTAGAGTTAAGTTTCAACTTCCCAAGTGCACATTTGTTACATAATTGCATTTGACCACCAGATTGGTCAGGGTATTCCTTTCAAATTGTTTTTAAACTTGTTTTGTGTTTAACACTGACATGGACATTGAAAATAACAGACCAGAGTAATATCTTCCTTCTTCTGCAGAGTTTTTGAGAGTAATATTTACTTTGTGAGAAAGAATTTCAGTTTAGTCATTTTCCATCCAAAAGTGGAGCAGAGTTGGGGGAACCTGAATGAGGCTTGAGCATTTGGCAGTCTTAGGAGACAGCTGGCAGCAGCCATGATTAAAAAGAACTGCAGCTGTGCTCTGGTTGGGTCAAAGCATTAAGAAACTGATAGAGAAGGGGAAAGGTCTGCCAGAAAATGTGTGCTGAGAGAATTTCAGTGTTTTGAGGTTTGTTTGGATGGTAGTAGTTAGGATGGATGTGTGGATAGCTGGGGTTTATCCACAGGTCCTCTCTTCTTTAGTTGCTTTTTGGTAAGTTTTCCCCTTTTGAAGATATCCCCTTTCCCCTTACAGACAGAGTTTTGTTGCTGTATCAGTAGCCCGTGTTAAAACTGCTGTGATTATTGGTCTCTTCTTTTTTTTTTTTTTTTTTTTTCCCTCTGCTACTTCTTTAGTGGTGGCCTGTTGTTTTTTTCCTGGGGTGTTTTTCAAAAGTCTGAAATTGTTGAAATTCTGTTTAAATCTCAGTGTTTATACTTGTTTGCTAAAATGACGATACAGAAAAATACCCCAGTGTTTAGGAGAGAATCTGATTTCTGCAACATATTTTTCCTGATGACAGGACATTTCATGCTGTGTATGTCCATGCACAGAGTACGTGGAAATTTCTTCCCTTAATCTATAATTCCCCTTTCCTATGCAACAGTAAATTTTGCAATCCATACTTTTAAAATCAGTCTTTCTTCATAGCCTTGTACAATGAACAGTTTTTAAAAGATCATACTTTTAACTGCTTCTTAGTTTTCATGGTTAAAAAGTGGAAATAACTTTGCATTGAAAACAGTTGGTCAGTGCTTGTGGGAGAAGAAAATCCCTGTTCAGTTGCACACCTCTGAAGTGGGCCAAAGCATGCAGGCAAGCAGAACCCAGTAGGTGAGGAAGCTATTTCAGGCTCCAACTGCTGCAGTCTTACTAATTGGATGGAAAATGTTCTTCAGTTTCAAACTTAGTTCATCTTTTCATTTAAGAAACTGCTGCTGTATTTATGAAATGAGTACTGTCTCAATTCAGACTGACTTAGCCTAAGTATGCATTGGTTTTGACAGTTGTGCTTGTTGCTGTGTTATAGAGTGCTTTAGTGTTTTCCCATAGCAGCTCACCCTAGAAAAGCTGGTGAAAACAGGTATTTCTGGCGTGTGTGAGCCCCTCGTGTTGCCCATGTTTTAGCAGTTGTTTATTTTTGGCTTTCTCCTGCTGCTCTGAGCAACAGATGCCCTTCTTGGAGTGAGGAGGAGTGTGTCTCTTTCATTGGGCTTTCCATGAGAGGTGAGCACATGTCAGGTTCTGACAACTCTTGTACTACCAAGTGTGGCAGCTCTTCTGCCTGTAGTGTTTTTCCCCCTGAAGGTTTGCTGGGAAGGCAGTTGGGCTGAGCTCAGTTGTGCTGAGCTCACTGAGCTTGGTTTGGCCAGGTATGTACAGATTGATTTGAAGGTGGTATTGAGAGGTGCAGTGGTGTCAGGTGCAATGAAAGATGAGAGAGCAAAATACCTAGTGATGGCTAGCCAAAGAACTAGAAGAAGAGAGGGTAAGACAGTTGCTGCTTCAAAAACCATCTTGTCATACTATTAAAAATATTGCCTGAGCTAAAGGCAAGGGGTTAGTTCAGTGAGTATTTTCTGCACAAGAGGGAAGGTGGCCATGTCAGCCTGCAGCCCTGTGAAAGGCTTCCACTTCCATTTAAAGATACAAGGACATTTTAGAGATGTGTACACTGGCTGCCAAGTGTACAATCATGACCCAACTTCTCAGAATGCCTCCTGGTAGCACATCTTCCCAGTGGAAAAAAGTAAATGAGGAATTACTTGTGTGGCTGAAACAGGGGTGCAAGGCTGGAAGCAATAACGCTGTGGGTGGGGTTCAGCCTTTCCCGGGCTGGAGCCAAGGCAGTGGGGGGTGTTGTGCCAGCAGCATGTTTTGAAAACATGAAAATCTTGTTAGGCTCAGGGAATGAAAATAATGGTCTGTTGGAGATGCTGAACAGTGTGTTACCAGACTGACAGATGCATCCAGGTGATTTGAGAGCAGAAGAGATGTCTGAGGTGTCTTCTGTCTCATGTTTGGAAGAATACCTAACTGAAAGGGACTCATAGTGTCATTAGTTAAGACTGTGTAAGAAAGAAATTAATTTTTTATATAAATTGCCTTAGAATTTTGGTATTCAGGGTGCTGGAAAAGGAAACGAGACAAGGAAATGATTCTTAAGGAAAATAGTGCTGTCATGGCAGTAAATTAAATCTCCCCACTTTAGGGTTTTCTGTGACTTTTTTCCTGTAAAATAAGGTGCCACTTAAAACATCTGCAAAGAGTCAAACAGTGTCTGTCTCATCTGCATACAGACTTGTTGGGAATTCTGTTCTTAAGAATTTGTAATCATAGCTGTGGATGTGGTTCTATAATTTTAACTGTTTTAGAGAGTATCAACCATGAAACTGGTATTGAGAGTCACATCTTCCTGTCTTCTGTTCATTCTGGCTAACAGGCATTGCTTTTCAAGATCTCATAGGCATTAATGGATACTTAATTCACATAAATTTTGCCCATTTCATAAATCGTTTCCATGGGCTTTTTTTTTTTCCTGAGTTTTCCAGTTCTTCAGTCCTAGACAGAAAATAGATCAAGGGAGTTTAATCTGCAACCTTTTCTTCTTACCAATCAAAACATTTCATTTCCTATGCATAATGAAATTTGTTCTCTAATTTGGAAAGAAGCATGACTTCTCTGCAGTTCCTGGTTTTCTGACCAAACCAGAGATGGCATTCTGTGTGTCTCAGTTGGGCTGTCTCCCTGGAAATGAGGAGTGTGATATAAGCACCTTTCCTTTAGCTGGTCAGCTGAAGGTTGCAGGCTGAAGTGACGTAGCTTTATGCTTGAGAACGTTGGTGATGGTGTAATGGAGCCATAATAAATGTTTCCAAGTGCTCAGGGACATCAGGCAGAGCAGTAGCTCATAATGAGCTTATCAAGCTGTTCCCTCCATCCTGTGTCAGGATCTGTTCCTGAGCTGTAGCCTGTTAATTCTATGTGCCCTCAGTAGCTGGAGGGCTCTGAGGGCCCTGCGCTCAATTCTTGTTTTGTTTTCCTGCCACCATGTCTTGGTGTCTGTTGGAAATCAGGAATGTAATATTGGCATCGTGCCACCTGCCTGCTCTCAAGGTTTCATTGCTGCTGACTACCTTTAATATTAATACTAAAAGGAAAGAAGCATAGTGCATTTGTTGATTTGTTTCTTGTGAATAGTAATCATGTTTCTCTCATTATTACAGTGAAGGCTTGTACAGCTCCTTACACAGCCCTGAAGGAGTGTAAGGTTTCATGCTGCAAAGGCTGCAGAAGGCCATAGGCCTTTTGTTTGTAGCATGGAGGATACTTTGCTTGGCTTTAATTAAGAGAGAAAACTAAGTTCAAGGTAGTAGGGCTAGCATGTAACACTGGCAACTTGTCCATGAGTACATAGGAAAAAGGAAGCATTTATTTTGCATATGTGATAATACCAAGAGTAATATTGATTGTCCTTTTGTGTTCTTCAGTTTTGTCCTAACATTTGTGCTATTCAAGTGGTTTTGATCCAGCTTGGTGTGGTAAAGAGAGATCTCAAAGGCAGGGTGCTGTTCCAGGTGCCATCTGTGCTCTTGCCTGCCTGCTGCCTGCATGGTGGAGAGGCAGAGGAGGTTTCAGCTGGGTCCCTAATCCCTGGGAGGGCTGAGCTGCCTGCCTGCATGGTGGAGAGGCAGAGGAGGTTTCAGCTGGGTCCCTAATCCCTGGGAGGGCCGAGCTGCCTGCGTGGTGGAGAGGCAGAGGAGGTTTCAGTTGGGTCCCTAATCCCTGGGAGGGCAGCAGCAGGGCCGAGCTGCCTGCGGGGTGGACAGGCAGAGGAGGTTTCAGCTGGGTCCCTAATCCCTGGGAGGGCAGCAGCAGGGCCGAGCTGCCTGCGGGGTGGACAGGCAGAGGAGGTTTCAGCCGGGTCCCTAATCCCTGGGAGGGCAGCAGCATGGCCGAGCTGCCTGCAGGGTGGAGAGGCAGAGGAGGTTTCAGCCGGGTCCCTAATCCCTGGGAGGGCAGCACATGGAGCTGGCACATGTCGTGGTGCGTGAGCCGCTGTCCCCTGCCCAGCCACAGGCTGCTGCCGAGGAGGCTGCGGGGGATGATGGTTGAGTTGTGGGGCAGCTTTGCCCTGGGAGCCCTGCCTCTGTTCAGGGTAGAAATTTACAGCAGGAGGCCTTGTTCTCACAGCCCAAGATCCTGCTCTGTGCTCCGAGTAACATAAAAATAGCAAATGAGGGTCTGCAGCTCTACCACTGAATAGTTAACTAAAACATGTAATGTTTGACTGTAGGCAATTAGTGTTAGACTGTTAATGATGATTTGGTTTTTACAGAGCTGAAATGATGTTTGCAGACTTGGAGCCCCCGTCACTTAGCCTTGTAAGTTAAATGGAAATGAAAGGAAAGTGAAACAGGGACTAGGCTGGAGGAGGGATGCTATGGTTGCTTGGTGTTCTTGGCCAGAAGAGTGTTTGGTTTCCTAAAGGATTACTTTACTTTGTTTTGGATTCCATTTTGGTATATGCTATACCTGAAGAATCAGGGTATGAATTGTTAACTCATAGCTTCACTATTTGGTGGAGAGAGTTTTTTATCTTCTCTCCAAACTTAAGTGTTTCCTCTGCAAACTTTTACTGTTATAGGTACTTAAAGAACAAATTTAAGTTGAAATGTGAGACATTTTCGTGTCAGAATTGTCAGATGTTGAGCTGTAGGATGTAGATTTCTTATCTCTAAAACAATTAATTACGCTTAAAAAAAAAAAAAAGTGGACTTTTTAATTCTAGAGTTGCATTCTTCATTTTGTCCATGATCTTAAGACTGAAAAAGGAGGAGGCAGTACCACTGACTATCTGGTAGTCATGAGGCATTTCTTGTTGAATGTATAGAGTAACATTTGTTCTGTCTAACGAGTGCTTATAGGGTTTTTTTAAAATAGGATTGGAACAGAAAGTTATCTCTATATCCATCTAGTCTGTCTTAAGTTTTCCATATAGGTATAGATGTATATTCCTTATATGTTTTCGGGTTTGTTACTGAGAAAGCAGTGGGCTTTTGACAGCTCTGTAGCATTCCTGCTGTTTGAGTGTTTGCATGTATCTATATATATTATAGAAGAGTGTAAATTTTATTGCCTTATGTAAATTTACTATCTTGCGTTGTCTGAAATGGAATTTTTTTTCTCTAGTGGTAACTTGACTAAGGTTACTTGGAACAATAATCATCATCGCTTATATCACTTAAAGTGATATATATATATATAAATCACTTTACAGATTTAGTAATATGCATCTCTGTGTGTGTGAAAATGTGTCAAGAGTGGTAGTTTTATTTTGGCTTTTTTTTTCTTAATTTATCAGCAATGCTGAAGACATCTGTCTCGTGAAGTGACATAAGCTAGAGCATGAAATAAAGCAACTTTTAGTGCTCTAAACAGAAAATAAATCATGATTACCACAGAACATTGATATGGTTCCTAGGAATACAGTGTTTGTACTTGGGGAGGGGGTTATGCTGTTGCTGATTTTAAATTACTTGGGAGAGTTATTCTGGTATTTGAGCCCCCAGAGAGCCTAATTGCAGTTAAAAATGGGAGGAGAAGTTCCATTCTCTCTTGGACTACAGAATATTTAACAATTCACCATGAGTTCATTTTCTCATGTTTTTTTTCCTACAGTCATTCTAGCTTCTGCTGTAGTAGTTGCTGTCAATAAGGACTGTAATTTTAAAAATCAGGGTTATTGGAATTACAGTTCCTGTACACCTTTGGGCAATTAGGAAGTGATTAGCAGTACTTTCTGGTATTGAAGGTTCAGGCTGACAGCTATTGACCCACTGATGAGATGAGAACAGTGGCTTGACAAAGGATCTTTAGAGGAAGTATTCCTCTAAATGTCACTGCTTAGTTTTCCAGTGATGCATTGTGATGATCCAGTTTTAAAGCCAGACTTTCTGCCTGGTGTACGCTAAAGAGTTCAGTGGTTCCATTTTCCATCAGCCATGCTTATTATTGGAGATGGAAAAACCTCCCTGGTGCAGTTACTAAGACTTTTGAAGTACTGTGTGTTTTTAAAAATTTGGTGCCCCAGAATCAAGGGGGAGGTTAACTGCCACTTTTTTGCTGTTTAGGAGAACCTTGGTGTGCTGTATTAAATGAGGAACTGAAAGGTAAAATTGAGATGCAACACTTTGTTGGTACTTAGGGAATCTGCTGAGACAACTCAAGGTTCAAAGCTGCTGATGTGCTGGGTTACACAAAGGCTGCACAAGTCCTGCTGTGACCATCAAGAGCTGTTAGTGCTCTTTGCCTGGTAGCATTTCTTGGGAGTATAGGAAGCCAAGCATCAATAAAGCCATTTGACTGGGCTACAATGGATTTGTTATTTATTAGTCAGCCGAGCTGACTGGAGAAATTGATTTTGATGACATTTACATGAGGAGAAAGAAGTTCCCTTAGATATGGAACAGCAATGGTGAGGCTGCAAAACAGTGTATTTTAGCAAGGAAGTCTGAAAATGTTTTAGATTTCATTTGCTGTTTTTCATGCCTAGAGTGTTGTGGTAGTCTTCAGCTTCAGAATAATATTAAACATATGGGAGAAAGGAACATACTGTACACTGTCAAACCCTCTCCTTGATTACAGAAAGATTCATTTTGGTTGTGCCTCTTGGATCAGGGCAAGCATGAGCTTGAAATGGGAATAACAATATTGCTTGTATAACATATTGATACTGAAGACTAATAACCAAGATTCCATCACAGAGATGGCAGGGTTAGGGTTCCTTGTTCTTTGAGGAATTTAGCTTTGACTTTTGCATTTCATATATTCTGTGAAAAGCTTTTTTTTATTTCTAGCTGAGTATGTATAACTTCTGTGACAGATCTCAGCAGGACTCCAGAAATCCTAGATGCAGTTTGTCAGATATTACTTGTCCTGGTTCCCTGAGGAGTTTTAGCAGGGATTAAACCAATTTCCTGCAAAACTGGATTTGGTAGCCATTTCTTCTACTAGAATTTTCAGTACCTTAAAGTTCTTCTATAAAACATATGTGCAAGGATGGCATTTAGATGATGCCATTTTAATTTGTAAACAAGTGAGCCAAAGTCCCTGGAATGATGCTGATGCTTGTTTCGCTCATCAGGAGGTTGCCATCTTTTGGTCAGTGCTGTGAAACTTCTGTGCCACGTGGGTAAATGGAAGCTGATGAAATGCAGTGAGGTCAGGACTAGTGCTCAGGAGATGCTTTGGCCCTTCATTTTACTGATCGGTTTAGGAAGCCTTTGCTGCCTAAAAAACGTGAACCTTTGGGGTTGCATTCTGCCCGTGGAACCCCTTTTATTGCAGTGGTGTTCTGCACATGTCTTCTGAGCACATTCTCCTCCAGCATTTCTGTTGTCACTTGGCCCTGTCCCAGTTGCTTCTGTGTATTATTCAGTTTATGCCATCAAGTGCTACTCTTCTCTTTGTCAGACTTCTTATCTTGCTTCTCCTGGCCCAGGCAGCCATTTCAGGGCCAGGAGTAACGGCAGGCACCTGGGTTCCTGTGCTTGCTGATACTGTCTCAGACATTTCCAAGAAACTCTTATTTCATGGAAATACCCCTGTTATATTGCTGCATGTCTGTGTGTGTGTGATGTCAGCAGGATGGCAGATGCAGTTATCATGAAACTCTGGTACCAAATGCACTGTGCTTTTGTTGGTATTCAGGGAGAACAAAGGGAATGCTTTCCCTCCAGTACAGAGGACAGCAGGTGGAAGACTGAGTGCTCGCATTGCTTCCTGGCAGTGCTGTTGTGTGGGTGCTAGTTGGCTGGAAACAAACCTTAAAAACTGACTTCTTATCGTGGAACTTTTTCTCCTGGACAGTGTAGGATGTGAGTGTGGCTATGGGTTGGAGAAGTGCAAGAATAACTTTGGCTGCAGCTCTTCTCCAGAGATGCAGAAATTCATTGCATAAACCTCCATTTCAGAAGCGATAGAATTAAAATTTGTGATGAGAACTGCATTTTTATATTTCTTTTGTAAGTCCAGATATTTTCATTTAGAGCAGCAAAATGAAATGACAGTTGAAGTTGTTTGCTGTTTTATTCAGGGTACAAGAAGGAAATTATTTCCTTACATAATAGACAATTTGTAGTTGTTCTTTAGTTATTCACTGTAAGTCACTTGTGTGTCAAACTTCAGCAGCAGTCTTTTCTGAAAATTTCACCACTAAGTTTCTCCTTTTTTGTGTAATTTGCCTTGGTAAATAAGTGGTTGTATTTAGGGTTTGCCACTGTCTTTTACATGATGCACATATTTTCAGAGTGACACTTCAAGGGGTTTTTTTTGGGTAGACATTGCAAGAAGACTTTATTGTAGGAAAACTTTTTAGCTGGAGGGCTTAAAAAGTATAAACCAGGTGGATCAAGACCTCTAATATTTTCTGTCAATGATCACTGAATGTGTTTTCTTATATTGTAACTTTCCAAAGTTGCCTGCATGGGTGACTATTTTTTTACTATTCCATTTTAGTAATAAATATATCTTTTCTTGTAGATAAAATCCAGAACTTGAAAGAAGATAATGGGAACAGTCATTTCATCTATGACAATGCTGGAGACAGTAATAAAACCAATGCTGAGACTACAGACACTTCTGGATGCAACACTGAAGCCAAGGACTTGCCTGATTCTTGGGACTCCCACGTGGGAAAACCAGCAGATTCTGCATCAGAAACATCTCAGACCAAGGGGCCACTAAGAACTCACTTGTATGAATGGGAGGATGAAACTGAAGACACCAGAACTGGAGAGTATATATTAGCTTTTGACAATGATCATCTCTCAGAGGTGAAGAGCAAGGATGAGGAGTGTGATAAAGAAGATAGTGAAAATCCAAAGGAAGCCATTAGTGAAGAACTTGTGCAGACTATTCCTAGGCCAAGCAACTGTAGGACATATTGTCGATCCAACAAAGCAAAACTGCAGGGGGCAACAAACTTTGACAAGCTAATGGATGGCACTAGTCAGTCTTTATCCAAAGCAAACAATGAGTCAAATAATGATGGTCTGAACGCAGGAAAAAAAGTTTCTTTAAGTAGTGGGACCAGTTTTAGAGGGACGGTCGGACGGACTAGAGACTACACTGTTCTCCACCCATCGTGCTTGTCAGTTTGCAATGTCACCATCCAGGACACCATGGAGCGCATGGATGAATTCACCTCAGCAGCCCCCACGGACCTGGGCGAAGCTGGGCGCTTGAGGAAAAAGGCAGACATGGCCACCACCAAATCTACAACCCGGTTCCGACCAAGCAATACCAAATCCAAGAAGGATGTCAAGTTAGAGTTTTTTGGGTTTGATGATCAAGACGAGGGAGGGGGAGATGAAGGCGCCTCTAGAAGTTCTGGGAGTTCCAATTACAAAATCAAGTACTTTGGGTTTGATGACTTGAGTGAAAGCGAGGACGAAGATGAAGAGTGGCAGGTAGCAGAAAGGAAGGCCAGCAAAAAGAGAAGTAGAACTGTACCGTCTGCTTCCCTCCAGTCAACCTCTGATGGCAATGAAAACTGTTCCCAGGATAGCCAGCTCAGCACTAATGCAGGTCAGTAGAACTTTTTTGGAACACATGGGTGGCATTTAATTGACTTCAATGTTTTGTTCTTTTTGCAATGTTTGTAGGAATTTGCCCAACAATACTGATTTGGAAACCCAGCAGTTAAACTCACTTGAAATCTAACAGCTAAACTTACTTCTCCTGTGGTCCTGTCTGGTGTTTCATATGTCTCTTGAAGTATGCTTTATACTCCTTGATCTCTTGCCAGAGGTAGAGGGCTTTTTTCTTTCCCAGTAGAAGATTCGTACCTTTTTGGTGTGTTGAGCAGAAGCCTCTATGCCTGGAAGGCAGGTATCCTCCCACAGAGCCTCCAGATCAGCCCACAATTGCAGAGCTGAGTGCACACATTTAAGTAGCTCTTTAGGAATGGGGAATATCTTTTTCTGGTTTTGAATCTGTCTGTAGGCAGTTTGGACCTTTCTCAGGCTCCATCTTATCTGAGGATGCCTGACTCAAGGGAGAGGCTGTGGGGACCCATGGAGTGCCAGTTAGATAGCTGGCTTTGGGAGCGCCTCTGCACGTTTGTTTCTGCTCTTGTTTTCAGTTTTTAGGTATCTCCTTCTGTGCAGGCTGGGGAGTGGGGTGTGTGTGTACTCACACTCATGTATATGAGTAAAACTGTGGACGTGGCAGCTGCTGAGCAAGTTCTGGTGGTTAAAATCCTTTGTGAAATGAGACTCGCTTGGTGGTAGGTTGGGTCCTGTGTGCTGCTGAAGAACAAAAGGAATACCTTTGGAAGGTTGATTTTAGCTCTTCTGTTTTGAAAAATCTAATACCAGAGAATCACTTGTGTTGGAATAAATATTTCAAAACACTGCCACTGTTCTACAGAACATTCTGGTTCTCCATTTTGGAGCATGAAGCGTGAGAAGTTTTATCAACTCACTGAAGCTGTTACATTTTAAGACTTTGGCCAGATGTATTTCATTGTGATAGGAAGAGAGGGTTTCAATCTAGCTTTGCAAATGTTGGAGAAGCTAGGGTTTTTTCCTACAAATAGCTTCTGCTAATGTAATCCAGAAATAAAAATTTCACAGGAAAAAATGTTCATTTCTCTGTTCTAATTATAGCTGTTTCTAAAACCAGAATTTTCTGTAAGCCTTTTAATCAAAGTAAATGTGTCACCACTAGGGTTTTTTTGTGGATTTGAAAGGAACAAATGAATACTGATGTTGTACAAGAAGATTGTTTCCAAACAAAAAAAAACATGATTTGTTTTCATAAAATTTACTTATGATGAGACACTTGGGTTCCAGCCTCTTTGGAAAATGGATTTGTCTTACAGGGCTGCTTAAGAAGTACTCTTAGTCCCTGTCTTTAATGACTTCTTGTTCAGCCATTTATTCCAAGGGAAAAATTGGCTTGTACAGTTAATGCAGCTGAGATGCTGACCCATCAAATAATCCTTTCAGCAGCTGTCCTCAGAAGTCTCAAAATATCCACACTTTGCATTTGGCACTGCATTCACCAAGCAGGCCTTTATACTCCCAGGTATCACAGATGTTTTCTCTGAAATATTTTCCTAATAGATTTCCATGGCACAGGGGAATGTAAATTCATGTTTTGTTAGTTCTTAATGCACTTCTCCAGTTCAGGTAAGAGCCGCCTCTCAATCCCTCTGCTGGGAGATGCTTCCCCTTCATTTTGCATCTCCTTAGCTCATTTGATTCTTTTGTGCTGCAGTTGGCAGGTGAGATTTGGCTTGCAGGTTTTTTTCTGAAATTTGAAAGGGTGATGCTCTATTAGGTACAGATTATGAAAATAGGGAGTCTGATAGTGCCCTAAAATTTGTGGGACTCCTTGCTGAAGTTCACACTATTTTCTCTCAGACGTTTGCAAATTGTAACAATTGTGATTGCTCAGAACAACCATGATAAGAGTCCTTAAATATAGTGATGCTGAGCCTGAGAATTTCTCAAGAACTCCCTGGATCTAAGCCTGAAGTTGCAGTAAAATGTGACATTGCTCTAAGGTATTGTCTTTGCATACTGGAAAAAGGTGACTTCTGCATCCATGAAAAATGCCAGCTTTGACTCCAAGCCTGAGAAACAGCTTTTAGAACATCTTGCACAATAAAACTGTCCTGAAATGTTGAACAGTACTGAGAGGTGCTAATGCTACCTGAGTTCTGTATGTGCTGTTCTTTCTTTGTTCTCATGAATAAAGGCCCAGATAAAAATCCAATGTTCCTGTTGCAGGTTGACTGGTGAAATGCCAGACTGCCGCTCTGAATTTCAGCCCTGGAAAATCCCAAGACTGATTTTGGTGTTCTGTGCATGGAGAATGTTACATGGCATAATCAGTTTTTCAAGAAACTTGATGCTTTCTGTCACAGGCTTACTTTGCCATAATACTGATTTGGTTACTTGCCATAATTTAGGTGTATTTTTATGAAGCAGAACCTTTTTATTTTAGAACCTTAATTTGAAACATCTGATGAAATTTTCGTAATGGAACATTATAAAGACTTCCTTCTAGTCTAGTAGTTCTAGTAACTAACTAACAGAGGGAAAGTTACTTTTAACAATACATTTTTAAATGTTTTGACAAACAAAATTTAAGAAAGCGTAAGGACTACAGGAACAGTATTGTTAGTGCAGGAAAAATTGCAAAACAGATCAATTCAGTTTTGGTTAGACTGTCTTCATTGAAAAGCATCTTCTTTTGCTCACTTCTATGATAGTCTTTTCTGCTGAAGTAGTTAAAAACACAAAAAAACCTCAAACAAAAGCCAAGCAAATAAAACCCCCACCTCTGAAAAAAAGCTCTACCTTTTAAATTCCTAGATGCCATTACCACACTTTTAAATGAAAAAACTTCTTAACTTTGTTAGCCTTAGATTTTTGCCCAAGTGTTGAGCTCCTGGTAAAAGTTTGCTTTTTATTTTGCCATTGCAATTTAAAATTCCCTCAGATTCCTCTGTAGCAGCCCAGTGAAGCAAAGGCCCCGTTGGCTTGTGAGCCTCCCAGCTGGATTCCACCGGAATGCCAGGGGCTGAAAGTACTGCTGAGACTTTGCTAGGTTTGAAACCCTGCTTTTGTCATTTCAGTAGCCAGAGCACAGGATGACTCCAGTGAGGAGAAGCTTTTAATACTGGAAGAAAGTGACTGCCTTGACTCTAATAATCAATGGGGAGTTGTATCCAAGAGAAATCTGTATTGCAGTTTAGTCTTCTGCTTTGTAAATCAGTTCTGATATGCAGCTTAACCTTTGTGTCATCGACTCATTTTCCCTTTCAGTGACCAAGATGAAATTCCTGTAATCTTTTTAGGTAATGTAGCTTTTGTATAGCAGCATCTAGCACTCAGCTCAGTTCTGGTGAGCCAACTTGTCCTAATTTTTTAAATTTTTTATTCCTTTGCATCTTCTCAAAAACTGAGCCACCTTCATAGGGTAAATATTTTAAGCCAGTTAAAACTACATCAAAGTCCTCAAAGGCAGAGTCCTGTTTGGACTTCAAAACCTTTTGCAGAATTGCCCTGAGACACTAAAACAAAACTGTTGTTGTTCCCCAGGAAATTTACTGTGGTTGTTGCCTTAGTTGGTCTTTGAACATCTTTCCAATTCTAGCCAAGACAGGCAAATTATCTTAAAGATTATAAATGCCTTAAAAATGGTTAGACAGGGGAAAAAAGGCTCTGCATGCTCCCATACTGAGAAAAAAGGTAATATGACCAATTTCCCTGTGAGGGGGCAAAAAAACCCTCCAAAAAGCCCTACAGGAGAGAGCCAGTGGAAATCAAGCTCCAGTAGGGTCACTGCTTACCAAACTGCTTGGGTGTTTCCTCACTCAGTTCATGTTAACAGAAGACTTCTCCCCCAGACCCTATTTAGTTCAGATGTAAAAGTCTGCTTAGATAATGTATGCAGAGTGCTTTAGGAGTACCTAGAAGGCCTTCAAAAGCCCTGCTCACATAGAGGCATTCCAGGTAATCTTATAAAGTTAGTGAGTGTTTGATGTGCTAGCAACATCAGAAAATGCAGAATTATCCTATTGCAAGTAGGAGTTGAAATTTTTTTATTAAGAGGTTTCTTTGAATTTAAAATCAGCTAATTTAAATGGGATAGTTCAGAATCCCATAGGAGTAGAATTCAAACAGGGAAATGTGAGGTGTAGAAAGTGTGGCTTAGTTGATCCCAGAGCATTGTTAATCATTAGTGAAGGCAATGCCAGGTCCAAGTCTTAGCACTGGGCACAAGTTACTGTTCTCATTTGGTGGGTGAAATATTTTCTATTTCTAGAATGACTTGCATATTTCTACTGGCTGTGGTCAAGTTAATTACTTTTTAGCTTTTAATCTACAATAGGAGGGTCCAGTTCTTTTGGTTTGACTTTCTTTGAGAACTGCATTCAGGGCCTGACTTCTTCAGAAATATTTCAGGATTTATAAGGATAGATATCAAAGCAATTTGATTTTACTCCTTAAATTGGCTTCAGCAAGAACTAAGTTGTCTTTTACATAGATTTGGAAGCAGTTTTGTATCATTGAAGTTAGTGGAAATTGGTCTGTAGTACTTTTCCTCAGTTACACTCATTTTATCAAACATCTGTTGGTCAGTTGCTTTCAGAGGGGCTGTTGATGCTGTAGGATCTTGTGCTCACCTGACACAACCCCACTGAAAACCAGTGGGATAAAAGGAACCAGTGAAAGGCTGGTTCCAGGAGATGCCTTGCAGCAGGCATCCTGCCAGTCCTGCTGCTGCCAAGCCTGTTGCAATTTACTGCAGTTTTGGAAACTTTGGAGCTTTATTTTAAGAATAGTTCTATTCCTCAGACAAGTTTTGTGTCCTTGAGAATGCCATTAGAAATCTGGATGCCTGCTTTGCCTTTGCTTGCCTTTGCTTGCCTTCTTACCCAGCTTGGCTGGTCCTATGTAATTGGGATTAGAGTAACCCATCCTACCTGCTTGTGTTCTTGCTGTGCACTTTTCAAACAGCAGAAACTTCTCAGGAATAGATTGGTTTTCTAAACAGATTGTCAGATGAAGCAGTGCCTCTCTGTGCCTGTCTTTATTTCCATCTTGAAATTTGTGGTAACTTCTGGTTTGTGCCAAGTAAACCCCTTCCCTTGTCTCCAAAGGACAGTGTTTCAAATAAAGCAACACAAGTTTAAAAAAAACAACTAAGGACAAAAATTGAATTAGATGAGTGAATTGCAGATTTACAGTCCAGGATGGGGTACTGGAGTCAGTGGTAATGCAGGTATTGAATCCTGGAAGGCCATGTCAGCAGTTCCTTCTAGCTGACTCTTTCCTGAGCTGATCACAGCAGAATAAGCACATTCAAACAGCCTGTCTTCATGAAAAGTGAAGCAAGATCAATTCTTCTGTTCTGTAATTGTAGTGTGTTCTTATAAATCTCTTCATCTCCCACTTTTGAAGACCCCAATCTCCTGCTTTATTCCTCTGCTGCTCAGGTTTGTAGCAGTAAGCCAGCCATTAGTGAGCTCGTGTGAAAGGTGCCCTGGGATTTAAGGAGTATGGGATGGAAGCAGTGGCCTGCAGCTTACCCAGGGGGCCAGAGGTGCTGTAATATTTTTGATTGTGCACCTTGTCATGATTCTATATATTACTGCAATCCAGTCAGCAAGCCTGAGCTGCATCCAGGACTGTGCTTGGTATTAAGGCTGATTTTTCTGATGAATATTGATGGTTCATTATGTAATGTCAGAAGCTATGGGTGTGGAATTGTCAGATGCAAGAAATGCTCTAGCAGTTCAGCAGCTTCTAAAATGGTTGTTTCATGTCTGTGTTTCCCTTGAACAGATCTGGAGTTTTCAGAGGATGCATCTGGTGTGCTTGAAGGCAATAAGAAATCCACAAATAAACAAGGTGATAAATCGAAGGAAAACACCAGGAAGATTTTTAGTGGGCCGAAGCGGGTGAGTAACAATGCTGAGACCAATACAAAGTTCTTATTTTACTGAACTCCTCAGTGTTGATGTTTCTCCTTAGATATGCAACAGGGCTTTTGAGATCATATGGGGGCCTTTAATATTATTTCTGGAAAGGTAAAGCATTCAAGTGCAATACTCTTGTATTTATTAATGGAAGGTTCACTTTTCAGGTTCTCATTACTGCTATGGAGAACCAGACTTGTAATGTAGATGCATTCCTTGGAGGTATTTTTAAAACAAAGCATCAGGAAATTCTGTGTATTTTACTTTGTGGTTTGTTGGTGTTTGGGGGGGGATTCTTTTGGTCTCTTTCCTTTGCTCTCCCAAGAAATATCAATCATATTATGAGATAGAACTTTTCTTAAAACTTGAAATTGGGCGTTGGTATAGTCTTTATAAGGAGAAGTGCATTTATAGCATTTGGTATTGTGAGATTTTCTTTTAGTTGGAAAGAAAAGCAGCCTTCAATCCCACCCCAGTCTTCCTCAGCTGTGTAATATTCAGTGTGAATTTGCCCTTTCATAGCATGAAGAGAGCTTGTTCATTTTCTTGATCTTATAGAACCATGGTTTATCTGTCACTGTGGGTTCGTGGTATTTTGAGGTTTTTAGAAATGTGCATACAGCACAAATGGAGTGCAGCCACCAGGTAAAGTTGGCAATAGGGGGATCCATGTAATCTCCATTTAATGAAGCCTTTATGACCCTAATGTCCAGGACAGCCATTTCTAATGCTTAAGGCCTTCTCATGAGCTTTTTGCATAACTTGTTTGTGTTACCTGGTGACAGCAGTCCCTGTCTCACCATCACTGCAACCCCCAGCTGCTCTAGGAGGAGAAAGAGGGAAATGAGCTTCTATTTCTGCTTTCCCTTGGAGTTCCATGGGTTTTGCACGACCTGGCAGTTGCATGGTGTTATAGAAACTGTCTTTTATGTGTGTTCAGAATGTGCTCGTGAGTCCATCAGTTCAAAGAAGTTTTTAAAATTATTTTTTCTAAAAAATTTTAGTAATTCCTCATGAAGGTAACTAATTACTTGTGTTATATGATTGTTTCACTTGAAGTAATTTTTCAAGATGCTTTTTTTTTTTTTGCTCTTCCAGAACCAGAAGATTTATCTCCCCAGTTGTGTTGTTATATATCAATTTTTCATTTAAAAAAAGGTTTTGTGGGTGGAGAAAGGATGACAGATTGGATTTAGCTCTCAAAATGTTTCATGTGGGAGAATAGGTGACCAGTAGGTCCTGTCAGTTGTGATGCCCTTTGAAAAAGAAATGTCCCTTGTTGTTTTGACTTTGGACAGAATGAGAAGCTCCTCCCTCCACAGTCTGAAGTCAGACAAGTGAGGAGGATGTTTTCACAACTGAAATAGTATTTCTTGGAGATGGGAGTTCCTCAGCTTCTGCTGATTAAATAATCATTTTTTAAAATTCAGCTTCTTATCAGTGAGCATGTTACAGTACACTGCGAAACAGAAGTACAGGAAGTGCAAATTTGCCTGTAACTTTTTCAGTTACATATTTTAACAGCATAAAACAACTGTGGGTGTTCTGCTAAATACAGAAAGTTTTTTAAATTTAAATATTTAAATGCCACAAATAGTGTTCTGTGATTGCATTTCATGTGTTTCTTGTTTAATTTTTATTCTTTAAATCCCTGAGATTTTATGTGAAAATGGTCCTAATTAATTTTGAATCTATATATCATGAAATTATGGGGTAAGGAAAAAGCCTTACAGCAATATCATACTATAAAGGAGAATGGTTTCAACTCTAGAAAATTCTCAGTTGGGGATAAATTTTATTGAAGTGGGAAAGTTGAGAATGAAACAGCTTTTTTGACCCTGTAGTGATATAATGGACCTAGAAGTAGATGTTGCTGTAATTGAGATTCAGATTTTAAACTTCAGTGTTCACTAATCATATGGCTGTTACATGGAGTTACTAAAAAAGCTTGTAAAGCTTGTTCTGATGGTAATTAGAGCTGCTATAATTATCTTCCTAAAATATAGACCTAGACTCTTTATCTTAGCTGTTTCTTAAGGGAATTCTCTTTCTGGGAATGGAAAAAAAATAACTGAAAGTATTAGCCTGATGATAATAACTAATGATCTTCAAAAAAAAAACTCTCTGGAACTACTCACTGTCTCAGCACCATTTATTTTTTCTTGTAGGAGCTAGCAGATAGAGTATGAAATATTTTCTGTTAGGTGATTTTCAGAGCTGTGGCACTGCATCACTCTGAGCTGCCAAGAACAAAGCTCTGTTACTCAGGAAGCAGCTCGTGCTATCATTAAATCTCAGCAGATCCAGAAAGCTCAAGTATATTTTCCAGTCTGTATTCAGCAGATCTGTCACCCATGGTTGTAGTTTTGAAAACTTGATCATTGTCTCCTAATGCTAAGCTCCAGTTCTTGAAACTTTGGGTGCAGTAAGATATTGCTGACATCATTGACTTTGTGTGTAACAGTGGTTCTAAACACTGCTTTTACTGTAAGGACTGAAATCCCTGCCTGCTCACAGTAGCCAAGGACATTGATAGGTGAGTGAAGTCTCAAGCAGAGCCGTGCTTTTCTGTGAATTAAACCTCTTGATCATGAGCCCGAGTTACAGGGGGAGTGTTGCATTCCACAGCAACATAATTAAGTGCTTAGAGTACATAAATGTTGGCATTGCTTGAGTTGCAAATGATGGGTGTGAAGCATACACGAGTAACATCTGCAGAAGTTTGTTTGCAACTGTTTACCATTTTAATTCAACTGGTTGGGTAACTCATGCCCCAGCATGTCAGTTTGGGAGCTCTGGGTACACCCACCTGCTGGCCCTTTGAGCTTAGCTCCCTTCTACAGATGAAACTAATTCTCCATCAGCAGGCAAACCCAATAAAGTAGACAAGAAATTTTTTTGTTGCTATGGTCCAAACCTACTGAGGCTAAAGACTTGAAAATAGGCAGCATAAAAATTATTTCCTGACATTTCTTGCTCCTGCTGCTTTCACAACAGATTTCAGCTAGAGTCAGCAAATGCAAAGAAACAGTTGTTGTAGGAAGACTCTGGAACAGTTTCCTGTGGTCTTATGCAAAATATCTGTCTCTTAAGTAGGAATCTGGAAAAAACCAACTTAAAAGTATAAGATAAGGAGGGCTAGTCTATCCCCAAACACAACCTTTTGATCTATCAGCCCTAAAAATGAATGCTTGCACTTAGTGTTTTGTGTCAGTTCAGTGTTTGTGTTGTCCAGCATGTCACTAGGGACCCCCAAGTCCTCTGAACAGCACATTTTCTGGGATGGCCCCTCTGCTCTTAAACTGTGTAATGAGGGATGTGCAGCTCAGTGCTGATCCTAGTTCTGCCTGTGGCCATAGGAAGCCAACCTAGACATGGTGAATGCTGATTACCTTTGAATATTTCAAGGTAAGAATGTAGATAGAGTTGCAAATCATAGTTAAAAGGTATGGCAGCCTTTCAGCTTGAGGGGCCTGGGAGGGGGGCAGCAACTGTAATCTTTCTGTTGCTGCTCTTCAGGGCTGCTGAGGCAGGTGGGAAGGCTTAAGGAGCTGCATGCAGGAGACAGAGGAGGTGTAACAGAGAAAAACCCTGACTCTCTCAAGCTGGCACAACTGGAAGCAGACTCAGGCTTATGTTTTCTCAAAGTAGCATGAAATTTCTATTAGATGAGTACTTTGTGAGGAGGTTTTTTTTTCCTGTGCCTTAGAGTAGGTGAATTTTAGAAACAAGTCCTTTGGAATTAGTTTCTTTGATGTTAATATCTTTTGTATTGGGTATATTTCATAAAGCTTCTGTACTACTATAGAATGCAATTTTAGCATTTATAAAATAGTGACATTTTCTTGAGAGTTTGAAATGTGTTTTTTATGATTGGTAAGAGGAGGAAGAAAGTGTTCTGTGCATGGTCAATCTACATTGGTGATTCATGGACTACTGATCAAGCTAAAAACTAACTTGAAGGCTAATTCATTGCTTAATGACTTGTGACTCCAGTTAAAATGGGCATATTTCAATTAAATAATCACTTTTGCAATGAAAAATTATTGTTTTTAAATGACTTGAAGCTAGCTTAAATTTTTTTCTTATTCTCTTACGTTGGTATAGGAGAAATGTCTTTTAATTTCACGAAGTTGAAGTCTTAGCCCTAGAAAGCCTGTGTGGTTTGCAGCTGTGTACACATCCCCACAGGTACCCAGTGAATGGGGATACATCAGTGGGCTTTTTCTTTTCCTCTTGTTGTGCACACATTGGCTTGTACAGGAAAAGCCTCCTTGCCACTGATTCAATGCTCATGGTGTTTCCTTTGGCCCATTCAAATACTGGATCTCAGAGTTTTCTGTTTGTGCTGGTTTTGGCTGGAATACAGTTGATTTGCTTCAGAGGAGCTCTTACAGGGCTGTTTTGGGTTTGTGCTGAGAGCACTATTGGTAGTGCTAGGATGTTTTTGTTATTGCTGAGCAGCACTTAGAGCCAAGGCCTTTTCTGCTCCTCATCCCACCCTGCCAGCCAGGAGGCTGGGGGTGCACAAGGAGGTTTGGAGGGGACAGCTGGTCACAGTGACCTAAGGGATATTCCATATCACATGACAATGTGCTCAGCAGTATAAAAATCCTGAGGAGGAGGAAGGGGGGACACACCTTTGAAGTGATGGCCTTTGTCTTCCCAAGTGGGTGTTACCCCAGATGGAGCCTTGCTTTCCTGGGAATGGCTGAAAAGCTGCCTGCCCATACCAAGTGGTGGATGAATTCCTTGTTCTGTTTTGCTTGCATTCATGGTTTTTGCTTTCCCTGTGTAACTGTCTTTATTTCTTTGTGTTTTCTCACTTCTGCCCTTTGGATTCTCCCCCATCCCACTGGGGGTGAGTAAGCAAGGGGCTGGGTCAGGCTTAGTTGCCAGCTGGGATAAAATCACAGCAGTCCTTTTTGGCTCAGTGGGGTTGAGATAGTGACAGATTTGATTGGGATGTGCTGGATCAAGCTGGTAGCTGTTAATTGGCAGGTGTCTGCCTGCCATGGGGCCCCCTTGCCTTACTGGGTGGCGTGGCATTTGGCTTTCACTGCTTGCTGTGCCTGGGGACGTTTTGGTAAAACACTTTTTTGAAGTACTGTTAAAGTTTAGTACACTAAAGTGACATTGCTTGAAAGTTCCTCCACTGGTGTGGACTGCATTTGCCATGAAAAGCTGAGCTCTTCTTGGATTAACCAAAAAAAACAACTCAGTCCCAAGCCCAACAAAGCCCCATCTACTGTAAGGGCTGAAAGAGGCAAAAAATACTTACAGAGGCACGTGGTTATGCTGCTTTTGTTCTCCCTTTGCTTTAGCAGCTCCCTCCTGTTTCCCTGTGCCTTCCCAATGTTGTGTATTACTATAAAATAACTCACTAAAAAGGAAACATTTAACATAAATCTTAGTCCAGTTCCCTGGGAAACTAAACTATTTTATCTACTCAGTTGAGGGGACCCAAGGAGAGAGATTAAGTCCTCTCAACCTGTGTAAGGCAACCCTGCAAGTGAGAAATGCTCACCAGACACAGCAGCGTTAGCAGGACTCCGTGCAGCACTTTGATCAAGTGATGTTAGTGGGGTTAGTCATGACAGAGGTGCTGAAGGTGTGAATGAAAGCATTGCTGAATTCAGACGTGGCTTAGCCAACAGTTTGTGCTGAACTTTGTGTCCAAGAGCAAAACTTGAGCCAGTCATAACCCTGTAGCTACTGCTTTTCACAATTTAGTCAAGTTTTAGGAATAACTTCTGTACCCAGCAAAGTACAGAAATGTGTGCAAGATTTCCAAGAGTGGTCTTTGGGCAGGTAAGTTGGAAGGACATGTTAAACCAATACTGTGTCAAGAGCACTTACTTCCAGTTACCAAGTGCTGAACCAGGAAGAAATTTTCTTTTTTCCTTCTGTGTGATTTCAGTCTGATCTGCAACTGGTCCTTAGTTCAGTACTGAAATGCATCTTTCTTGTCCCATAGGCAGGTTTTTTTTCCATTAGGAGGTCAAATTCATAATGGAAAATAAAATCCTCCTGTTATAAGGTTAGGCACTGTCAGAAACTGTCAATAACTGAAAAACCCTTAGCTGTGAGCCTTAGTTTCTGCTAGCATTTGTTGTGATACATGTTCTAAGGGGATAAGAGATCTTTTGCAGTTTGATGGGAGCTTTCTGCACTGGTGTTTCATGCTGACTGGAAGGAGCTATAAATACCAGTTAGAGATAAATGCTGGCTCTAAGTAAACTAGAAGTTCAAAATGAGAAGCTTATACCTCATCTTTGGAAGTATTTTGAAACTGGAGAAGCACGAACCCGTGCCCGCTCTGGCCTGGCTGTGTAATCTTGGGGCTGATGTGACAGTGACGTGGCTGGGAGGGGACAGAAACCAGGCTGCACTGTGGTCTGTAGTTTTCCACTCAGCTCGTGTTGCACTGTGCAGCAGATGTTTATCAAAGGCATCCTGCGAGTAACGTTTCTTTTTGCTGGCCTGCAAACGAATCAGCATTTCCCCAAATCAGTTTTTAAGATTTTTCTTTTTTTTTTTCTTTTTTAAATTCTAGACTATGTGAACGTTAGTCTGTCTTAAGTGCATAAACCTGTGTGATTTTGCTTCATTACTTTTCCATAGCTTATTTCAAATAAATAGTTCTGAAAAAGCAGCAGAGGAATCTTAATTCAGAAGTTTTGCTGTCAGTCATAGCCCTTTCTATGCATATAATGGTAGGATTGGAGTAGACTGGCCAGGGCTCATTTTAAAAAGAGCTGTTTGTCTTCATCTTGCATAACCTTTAGTTCAAGTGTGTCCTACCCTAAGGATGAACAGCTGTAATAAAGCATTTTTTTCAGTGATAATAAACTGCTGGTAACTATGCACATTGAGCTGCTCTTTGCATCCTAATTGAGAAAGTTGAATTTGCTTGTTTTTAGGAGGAAAGATTGTTAGTTGGCATGAGCTGGTTTGACTCCATTGAGGAGTCAAGCTGAATTTGGGCAGTTCAAACATTCTGTGACCTGTCAGTTCAGTACTAAGCCCAGTCTGTCTGTCAGCAGGCTGGCACACAGTGCTGGGCAGAGCTGACAGCCTGAGTCTGCCTGTTGCTGCTTCTGCAGTGCATTCCTTTCATTTGCTGGTTGGTGCTTCTGGCAGATTGGCTCCCCAGTCCTGAACTGAAGTGGCTTTTGTGGGGATTTTTTTGTCCAAATAAGTTTTGTTGGAATGATGAACAAGAGGTGAGCTGTTTTAAGTGCCAGCCAGTTACAATGAGCTTGTCTATTGTAAGCAATTTTGATGTATTGCTGGAATAAAAATAAATTGTGAAAATATTATAAAAGGTGAGAATAAATCTGTTTAATAGCTGATTGGTTAGAAACCAAAGCCTCATATTGACAGTATTATTTCACCTACCATTTGCAAAACCAAATTCTTCTGTAAGCATATTTATTTAATACTGGCTTCCAAGTGCTTACCATTTAGGGACTTTTTAATTATTTTTAATGTAAATGACCAAAACCAATTCTTAATGTGTAAGCTAGTGAGCAGGATACTCGTCAGGACTGGCAGGTTTTTAGGTTAGTCATCTAAATTGAAGAGTGAGGTAGCTGCTGTAATTCTACTGAATTGAGTTGGGATTTAGCACCTCAAAGCCATCCTGGACTGAAAGCAAATGTCAGGATTTGGTCTTCTCACTTCAAGATAATCATTTGATGCTGATAAAAGTTATTTTCTTCTCACTCCTTCATATTAAACCATGGTGAAGAGGGTGTTCTGGTAGATGCCAAGCTGGGGTCCTTCCAGCTGCTAAAAGTGCTTCCTCGAGTGTCCTCCATACACAGCTGTCGGGTAGAGCTGTGGGAGCAGCACCCTTGGAAATGGCTGTTTCCTGGGTGGTGTCAACAGAAATATTAGCAGCTTTGAGAAGAGTAGGGGTGCAAAGTGAACATAACATGCTGAGTCCTCATAGAGGTGAGAGGAACAAATGAAAAATAAGCATGGAAGTTCTTCTCCCCCTTTGCATACTTAGGCTTTTCAGAAAGTAGAAAAATCAAGTTGAATGGAAAATGTTTAATGTCACGGTGGAAACGTGGAATTTTATACTTCCAGTTCCTACTGGTATTAGCTCTAAGGCTAGAAGCAAAGATTGATTCAAGTATTTTTCAAAGTAGATTCTCTCTTGCATCCTCATATTCCCTGCAAAAAACTCACACACACATCAGTTTTGTAGTTCCAGTAATTCACTTAATGTTTTAGTAAATTGGTCATGCAGGATAGCTGTGTAGGATAAATGTTACATTCCACAAGGTCTTCTGTAGGAAGTTCTAAAATGGGAAAAGTTCTCAAAGGAATTAAAATACCCCAGTTTCATTTGCTAGTGGGAGCTTGATTTATACGCAGATGAATATGCAAAATTGTCTTCACAGCTCCTGTGTGCTGTGTGAGCATGGCTGGGTCCCTCAGCTCTGGCTGAGACTGGATGTGCATTCAGTAATGGCACGATGAGATGTGAGCACGTCCTGAGGGGAAAATCGGTGGTGTTGAGGGCCCAGTGTCCTTGTTAGAGCCATTTCAAGGCTTTTACTTTGAATTGGCTTTGCTTTGACCTGATGCAGGCAATGCCTGCTAGCAGGGGGCATGAGGTAGGTGCTCTGGAGGTGCAGCTGAAGTCTGATGGACCTGGGAGGTGCTCAGGTCAGCTCAGGCTCAGTGATGCAAACCCCAGAGCTGTGGCTGAACACATCTGGCAGATGTATTTGAACAGTGTTTTACTGATCCAAATGCAGACTTTCCTGTGGGTGCACGCACACCTCAGCTGTCTCACCTCTGGAACTTCATTGCAGTCACTGTTTTGTAAGGCTTTCCTCTTGGTAGATTGGAACACTTTGGGCAATCAGGATCAGCAGGAGGAGGGCAGGGGGACGTGTGTCTGTGTCAGCCTGCTTCTGTCTGCCTTTCACAACCAGGAGAGCAGGAGTTTCTGTGAGCCGTTTGTGCTGGGAAGTGCTTGTGCCAGGGTGTTCCTTGAACTGCAGGTTTTTCTTTTCTCTTGAGCAGAGCATTATGTTTCCAGTATTGTGGTGATACATCTAAACTATTGTACCCTGTCCCTTTTAATTAGACTTATTGAAGGTTTCAGGCAAAAACAGTGACCATAAGCATGTGGCTTCTGCTTCTGAGCTGACCTTTGAATACACTCAGCACAAGCAGCATACAGAGCATCATTGGCCATTTCTGTTAATGAATCTCATTCATTAGATTGTCCTGTTTCTTGAGTTCTGTTTGCATCCTTCACTTGATTGTTGGACCCATCATCTTGTTGTGCCCTGTGGGCCTCCTCCTGAGCTTTAAGGAACAAAAAGCATTTTGCAGATCTTCAGAAGTTTGATGCAAAAAAAGCTTCAGTGGCATTTTTTCCCTTGCTCCTTGTGTTGTCTAATACTCTTAAACTTTGTCTGACTAACAGCGTGTAGTTGTCTGGCTAGGTGTGTGCATAATGGGTTTTGTGTTTAAATGGAATAGCACCTCCTGATTAAGTAATCCATGGCAGTTGTTTATTGGCACTAATCTGCTACTTGGAGCTAAGTAATGGAGATGCAGTTCAGATTTTGAACACTGCAAAATCAGCCTGGTGCTGGTTTTAAAGTGCTGTTGCAAACTGCTGTCTTCTCTGAAGTCCAAATTAACTTTTTTTTTCTGTTCAGTAACGTGGCTCAGCTTGTGCTGAATTGATACTTCATCTTCCTGTTTTGAGGTGTGATTTCTTTTTCATTGATCTGAGTGATGTTTGTTCCTTTCCCTTTTCAAAAGAAACAGTCCATTATGAATATTTCTGTGCTGCCTGACATGCTTGTCACCTTTTTCCTGTTCAAAGTGAGGCATGCAGGACAGGCTGGTACTCTTAATGATGATGAATACAGAGTGGTAACTCATACATTTTGTTTATTGGGGGTTTTTTTTGGAACTTGTAGCTTTGACAAGCATCTGGCATACAATGTTTCTGAATGCATTTCAGACATAAATGATTCATTTACTGGGGTATCTGCTGAAAAGGTTCTTGAGTTTTCTTTTGCCATTGTCTTCTACCTTGGAAAGCATTCTTACCTGCAAGTAGGTGCTCTTCCATGTTTTGCTAGTGCTTTCTGTGTGACTCATGTCCCTGGCTCTTACTTTCTGCCATTCTGACATCTGTGAATGGCCAGCAGTGCTGCATCAGTATGTGCATAGTGCTCTTGAAAATTTCAGCTTTGAGGCTTTCAGGGGTGGGAGGTTAAGCATGACCCATAGATAATGCCATTTGGAGATGATCTTAGAGAAGAGACAGCTCTGTGCATTTTGTAAAATCCCTGGCATTAGTCCTGGTTCTGTATCTGCACTCATCCCCCCAGAGCCACATGCAGAGTCCCACAGTGCCCTATGCCTTATGCCCACCCTGGAATATCTGCACTTTCAGACATGTGTCTGTGTAAGCAGCTGTCAGTTCTGGATGTAGGGAAAAAGGAAACTCCTCTGCTGTGCAGCAGAAGCTCTTACAGCTGATTAATATTGCAGAACCTGTTTGCCTTAAGAACACAGAATTCAAAGGAATGATGTACTTCCACTTGCATCAATTCCAAGTTAGTTTTGAGAGAAGGAATTATTAAAGAAAAGTCTGTGTAATTTGAATAATTGCAAGGTTTTCTTATCTTTAAGGGAAAGTTTCTTAAATTATTGCTGCTTAAATACCAGTGTTGCTTGTTCAGGGAAGCTTGTTATCACAAGCCTTTAAAAAAAAAAACACCCCAAAACCAAACAAACCAACCTCTTCACTTTTGTGATCAAGCCCTTCTGAAAAGTCTTTCTTCACTTGCATTCATTTGATCTCTGATACTTTTCCTGGCTTCAGTTCTGTCACACAGCAATCCAAAGCAAGTCCACACAGTGCTCGCTGGTTGATTGGTGTTGATCTGGAAATTCATCCTAATTCTGTGCTGCAAGGGAAAATGGGAAGGTTGATTGAAGAGGTGGTTGGAAAGGAAGGATGTATTTGCTGTGCTGAAGTCCACCTGAGTTGTAAGAGAAGCTCCAAAGTCTCTGCACAGTGTGTTAGAGCTGATTAGAACATATTTCTTTGGCAGGCAGTGTTGGATATTTGCAGGTGTGTTCTGCTGGACCATCTGTCTGCAGGCAGTGTGAGACTGCCCAGATAGCAAGTGTCAGGGTATCTTAGGAAATACTGCTGGGAAGGCATGGAATCACAGGCCAGCCACTTGTTTAGATCTTTTCTCATTTGAAGTGGAAGATCCTACAGGGAATGGTCACTAAAACTGGCCTTCCAAAGGTATTTGAGATTTTAAGGATTGCTGTTTCCAGCTGCACTTCAGGCACTGTTACAAGAGAGCTGTTAAATGCAGATGTCCTCTTTTCTCAGAACAGGCATTTATTGGTGGCATTGCTTGTTTTCTTATGTAAAATGTAGCCTTTTTCCTCTATTGCACTAGTAATGGTTAAGCTGTAAACTGCCATGTCACAAAACACTTTGGGATGCCCTAGCTTTTGATTTAGTAAGGAATTAAGGGAGATGGGAGAAGAAAAGCCCATTTTTGACTGTTAAACAAAAAGCATACCATCTTTGGAAGCCTGTGAGCCCTGGGTATTTAGAAGGAATTTGCTTTTATCTGTTTGCCCTGCTGAACTCTTTCCTACACATCAGCTGTTGCTCTCTGCTGAGGAAGACACGCTGATGCTGCGTGCCCCTCTTGGTGGCCCTGCCCCAGCTGCTCGTGTACTTTGCTGTAACTCCCTCCCCAGCACTGAATGTGCTTCCTGGGGGCTGGGCCTCCTTGCCCTGCCTGTGTGTGTGCACAGCAGAGGTGCTGGACTTGGAAAAGCCAAGGAGACTGTGGGTGCTCCTGTGGTGGTGTGGTCAGCGAGGGACCGGCCCAGCTGCTGCCTTGCCAGGCCAAGCTCAAACCCAGCCTGGCTCTGCTCCCCCTGTGCCTGCCAGGGGCTGTGTTTGGCTCCTGGTGGAGCACAGGCCTGAAGGAAAAGGAGCACACAGGTGGGGCACAGGCAGAGGGTTTCACCCCAGACCAGTCTGACTCCAGAAGATGCTGTACCTTGCGGGTTAGCAGAGTGTTCCTTCCTTGAGTTATCCTGTACACCGGGATAGGGCACCCTCTCTTGCCAGTCTTAAATATGCACTAAAGTGAAGTGTGGAGCGACTGTGAGCAATTCAGGAAACAAAAACACTCAGTGGTTCTTTTCCATTGCAGATAGCTGTGAAACTTGCATCTTTCTTGATTAAAGAAAAAAACAACTTTGTCTGTAAATTGCCCTTCTTTGTTCATTGCAGACCCTGAGTCAGATTCCAGGTAAACATTTGCTGCTCGGACAGGTATAGGAGAAAAGAGAGTTTACATCTGGACCATTTTCTAACCTTCCTATTTGTGGGCCCAGATATCCTCTTGTAACTGAAGTACCCTGAACATGGAACTGGTTTCTCAGTTAAACTTTTTGAGCTGAACAGATATTGTCTAAAAGAGCTTCCTTGCAGAACTGCTGAAACTGAAGGTGATAACTGCAGTACACATGTTGATGAATGCTACATGAGCACTGCTTTAGGAACATAATTTGACAATCCAAGTTTCTCATGGAACAAAAGCACACTCGAGGTGGGAAAGAGACTTTTCTCTTGTCTGGAGACTGGAATGGTTTAGTGCTTTTGGACTCTGGAAACCTGGAGCTGAGGCTTTCATCTTGCTAATATTCCTTGAAATTTTGTTCAGTAGGGCTTTGTCTTTGAAGAATGGAGGGATGCAGCACAGTAGGGTTTTACTCTGCAATAATACAGAAGCCCTTGGTGTAGAGAATTGGCTTTCTAGCTCTTGGCATGCTAGAACCTTGTTGCACTGTGTGGAGTGCTGCTCAGTCCCTGGCTGGTCCTAAGGCTTGCCACATGTAGCCCCTCTGGGCTTGAACTGTATTTTGGTTAAATAGTTAATACATTATATTTTGGCAGAAAATGTTTATTTGAAATTATTTTTTCTCATTCAAAATGCTGTCTAACTGCTGTGAGGAAGCAGTTACTCAGTTTGCTTGATGCATGCCATGGTGGGGAATGGTGGAAATTGTAATGCTGTATTAGTCTAGAACAATATTGTGCAAGTAGGTTGGTAAATGTGAATGCTAGAAATAGAATTTAGTCTTTGCTTCCTCTAAGGAGTATGTTATGTTTCCCAGAAATTCAAGGCCAGTAAATTTGGATTCATTTTGATTTGCCTTGACGCATTTTTGAGCAAGACTAAAAAAAGACTTCTTAATTTATTAATATGGATTAAGGCGTTTCCTTTGAGTGTTTTTCTTCCTCCTAGCATCCAAGTCTATATGAGTTCTGCATTTTTGTTTCTAAACCAGTCATATTTCTACTGGCATGGTGTTTGCTAACATGTTTTTTTTCCCCTGAGCTGTCAGTTTTTGTCTATGGGAAGGTTGCAGACCTTTTGCCTTTGAAAAATTTAAGAGATGGGACAACTGAAAAAAATTCTTTAAATCCATACATATCATGTCTTTTGCCATTTGAATGGGTCTGTATGTCTTTGAAACCATCAGAGGCTTCAAAGTCTCTCTGATTTTCCAGTACATGTGATACTGAGAACTTGTGCTGCTGGGAATTCAGCAGGGAAAATGAGGCTTGTTTTCCTTGTTTGGCTACAGTATTGCTACAGTAATTTTGAAGTGTATAGTGACTACTGGTAATTTACTTAAAAACTAACTTTTATTTTTATCTCCTAGTCTCCCACAAAAGCAGTGTATAATGCTAGACACTGGAACCAGCCAGAATCAGAGGCTCTGCCAGCACCACCAGCTTTGAAAACTCCCAGTGTCCCAGTAAGTAGACTGTTGGGTTTTTCTCAAGTTTACTAAATCTCCTTGCCAGATTCACTGTTTTTTTATTATTTTTATTTTTTTAAACCCAAGTTCTTGCTATCTGGTAGTGTCACAGTAATTCAGAGTGAGGTCCACTTTGCCATGTGAGCCATTGGAATTGGATAGAAAGGAAATTGTTAGTGGCAGTGCTGTGGAATAGGATCTTTCATGTAGCTTCAATATAGTTACACAAATATTCTTCAAGTTATGGTCCCCAGTGCTGAAGTTAAGCCTTCTAATAATGGGCTCCATTCCATTTGCTGAGAGAACTCCCAGGATTAACTTACTTATGAACACAGGAGTCAACAAATTGCTGATGAAAAAGGAAAAACTTGAGAAGAGCCTTTTCATTTGTTTTTCCTTTCTAATGGAGTAGTGCTGATGGCTGACTTGAGTCTTTAGAAACTATGAAAGAAACACCATTTTCTGTGTACAGTCAGAAATGCTAATACCAACATTTTGGATATCAAAAAATACACCAGGAGTGAAAACAGTTCTTGAAGTTGTTTGTCCAAAAGTAAGGGGTTGTTTTGAGACTCCAAGTAATTGTTTTTTAACTCTTTTGAGACTCTGAGAATCCAGGGTCTTCAGCTTATGTTGCAGAAATTGTTGCTGGTTATGCTGAGAGCATTGTGCATTGTCAATAAATGTAATTTCATTTGGTGCCTTGCTGATAGTGCTGGCCTGAGAACAGAAAATAAGAAAGTAGATACTTTTGCAGTGATAAGTCTTCAGCTTTTGTTGTTGTCACCAGTTTGTAGTTGTTTATTTTTTTTGTTTCTTTCTTCTGATTTTGTTTGTTGTTTTGGTTTTTTTGGGGTTTTTTTTCTTTAATTCTGCTCCTGTTTGTGGTGTTCCGGTACTTCTTCCTCTTTGATTTGTGGTTGTTTCTGGTTGCCTCCTCACAGTATTCTGAACAGCCTTCTTTGGATGCTAACTGCACTGCCTGGAAAATGCAGATAACTGAGTTGAAAACAGCCATTTCCACTAGAGTGTGAGGAGAGAGCAGAAATTTCAGCCCTGGGTTTTTACTAAACCCCTTTCTCAATTTAAATGATGTGCCTTTGAAGTGAAGGTTTTGTTGCTGAATCTCTTGGTACTGTTTTTTGTGAAGTACTCTGATCGCTGACTTCAGGGCAGATTTTGTGTGAGTCTTGTCAGACAGACTTTGGATATGGCTTTTTCAAGCTAGGGCAGTGTCTGTTCCATTCATTGACAGCCACTTTTGTCTTCTGTCAGACTTGCACTTTGTATCTGGAGCCAGCAGAATATTCATTCAGGAATGGGTAGAGTTTTGGCTGAACAAACCACGGAGGGGAATTTGTATGTGCTGCTCATGTTATGATGTTCCTGTGAAGTTGCTTCAGACATGGTTTTTAACCATGATTTACATGTGTGTAATACTTCAGAGTTGCAAGGTGAATGAGCCTGGAGCCAAACCTTCAGTGGCAGGTCCTGCACATGTGATCCTGCCTCTTTAGTTTCTGTAGAAGTTGCTCACCTGAAGGTTGGGAGCAGTCTGTCTCAGGTTTATGGTGAGAAACTCAGAGCATGCAAACTGCTTATGCCAAGTACTCTCCTAGGGCCTCTCCAAGTGCCCTTGGAGTTGGCTTTGAAGGGGCAGCCATTAACCAAGGCTTGGATGAGATCCTTCAGTGGCTCTCCTGTGTTCACAGACTGATAAGATCAGTGCTCCAGTACGAGCTCCAGACCGGTTTTTCTGGGTGGTTTATTACCAACTGGTTTTTCAGGGTGGTTTATTACCAACTGGTTTTTCAGGGTGGTTTATTACCAACTGGTTTTTCAGGGTGGTTTATTACCATTTTGCCACTGGTGCTTGAGTGAGTGAATACTGAAATGCCACCCTGATAGAGGCAGAATGTAGAGGATACTTCAGTAATATAGCAGCTTCTTCTGGCTTTTATTTTAGTGTCTGTCAATGTACAGTGCACAAGAAGGCTTTCTCTCCAGCTCTCCCCTGGAGTAACAGGTCATGCATCTTCTATGCCTGCATGTTAATTCTACTTTTTCAGCCCCACTTCTAATATATTCTCATTTTTCTGTGTAAGGAAGCTAAGTACATGGTGTTACTGAGAGATTGAGGGTGAGTAAATGCCCATTGGAATTGCACTTGTGCATTTAGAATTTTGCATTTGGAGGTCTTTTTCCATATGCCTTGTTTGCTGTAGTTTGTCTTCATATTAGATTTTGTGCCAAAGAAGTAATCTGAAGATAAGCTGCACTTCAGTTTGCAGTAGCCTCAAACTAATAAAGCAAAGTAAGTTGAGGAGAAACCTGTAATACTTGCTGGAGTTGTCTGGAAAGCTGTCAGTAGTTATTCTAGACCTGACACCAAGTTCTCTCCTCCCTGTAGAACAGGTTCTGCTGTATTTTATGCTATGATATGCTCCTCAAATATTTAGCAGCACAAATAAGAGAGTACTAAGAGTGTGCTCTGCCTGCTTTGAGTCCTGCTCTGTGCCTCCAAGGGCTCTGTTGGGCTTTTGGTGTGCTGCTGCACAGGGTGTACTGGCAGTCTCCTGCCCCCAGGCCAGGTGGAGTTTGGAGTGTGAGGCTGGAGGCTGGCACAGGAGTGCAGTGTCCTCTGGCAGGCAGGGCCAGGACAGCTGGCACAGAGCTCTGCAGGCCAGGCTGGGCTGAGGCAGGGCTGGCTCAGGGCTGAGCTCCCATCCAGAGCCAGCAGCTTCCTTGGGGCTTCATGGTGCAACCAGTCTGGGCATTCCTGGGAGCTCCAGTGCAGAGGGGTAAGAGACTTCAAAGAGCAACAAATACACACTGAATTTGGTTGGTTTACTTACCCTGAGGCTTAAGGAACCAATATAAAGGACATTTCATTCTTCTGCTGGTTGTAGTTTCAGAATTCCCCTGGAGCTTTCCTGATACTTGGAAATGTTTTTGGGTTTTTTTGTATTTAAGAGCAGACACATTGTCACACAGCTTAGGTACGTACATCTTGGTAGTGCAAGGCAAGGACTAAATAGTCCCTAAATGTGAGTTTGACAATTGCACACCTGTACTGTTTCCTGATGTATTTAGTGTATGTTTTCATGCTCAAAACATCTGCCCATTTTAGCACTTTCTTATTAATAGGTAAGGCTATCTTCAAAGGAGGCAATTCATAAAGATGATGGAGTTTTTAAGGCTCCTGCACCACCTCCCAAAGTGATAAAAACTGTGACAATACCTACTCAGCCCTATCAAGAGATAGTAACTGCATTGAAATGTAGGAAAGAAGACAAAGAAGTAAGTATTCTTAACAAATTTTTAAGATAAAGAATTACTAGTAATCCTAACTACTGAAGGAACAGTGTCAAAACACCATTTGGCTTTCCTATTAAAATAATATTTTGAATGGCCTTTATTAACATCTTAATCTTTCCTTGCACTTAAAACTGAATAGATTTTTAAACTGTACTTGTTAAGATTATTATCAATCCCAAGAGCAACTTACTTAGGTCAAAATATTTGTCTTTTCCAGTTGTACACTGTTGTTCAGCATGTAAAGCACTTCAATGATGTAGTGGAATTTGGTGAAAATCAAGAGTTCACAGATGATATTGAGTACTTGCTAAGTGGATTGAAGAGCAATCAGCCCCTAAACACACGTTGCCTTAGGTAAGACATCTAATACAAAACATGGAACCTGTGTTTGAAAGAGATACTGAATTAAATATGCATCAGAGAAGTGACCATGCTTTAAAATTTCATGGACATTTACCTGGCACTTTTGCCATGAAGAGTAAGATTTGAAAATAATAATTAAGATTTTATATTTTGAATAATCATAAGCAGTATGGCTATGAAGATGAATTTGTAAATTGTGCAGTAAGAGACATCTTTGACACGCTTGTTATCCTTGCTGTAAATTAAACAAATACCTTCTGATAACTTGTTCATGTAGTACATCTTGTGTGTGATATCTGTTCTGTTTTTAATGCAAATTCAATTCTGAAATAAAATCCCTAAGACTGCAGAGTTTGAGGAAAATCTAGAACTGAAGTAACAGTGAGATGCTGTTTAACTTCAGCTGCCTGTTCTTTATCTTCTGCTGAGAAATGACATAACTGGCACCCACTTAAAGGACTGAGGCCTCAGTAGTAATTGGGAGGCTCCTTAGCTGTTCTTGGGCTTCTCTTCATATTCAAGTTACACAGTACTGTGAAGTTGGCATCAAAAATGTTAACCTTACTCTGAAAAAGTTTGTGTCTTGATACTGGCATCAATTGCCTGGACATGAAAGTCATTGTAATAATGTTAAATAAAATAACCATGCAATAATATTTTTATATACCTAAATTTTCCTACTTTAGTTCAGTTAAACTAAAATAGTAGAGAAAGAAGAGAATTCATAGAGAGATGGCAGTGCTTTGTGACTTGACTGTGGCTGAGAAAAGCTTTCTGTGCCTCTGAGACAGCTACTTTAAAATTTATTTGTTCCTCAGAACTTAGCAGTGAGTATTGTTGCTGGAATACAAGTACAAGAACTCTATCACCAGTTTGTTTATACACTGTGATAAGAGTAAATAACAACTATAATGACAGTTTAGGAATAGTTTTCATACGAGCGCTCCTTATTTGCTCATGTGGCAAAATCAATCAGATTTTTAACCAATTCTTCACAAATTTATATAATGGAATGTGACTTACATAAGCACAACAAAAAATCTTTTCTTTCAGTTAAGACATTAAAAGAAAAGTGTTTTTCCAAAGGAAATCAATGTGTAAGGATAGGGGTAGACATAAAAGACTCAAACAGGTCGGTAAGCTCTAACTGGTGCTGTTGTGGTTGGAGGCAGAGTGGCCACTTGTTCTTTTAAACCCCTTACTGTGTGAATTTCTTAGAGGCAGGTTCCTCAGCAGTCATGGAAGACTTGGTTGCAGCATCACTCCCACATTAGTGCACATTTAACAGCAATGTATTTTTAGCAGTTGTTATGTTGCACTGTGCTAGAAATGGCAGGCAGCTTCCTGAGAAAGCTAGGGGGAAAATGCCATTTTAAAATAAACTGCTCTGCTGGTCAGTGGTTACTGATACATTTGTCAGATCTTGTCTGAAATCTGTAGTGTTTCCATCAATTATAAATGCAGCAATAAATATAAAAAGAAATTTTATGGATAAGTAATGTTAGGCATTAATGAGACTAGTCAGTTCATTAGGTAAGTGTTAGATAGCCATGGAAGCTCAGATTTACAATTTCTCATAATGTCTTGGTCCATCATGAGCTCTCCCATGTCTCTAAATCAGAGCTTCATGCTTCATCCATGGCACTTTACTTTCAATTTAACTCTTGGAAATTTTCAGCTTTTTTTTTTAAGAAACAAATTTGCTCTTTAAAATCCTGGTTTTAGCCAGGCTTTAACTAAAGCAGACATAGTTTGGTGCTGATAAGCAACTTGAATAAAACACCACTCACCAGTCATTGCAAACCTGCCTTAGACAGATTTTAGAAGAAACATTCCAACAGTTTGCCAAGGTCTGAGGCACATGGTCAGTCTTCTGTTGAAGACTTGTTTATCTGCTGTTCTTGTTAAGTGTGGTCATTTCAGTGGTTCTAACCCAGGTAATTTATCTGCTGTTCTTGTTGAGTGTGGTCATTTCAGTGGTTCTAACCCAGGTAATTTATCTGCTGTTCTTGTTAAGTGTGGTCATTTCAGTGGTTCTAACCCAGGTAATTTATCTGCTGTTCTTGGTAAGTGTGGTCATTTCAGTGGTTCTAACCCAGGTAATTTATCTGCTGCTCTTGTTGAGTGTGGTCATTTCAGTGGTTCTAACCCAGGTAATTTATCTGCTGCTCTTGTTGAGTGTGGCATTTCAGTGGTTCTAACCCAGGTAATTTTCTCCAGTGTCATCAGCTTGGCGACCAAGTGTGCCATGCCCAGCTTCCGCATGCATCTGAGGGCACACGGGATGGTGGCCATGGTTTTCAAAACACTGGATGATTCCCAGCACCACCAGGTATGGAGTCAGTGTGCATTTCTTTGAAGTTTGGTGATAGCTGTTCTGCTGGGTGGGGATTCTGTTCAAGGTCAGGCATCCAGTATACTGTGTACTGGTGTGTGTATATGTATATGTATTTATATATGGTATAGTCTATCTAATGGTTCCTCTGGGATCAGTGGCTCCATTTTAGGGAGCACTCATTAGTGGCATAAAGAATTAGAGCACCTGTGTTCCACTAACAAATTCCTTATTCCACTGTTTATGTGCTTCTGGGTTTGGAAATTCTTTTTTTAAAAAGCAGGGATTTTGTAAAAATGGACTGTGCTTTGAATTGCTATTTTATTTATTCTCTTACGCTTTTAAAGAGTTTTACTGTTGTATTTTAAATTCTTTCAAATACATTCAGAAGGAATCCTTCCTCCTTACATTTAGAGGTGGCTCTCAGTGCTCATCTCCAGATTGCTTGTATGGGAGTTCCCACCTCTTCTGTAGCTCTTGTAGGGATTTTTTCATCTCTTGTGCTTGTCTCCTTGAGCACTGCTGTAATTGCAGTTTTAGGATTCCCTGAGCATATATAATGTTCTGTTGGATTCTAGGAAAGGTAAGTTTCATCTATTTATGGTGAGGTGACCTGAGAGTTAAACTGAAGCAGTTTGGTTTTCCTTCTTATCAATGTTACCTCTGTGGGGTATCCCTTGAGATATTTTTACAAAAGCTGGGAAGATGAGATTTTACTTGAAATGGGTAGTACTATGTATATCACTCAGGTTTCTAATTTTCTGTAATAGCTCCAGAAGAATGGCACACAGTGCAGAATGCAGCTTTGCACCCACAGAAATAGGCATTTCAGAGATGGTATTTGACATCTTACCGTGGGTGGGGGGGAAAGCTGTAGTTCTAAGTAACTGAATTAGAATAATAGCTTATTTTCCATCTCCCTCAAAAATTAGCAATGGCTAATTGTAAACCATGGGCACCAGGTTCAGTGAGTTCATTATTTTGTGAGCTCTCAAAATTGTGCCAAGTGATACTAGAAATAAATGAAGTACAGTCACTCTATTTAGGACAGTTGCCACCACTGAGTTGCAGGAGATCAGCAGAGGACAGCTACAGTTCCCTGGAAAATGTACAAGCTTGCTTGGGTGTATTTTTGGCTGTCTTTTAACAGTTACCATTCTTCCTTCATTTTCAAAAGAACGAGCACATGCAGTTCAAAAGGAAATTGCATGCTATTATTAGTCTGCAGTAACAAAAAGCATTGATTATATTCACTGTTTTCAGTATATTTGATGAAATGCTCCTTTTTGTCAAAGAAAAAAGTTGATAGTTAATGTTTGAATATCGTTACAGTGCATTCTTGGTACAGGTTTTACAGTATTGTGAAATTATTGATTTATCAAATTACTCTTGATAAATGGTAATGGGTATGCCCTAAGTACTGACACTGTGTGCTTCAGCACCAGCATCTCTGCATGAGCATGCTGTCTGTCTGTACTACCCTTTCATTATTTCACTGATACTTTATTTTATTCCAAATGAATAGAAATTTCTCCACTAAATCTCAGTTGAAAGTAACTGAAGAACAATAAATCACACTCAGCTTTGCATGCATGGCTCAAATCCCTGTAAGATAAATAAGAACTGAGCTAAAAATGCACAGTTATTTGGTTAATATTTTCTTAAAGTATTTTGAAGATGTGAAAACTGCCACAATGACACTGTTAATGGAAACAAATAGGAACTTATACTGCATTCATTGTTCTGAGGCAATAGAATAGACTGAGTGTATAGGGGATTCTTAACATTTCCACGAGGGGTATGAAGTAGCAGTTGCATACTGGCAGGTGGCATTTCTTGAACCAGCAGGGAGAACAAAATACCATCTATCTCACAGAGCTTTACCCAAAAATAACAACATGAAAATTACTTGTTCCACCAAAATTTTCTTATAGACTTGTGTTTAAGCATAAGTTTTTAATTGACTTTGTCTCTCCAATGATGCTCTGTAAAGATTTTGAAGCATTAGTGATTTTTAAAATAAAAACTATATTTCCATTATAGCTGTCAGTAGTTAAGCACATAAATATGGTTTTATAATGTCTTCAGCATGAGAATAACTTAAAAAAAGATAAAAGTGCATTATATGTAGTGCTGAACCCTGGAAAATAACCATCTGCTCCCAAGGAGTATAAATAGAACAAGCAAGAGAAGACAAGGATGAGAGTGGGTGTAAGTGGTCTGCCATTTCTGGAGTGTTTGTTCAAACTAGGATGTTTTCGTGGATTCTGTAGAAGTATGGAGTGCAAATCCATAGTTAGATACGTCATGAAATTCATGGCTAGAGCAAATTTTATGTATTTTACTTTTTTCTCTTCTCTGCATTTATTTGGAAGCAGAATGTGTTTTATGCATCTTGAGTAGAATGGGATGGGGGAAGCTTACCTGAAAAAATCATTCTTCTTCTGCAGTCTGTAGGGGTGGCACTTGCAAGGATCAATTTGGTTCTTTGGGGTTTTTTTATTCTCTTAGAATACTGATCAAATAGGAGTTGTAACAGCAATTTTCCCCTCATTCCAAACTCAGAATTGAAAGCATGAGATAGCTTTCAGTCAGTGTGGTTAATTAAACACTTACAGGAGATCAGAGAAAAATGTAGAATTGTTTTATTCAAGATGAAGATCATAGGGACTGGGAGAAACCAGCTTTCCATAACCCTTATCCCTGGCATGAGGCTAAAGCAGGTTTGTTCCATGCTTGTAAGCAGCATTCACATTTGAGATCCTTACTTTTATAGCATCAGTGTTTTCCTGCTGCACGCCAGCCTTTGCAGGCTTGCTGGCCTGAGCCTGTGCTGTGTGTGTGGTGTGGCAGGAGCCTGCCTTGTTTCACAGAGCCAGTCTGCCCTTCTTGCTTTCCCAGCAGCCTCCTGCATCGTGGCTTGGTGATCTGATCACATTTGAGTGTCTTACCTGGGTGGCCAGTCTGAAGGGAGGTGTCAGCAGAGCTGATGCAGAGGGAAGAGGAACCATTACTCCCTTCCTAAGGGAAAGCTGGTGTGCTGGAAGAGAAGGGAACCTGGAACAGGCAAGGGCTTGGTACAGACAGCTACAGAGTGAATGTGATTGCCCTTACCAGACTTCGGGGTGCCTGTAAAGCATTTCTAAGTAATGATTTAAGAACAGGCTCTGACTTCTTGAAATGCCAGTACTGGCAGCCCAGATTATAAATTCAGCACTTTCCCTCTGTGAACTGCTCCATACTTTCTGGTTGATAGAAATTCCCTTGGGATCTTGAGCATTCTTTTTTTTTTTTTAAATCAGGAAACTCACCTAGATAATGCTGGTCATTAAAATATAGTTCTTCATAGGTGCTGAAGTCCCACGTTGGCTGAACAATAATCAGCTAACCTTTGGTTCCTCTGTAATGTGTGCATTCCTGTGTCCTGTTTTAATCACTGCCATTCTGGAAGAACCCAGTTCTTCAAGGAGCCTGACATGTACAGTTTAAGCAAGCTGCAAGTAAATGAAGAGTAAACAATTTCTGTAATTAAAACAATAAAATTGCAAGGCTTGTGGGAGAAAGTTACTGAAAATCAGAGGTAAACAATGTATACCTTCTGCATACAGGTCACATAGATGCTTTCTGCCTTACATCTGGCAAGGCTGAGGTGGTGATAAAAGGCTGGGGTGGTGATGCTCACAACTGAGAGTTGTGGGTTTTTTTAACAGCCCTGGCTTCATGTATTCATGGAAGATGTAGTTTTGGAAACTCTTGCTTCCTTCCTTCAGTAGTTCAAATGCATCTTTGGTAGTTGGTCAGATTAAAGTCTTTATTCGCCTGAGGATTTCTTAACTCAGGCAGGAAGGAGTTTTGACATAGCTTTTGATAGGCTGTCAGCTGGCTAATCCTGTCTTGCAAATGCTGATACTGCTTAGTATGACCAGGTATGATTATTACTTCTAGAATAAACAGAGTAGATAATGATTGCTTTGGTGGTTGGCTGAGCTCTAAACTAGATGTTAATCTGCTATGCCATAGAGTTCTGCTCTTTCCTGTTGGTCTGTACAACATCTACAGTCCAGAATTAGTTTGTTTCCATGTTTAATTTGTCTTGTACAGAAACAATTGTGCTGGATGCATGCAGCGTGTTGACTCCTGAGGCTTGAACTCAGAAGGAGCACACACACCCCACACACCCCCCAGCTCTCAACTCCTCCAGTTTTTGGCAGGGGTTTCTGACAGTTTTGTGCCCAGCACACCTCTGTTCCCAGTGAACATTTCTCCTCTTTCCTGTAAGTTGAAGCTCAGTGCTCTCAGTGCAAGTGCAGTACTTAGACACCAGGGGTGGATTGCTTTGCTTCACTGCTGTCTGTCCCTTCCTGACAGTCATCTTCAGCTTTGGCTTTTCTGGAGCCTCATGAAGGTAGAATTTAATTCCTTCTTCAAGAAAAATCAAGTATTCTTTAGCCAGTCAGAAGTGTCTGTACAGCAGTTCTGTGTAAGATATGGGCAGTCAAGTTCATAACATTGATGTGTTAAGGGCTGATGGGGCTGCAGGGGGGAGCTGGTTTACTCTGGCTGCTTCCAAAAAGCAGAATTCCTCTGGAAAGAAAATGTGTTTATGCTGGAGAAGTTTGGATAAACTATTAACTGACAGACCCATTTGGCAGAGTCAGAATTTGTGTCCCCAGGCACTCCCTCTCTGCAGACAGTGTCCCCATGATCTCTGGATTTTCTGGTGCTGTCCCCAGTTCATCCCCTCAAACCAGAATGTTCACCTACCTTGCCATGTACCCTGAGCTGTTTCACACTGTTCCCCTGCCATGTGTCTCTTCTCTAATACTGTGTTACTGGAGTTGCTGTTTCTTACTCTGTCTGCAGCATTGAGTCTCTAAAAAGTAGAAATCCCTGCTTTTCTCCTGGGCTCTGTAAATATGTGGAGTGCTTTATGTCTTAGCTGTATTTGTCAGCAGAATGCATTAGTAGCTTGCCATAAGGAATCTCCATTCCAGAGTGGGTGCTCATGCAAGTGCTAAGACTGGGGCCTGTCAGGCATTTTCTTTTATGAATCTTCAGCTTGCTTATTAAAAACAGTGGAAGGTCTGTCTGAAATTATTAGAAAAGCTAACTGTTTGTTTTTCTTTCTCTCCCAACCCAAGAATTTGTCCCTTTGTACAGCAGCTCTAATGTACATCCTCAGTAGAGACCGCTTGAACATGGATTTAGACAGAGCGAGTCTAGATCTCATGATACGGCTTCTGGAATTGGAGCAAGATGCTTCCTCTGCCAAGCTGCTGAATGAAAAAGACATGAACAAAATCAAGGAAAAAATTCGGAGACTGTGTGAGACTGTTCACAACAAACATCTTGATCTCGAGAACATCACGGTGGGTAACGTGCTTTTATTGGAAAGCCTGCACAGTTGTGCAGTGCTTGATAAAATGGAACTTGCAAGCATCATCCTTCATTTCACATCCCCAGCAAAGGATTCCTGCTGTGCCATCTACCTTTTATGTATACCTGACTGCACTGCAAGTGTTTCCTTCAAATTTGAAATTTCCTTTTTCAAAGGTTGTTAGGAGGATGAAGTTAGAATGTTCTTCAGCCGTCTGAGCCTGTTTGCCCCTGCTCAGGGTAGCTAGTTAAAGGCAGCAGTTGCAAACAAGTAACACTAAAAAGCTGTTTTTGAAGCCCACACTTAGATTGACTCCATTTCTTTGCCTGAGTTTTATAAGCACTTTCACAAACAGGGCTTTGTGTATGGGAGTCAGAGTATTGTGTACTCAATTAAAACTGTGGTGCAGGTTTTGACATTTTTTAAAAAAAACCTATCCTGCAGAAACTGATCTTTCCCTACCCAAAGTGTGGCAGTTCTGTTGCTTACCATGATTGTGGATGATTTTTTTCCTTCCTTTCTCAAACATACTTGATCTTTATGAAAACACCTTCATCTGTAGCAGAGTGAGCTGGTTCTGTTTAGGTTCTGTTTAAAAAGAAATTGGATGCAATCATCAAGCTGGCTTAAAAAATAAAAAGGCTAAGTTGCAAGGTTTTTTAGAAGAGTGTATTTTAAGAATTGATTGACAGATTGATTAGATGAGTGGCCATAAATGACAAAAAGAAGTAATGTCTTTGCCATATTTCAGTATAGTTGATGTTAGTATGATCTTAAGTTTTTTGACATCCTGTAATACATTCTTTTCAAGATTCTTATTAGGGTTTTGGGGATTTTTTCTGTAATGCTTATACCCTTTCTTCTGTAATGCTTATACTCAACAGGAGAAGCTTCTGATTTATTGCTTATGAAGTGAGCTTTTCAGAGCTTGGTCTGTGCAAGTAATGCTCCAACTCCTGGCACTAATCTGCAGGCAGGATTGTGTTCCATATTCAGTTAGGCTAAAAGATTATATGCCTCTGGGGTGTTTTCTCTCCAGATTCTGGCTATGGAACAGAGAGCTGAATTGGTATGAGGAGCCACTGTTCTGTAGCTTTAGCAAGAGCTCAATTTTGGGTGAGGAAGACAATATCCATGACATCATTGTTAACTTTGGTAATCAGGTTGTGATGAATATGGAATACAAATTTCAGTTTTTAGGCTTGTTTCATACAAAGACATGAAAGGTGCTGGTAGGGAGCTTGAATTAACTTTCTGGCCTTGGAAATCTGCAGAGAAAGGATCTGAGATTATATTCTGCACTTTCAGTTTACAGTCTGAAAATACCACCACAGAATGAAATTTGTTCTCTCGGTGGTGACCAGCTAGGATTTGGTATAATCAGAGTCTTCTTTCAGTGCTGCTCTGGCACTAAAGGCAGCTCACATAGCAGAGTTTGTCAGTGCCAGGATATCTCTTGCACTATAAAATGCAAGACAGCTCCCTTTATTAAGCATGGAACAGCTGGTGCAGGTTCCTCATTGCTAAAGCATCCAGCCACAAAGACCACTGTCTCCTGCTTGAGCTTTTCTCATATTCATCATCTGCTCTAGCCTGTTGCTTTTTTCTGAGCTGTAATTCTGTTCTTGTTTTTTCTTAGACATGGATTTCAAAAGGAGAGGGTATATGAGAAGGGTCTCTGTCTTGTGAGGAAGTTGTTCATGAGTAAAGAGCATTAATATCCTCAGCCATCAGTTTCAGCTGCTTTATTTGAGGGTTTTTCCCTGAGGCAGCTCTATTTCTTAAATTTATTTCGAGCTGTTGCTGTAAATGCATTGAATATTGTAGTACCTCACAGATGGAAACTGGTTTCCTCCCAGCTGCACCATCTAGAAGCAGAGACTGCATAGTATTTAGAGAATATTTGCAAGCCAAATGAGATTATTAGGTTCTCTTCCAGTTTAAAATAGTAGCAGTGGTAAATTGAGATCATAATGAAGTTCATATGTTGAAGATCAGGCTGCTTTCATGTAGATCCCTGTCATGAGATACAATAAGTAATCTGTGTTTTGTACTAAATGACAGGCAGAAAATGCAAAAAAAAATGCAAATGTTCTGAGGGTAAAGAAAAGCTCCGTGCTTTTTCAGACTCAGACATAGCCAGTGAGAAACAAGAGGATTGCAGCAGATCTTTTTATACCTCCAGTTTGTGCCTAAGCAGTCACACCTTGCCTTGTTTGAACCTTACACAGGTCAGGAGAGGGTGATCAATTTGCCTCCCTCTTTGCACAGACAACGTTGTTTGTGTGTCTGTCTAGAAATGAGGCTGGACTAATTTTTAAGTATTCCAAGGTTCTGGTTTTTGGATGGCCATTTATGTTAAAAACATAAACCCAGGAGCCAAGCAGGAGGTGTGTGCAGGTTGGGTTTGTGCCAGGCTGGCTGTGCTGCATTAGATCAGCCTGCAGAGCCTGGCCCTCACCTGGGGCAATGGCCCTCACCTGTCAGAGAGCAGAGCCCTCCTGAGCTCCTCTTCTGCAGCTGCCTCCTCACTGTGCATCAGAACAAAAGCCTCAGGAGTGACTTCTGCTTTCTGGTGGTGAAGGAGCTTATTCTGGTTTTCACTCTCAGCATAAGGCTGAAATGTTAAGGCAACCATGTTTTCGGCCTTTGGCATTAAAGTTTTTTAGTAATTGACAAAAATTTGAATGTAATGGATTATTTTACTCAAAAGCAAAAGGATTATAAGGTTTCATTGCTTTCATTAAAAAAAAAAAGAAAATTTGTGTCCTTAAGTGTGTACAAATATCAGATTATATTCTTTTAGGGTTATTTGAAGTCCTATTGCCCTATGACAGAAAACTAATCTGTGTTTTAAATATTGTGTGGCCTTTGAGCTTTTGTGGTGTAGGTATTTAGGAAATTAACTGACCTACTGTAGATTGGCTGCTCCTTTTGTTCTCTTGATCCTCATAACCCTTTGCTGACCCAAGGGTTCTTCCATTTGCCCTGGAGGAATGCTGGGACTGTGATGCTCATGGTGACAATGTGCTGCAGGCCTTGCTCCTACAGCCCAGGAACAGCTTTGGGTGTTAACTCTTCTTTGTCTGATCTTCAACTTTCTTTTCCTCCTTGGAAATCAAGTATTTGGAAAGGAAGAAAAGCAGCTGGAGATGTTGGGGGGTGGGGGGAGGGCTCTTACTGAGACAATGGAGTGTTTGCTCAAGCCTGTTGAGTGCTGTTCTGCTTCTGTTTGCAGGGAGTGAATTTACCTTTACTGTTGCTGAATTTCTATATGTGTTCCTCCTTTTTTCCCAAAAAGTGTATCAGTAAATATATGCAGGTTTTCTGCAGTTGTTCAGTTGAATTGCTTTATTCTGTAGATTTAAAATTAAAACTGCAAAATGCCCACATTGGAAGCAAATGTGGTCTATGAGCAGCAAAGGCCATGTATCTGAGAGATGGAGAAGCTGTGTTCACTGGGGATTTTCTTGGTTTTTTGGCCATTTACTTCCTCCACTTCTTTATTTTGATAACAGTAGAAACAATGACAGGAGTCTGCTTGGCTTTTCTAAGCTATGAATAAAATAAAGAACATTTGAAAATGCAAAGTTTCCTCTTTATCAGTATTGCCATTTTTTGAAGATATGCATATTTTCCAGCCTGTTCCTGCTCCCTCTGGTGGTGCTTCTCACAATCTGTACTTTGTTTTCTGGGGTTTTGCTGTGACTGTGGCTTGGTGTATTGGCTACAGCAGCATTTGGTGATGTCACTAACTCCAGAGCCTCTCTTGCAGACTGGGCATTTGGCAATGGAGACGTTGCTGTCTCTCACCTCCAAGCGAGCTGGGGACTGGTTTAAAGAAGAGCTGCGACTTCTGGGTGGTCTGGATCATATTGTAGATAAAGGTATAGTGGGGACACACGAAAAAATAGTGAATTGTGATTAAATGTTTGCTTTTTGTGATGTTCACTTCCTGTGGTTAAAATTAGAAATATTATGTATTTTTCTTAGGAGTGTTAAAAATAAAATACACAATTCAAAAATATCAAGTAAATGAGAAATATTAGTGATCTTAATCTCTTTCAGGTGGGGTTCAAAGTAGTTTAAGTTAAACAGAATGTGTAGGATTTCCATTACAATGTATGAGAATAAAAATGGCTTCAGCTTGGGCAGAATGCTGTTACATATCTGTGTACAGCACACTTACTCTGTAGTAGAATCTCCATTATAGTCTTCTAGAATTATTTTCAGACCAGATATTTTTAAACTAAATATGCCAAAGGAAGTAAACCCTTCAAGAAGAAGTTGGGGTGTGGGGTGGAGGGAGGGAGGGTTCAAAGACATGCCTCAGTGTGATTTTGATCAGAATCTCCCAGCTAGGAAAAGGGTCAGTTCTAAATGAGTTCTTGACCTGAATAAAGCTTGGTCTTGAATAAGCAGTGGGAGAACAAAGAGAGGACTGGAGAGATGGAAGTATTCAATTTGAACACAGTTTTGAGTTATTGTTTCAGACTTGTAAAGTCTGGGAAATGTGTGCTTGTCCTGTCTCTTTCCTCTTCTAAAGGACTTGCTTAGAGTTAAGGAACATGGTCATGTGCTGGACACGGTTCCTAGCAGGAGACAATAATGTATGTGGCTAGGTAATTTGTGACAGCAATCTCAGACTTGCAAAGACAATGTTGTAAGGCTTGTTTTTTTCATTTACCTGGAGAAATGAAAAATTCTGGAGTGCTGCTCATGTCCTCATGATTATTTCCTGCCATTAGAGGTGTGCAAAGTGTAAAAGGAGGTTGATGACAGCTCTTAGTTTGTACACCTGGCTTTTGGAGACCTTTTACTCATGGAGGAAAACAACTTCTTTTTGTGTTTAGTTAAAGAATGTGTGGATCACCTAAGCAGTGATGAAAACGAGGAGAAGTTGGTTGCTTCGTTATGGGGTGCAGAGAGGTGTTTACGGGTCTTGGAAAGTGTGAGTATGAGCAGATCTTGGCATTTCTGAGGGCTGCTTCTTCAGCAGTTCTCTTTACATTCTTTCAGTGCATAGTCACATTATAGCTCTATAAGGTTGATTTTTATTTTTTGTTGGACTGTATTAACTCTCTGATACTTATTAGTGTTTCTGTAATGTTTGAAATTTTAATTTGCTATTCTGTGTGTACTGCATTCCATGATTATTTTTGTTAAAAATAACTAAATATAACATGATACTTTTTCTTAAGTTCCTACAAAAAGCTGCTGTTTATGGATGTTGTTTTCGAGGCATGGGTTTTGACTCTCCAGTAGTGTCTAGTAATAACTGATCATTATAGAAGTGGGATTTTCTTAGAAGCAATAAATCAATGCCAAGAGTTGCTACTTTCAGCCATCAGCTGGGGAAGTGCTGAAAGAGAAAATTATCCTGAAGGGCAAATGAGTTCTGTCATCAGTTGGGTGTGTAAAAGCAGATGGTAAATATTTCTTTGAGAACTTGTGAGAAAATCAACATACGTGGTACCTTTGTAGAGTTTACTTGACAGGAGTGGTGGGTGTGTGTTTCTCTGCAATGCCTTCAGCTGAGTTTGGTGTTTGTTGCTGGTGTTACCCTCTTTCTGTTGTGATACACTAAGGAAGCAGAAGAGCACTGCTATGTTCTAGCAACACCTCTCTGCCCATCAGCAAACACTTGGGATCAGAGTACAGGTCAATGAATCTTGCTCAACACCTTAAACCCAAATTAGAGGGCAAATGGTCACTTGTTTTCTTCACTAAAGTAGAAGGACAGACTTAAAGATAGTGTAAATGCAAGCTAAAAACTGAGAATCATGAACAATTGTTGAAGGGTGTCCTAAAAGTTCTTTACCTTTCTTCTCAGCAGTGAGAAAAAAAATTCAGAGTCATTTTTTGCCTTTATATTCAATAGATGGAATTGCCTAGAGTAGAAAAGCCTTGTCTAGTGGTAGAAAATTCAAATTTGGACTTAGGGGTGTTTGTGATGTAGTAAGATCCCTAGAAACCTGGGAGAGATGACAAAATTCAAAACGCGCCAAATGAAGCAAGTCCAAGGAAAGAACTTCTGTTGCTTCTGAAAATTGATTCCAAATTTCAGTCAGGGAAGTCAAGGAGAACCTTATGTGTGTTATGGTTGGATACATAATAAGCTCTCAGAAGTGGATTTGATGTCAAGTCCTTAAAATGCCACATAGATGATTGTGTTCTCTGTACACACTGGGATCCTGTAGTCCCAGAGTGTGCATTCAGGGTTCTGCTGTGGCAAAACATTCTGCTGCATGGTTTCTGTGCTTTATCAGGGAAGATGGTTTTATCTTCAGTGCCACAGTTATTTAGAGATGAAAACTCCAAGGAAATACTGAAAAATGAGAAGTGAAGATTTACACTGGATAATAGCCAAGAAATGTGGAAGTGAATAAAGTACAGTAGTAGTGAAAGGGAATGCTTCTCTTTGAGGGGAAAACACTCTTATTTTTAATCCTTCTCTCTTTAGGTAACTGTGCATAATCCAGAAAACCAGAGCTACCTGATAGCATACAAAGACTCTCAGCTCATCGTCTCCTCAGCTAAGTAAGTTGAAAAGTCCCCAAAGACCCCAGTTTTGCAAAATATCTCACATGATAGGGTAAAAAAGGAAATGTTTTATACCAGAAGATTCTAGGGGTGAATAACCCCAAAATTTCCAGTGTTGCTTTTTCGTTGAGTGAAGTTCATGTAGATGGGGGTTTGGGCAACCCTGAGTACTGCCAGTACTGAGCACTGTGTGTAGAGCTGCTGCTGTTGGGTCTGCAGAAGCTGCAGGCTGTGGATTCAGCTCCTGCTGTACTAGGAAGGAACACAGAGGAGGGTGAAGTGACATTTATTTATTGTGCTTTTGTTATGCTTAAGTGTTTACTGGAATGGAGCATAGCAGAATTGCCAGTGTAACTAAGAATTAAAATAGTGAGATCTTGTTCTTGGCATTTCTCCCTGGCAGAGATTCTTGTACCAACACCTCTAACTCATTTATCAATCTGGGTGAGGTCTCAGTTGGCTGGCAGAGCCTGTCTGCCCCTTGTATTGCTCTTCATAACAGAAGAAATGGAGCTGAAAGTTTGGCTCTGCAGACCTCATTGGAAACCTGATTTCGTGGTTGTAGGTTAGATATTTGGAGTATTTCTTTAAATTAAGATTAAGCAAACCACAGTTTAATATGTTACCTTTACCAGCATATATTTTTGACATTTCTGGTTTTGTTTGTAACTGAAGTCAGTGGGGTGGTTTAGCATGAAACTAATGTTATACCTGTCATGCCTGTAGTCCATTAGTGTTACAAGATTAGGATATTACTGCTGGGAAGTCATGTGTCATTTCTTACTGAATAGAAGTAGTTCTGAGAAGAGAACATTCTGGTAACACTGTCAGAATCATGTTGTGCCAGAGGATATGAGGGGCTGGGTTTGTAGGAACAGGAGATATCTTTTGTAAGACCATGTGATGAAGCTGGGAAGGAAAATTAACTTGCTTTTGAAATACAAAGCTGATAATGCCCTAAGATTTCCAGGTTTTTGTTTACACAATTTTCAGTTGAGCTTATAAAAGATTTTACAGATTATAAATTTATTATCTGTCCCTACAGACTGGGTATTAGAAAAATTCTGAGTAAAGCTCTGTTTCAGGA
>JAYDZK010000271.1:7141884-7154665 GCA_034509185.1 Euphonia xanthogaster | reverse complement strand
TTCAGTTGAGCTTAGAAAAGATTTTACAGGTGATAAGTTTATTATCTTACAGACTGGGTATCAGAAAAATTCTGTGTAAAGCTCTGGTTCAGATTTTTTTTTCCCTGTGAAACAAGCCTACAGGTGGAATGCTGTGTATATGGTGAAGATAATTTTGTGCCCCATCTCCCTGCAGAGCACTGCAGCATTGTGAGGAGTTAATCCAGCGATATAACCGTGCTGAAGACAGTATCTGTTTACCAGACAGTAAGTCTGTGCCTCACCAGAATGTAACTAACCACGTGGGTAAAGCCGTGGAAGACTGTATGAGGGCCATCATTGGGGTCTTGCTCAACCTGACAAATGATAATGGTAAGACAAATTTTTTGCATGTTCTGTGCTGAGGTGTCAAATAAACCATTAATGCAAATATTTTTTTGTATAGATGATGATTTTTCAAGTCCAGTGCTATAAAACGGTTTTCCATGGTAGATGTTTGATTGCAGCCCTCAGTAATTTGTCTTTGCAAGCTGGGTGAGGAATTGCAAGTGTGAAATGTTCAGATGAGGGCTTGGGCTCAGAGGGTTGGTTTGTCATTAGAGCCAAATGGTTTTTATTAGGCTGCTTACCATTATGAATGTGAGTGTGTTCACTATTGAGCCTCTGAACTCTTTGTTTGCAGAATGGGGTAGTACAAAAACAGGTGAACAAGATGGTCTGATAGGCACAGCCATGAATTGTGTGCTTCAGGTTCCCAAGTTCCTACCTCAAGAACAGAGATTTGATATTCGCGTGCTGGTGAGTTCTTGTGCTTCTCATATAAGGAGGCAAATCACTTTCTGTTGATGTGTTGAGCTGCTCTGGCTCCTCATTAAGGAAGTTTCCCCATCAGTTTTCAGTGACCATATACACACCTCAAGTGAGGTACTTAAAGTTTTTGTAAGGGTGGGTTTTTTTTACTTAAAGGTTTTTTGATGGGCTTTTCCCTGTGTTTGGTGGGAGAATGTTCATCAAGCAGTGCACTAAGAGATTTAGCTAAATAAATATATGAATTAATAGTTTTCAAACATCTTTTCAGTTTTGGAAATATGGTTGATATTATTGTTTGAGTTGAAAGCTTTGTCAGATTTACCTCAGCTTGTATAAAATGGGTCAGAGTGGCCTAATAGCAGCAGTGAAAATATGTATGTGTGGGGTCTCTTATGAACATAAGCTCGGGGTTGGACACCTGAATCCCTAACCTCTGTAAAGGAATTCTCAGCTCCAAAAATGATTTTGTGTTCAGAATTGGAAGAACAGAGATTCCTGCATTAAAGTCCTCCCATACAGGGATCTCTGTTCTAGCCTGTATTTCTTTAAATCCTGATCCCCCTGTCTGTCAGACTGTTTCATCAGTTGTATATTCTCAGAAAGATAAGGACAAAGATGTTTATCTAAAGAGATGGTTTTTTGCTAAATCATCTTTTTTCCAGTGTGTGTAATCCTTCTTGACTCTGCCATTTGCAGGGGTTGGGTCTGTTGATCAATCTCGTGGAGTACAGTGCCCGGAACAGGCACTGCCTGGTCAATATGGAAACAGCCTGTTCCTTTGACTCCTTGTGTACGGGCGAGGGAGACGAAAGCCTGAAGATAACTGGACAGATTGATGCTGTTCAGGCTTTAGTGCAGGTGAGAAGTTTGTCCTGCAGTAGTTCCCATTTCTCATTATCACACTGTTGGGAGGAAGGGAGAACTCAGCAATGAAAATGAGTCAGTTTTTCTGTTCAGCATTTTGAGGAGTGGAGCAAGGTAAGGGGAAGATTGCTGCTCACCACCCTGACTTCTGCAGTGCTGTCCATTACAGAAACAGCTTCCCTGTAAAGACAGTGCTTTACAGACATCCAGTAAAACTCTTTGGTTCCCATATAATTTATTTCTAGGTTTTTGTTCCTAGTTTATTTACTTTGACTTTTGTTTTAAACCAGCTGTAAGCTACTTTTCTCTTATATACCAGTAATTTTGGTAAATGAGTTTCACCGTGCAAACTAAAGTGAAAAAATTGAAAGGAAGTTACACGTCTTGTTTCACTGGAGTTAATTTTATGGATGCTTTTAGCAGTTGTATTTAACTTTGTGAAATAAGTATCCAGTAGCAGACAAAAAAATGAATAAAAATAATAATATTAAATATCTTAATATATGTGGCTTGGCAAAGCAATATTTAAAACTGGTTGTGTGGTATGGGAATTAACGAGAAATGAGTGTAATATGGGATTCCTGGTTCATTCACATTCTTTGCTAAATGAAGAGCAGAAATATTAAGGAGTCATTTTTAAATGACTCCTTAATATTTTTGCTCTAAGAAAGCCAAGAGGGAATAGTTAGCATGAAAAGAAAAGGAAGATTGGGAGAGAACAAAAATGGACAAGAAATGATGGCAGCTTTTAGTCTTGCAGCCATGTCTGAAGGAAAGTGGTTGAACTTCTACCATGCCCAGGAGCAGCCTGTCAGGTGGTTCAGCACCAGGCAGGGAGGTCCTGCTGCGGAGCGCAGCGCCGGGGTTGGGCCAGATTATATTTTCCTTTGAGGAAGAAAAGCCTACTGGTAAAAAAAGTATTGAAGGCTAATTGTATGAAGGGGTAAATTGTGAACAGGAACTAAAAGTATTAAGTCAATGTGTTTGGGGTTTAGTTTCTAATGGCAATTCTCCTGGAATTCCCCCATCAGCTGTTCCTGGAGTGTGAGCGAGCGGCACAGCTGGCCGAGAGCCAGACGGACGAGCTGATTAAAGAAGCTCCCACAGCTCAGCATGATAAGAGTGGGGAATGGCAGGAGACAAGTGGGGAGATCCAGTGGGTCTCCACAGAGAAGTCAGATAGTACTGAGGAGAAGGATAAGAAGGAGGAAGACGATGAAGAACTTGACCTTAATAAAGGTACGTTGTCTGCCTGTGATGGTCTCGGAAAAGGCAAAGAATGGTGTGATGGCAGAAAATCCCACCTTGTCCTCTGCTTCCTCTCTACATCCAGTCTCTAGGACAGATTTCCTCAGTGTATCCCAGGTGAAACTGCTGCCTAAGTAGGAGCCATTCTGATCTGAAGCATGAGAAGTACAATCTGTTATGCTTCTTTTACCTATTATCTGTTTCTTAAAAAAAAAAAAAACAAAGAAAAACCCAAAAAAAAAGCCTGAAAGAAACAGAAAAAAACCCCCAGACCTTTTTGGGACACTCTATGTGCAAAATATTCTGGAAAGGATGGCTTTTAGGCTGTTACCTTGTTCTTCTGGAACAGTCCTTGAAAGTTACCTGCTTGAATTTTGTTTTCCAAGGTTCTTGTTTCAAGCTACTTTGAGAGTTGGAGTTTCTTCCCCTCCTCTCCCTCTTTGCTGCTTCTGTCCCCATCTGCTTTGGGGGACTTTTCCCTTCATCAGTGGTGTCTTAAGTGCATGTGTAGTGCATTGATGTACTGCATCTCTGCTAGTTTGTTCCAGGAGTTTGAGTATCTCGGAGTTTGAGTTCGATAGTTTGTCTCTGGAAAAGGGATTTGAAACATCATTCCTTCTTGTTTAATCTTCTAATAGTAGATGCAGTGTATGACTTTCAATAGTGTTTTCATCTTAGGTTAATAGGTGTGGTCTGTTACCTTCTCCAAGCTTGCTGTATGTCCTTCCTCCTTTTGGTAGCTCCATCAGCTAGTGTCTGCAGTTATTTGTAGTTTTTCCCAAAATGCTGTCATCAGCAGGAAATGTTATCCTTAACACAATAAACTGCTTTGGGGGAAGTTTTAGAGGCACATAGTATCACATAGTATCACATGAAACATTTGCATTGGTAGTTTGGGGTGTTCAGCATACAGTTTGCACATTGAAATGGCAAATGACAAAATACTGTGCAGCAGAATGAGTAGAAACTAAATGAAGACCATTATTCTTGTCAAGAATGTGCTGCTGAGTCAGTAAGTGTGGTGTTTCCTGATCTCTGAAATCTCAGTCCAAAAGCTCGTTTTGTTTGAGGAAAAAGCCTTCTGGAAAGTGATAATGAAGGATTGTATTTGCAGCAGTAAAAGATACCAGCTGCTTAGAGAATACAATAGACTGTTGTCTCTCTTACAGCTCTTCAGCATGCTGGGAAGCACATGGAAGACTGCATTGTGGCCTCATACACAGCATTGCTTCTAGGCTGTCTCTGCCAGGAGAGTCCAGTAAGGGGATAAGTTGATTCTAAGTCCAGTATAATGTTTAATGAAGTGATAATTTGCTGTATTGAAAGGGGTTTATTAAATTGGGCTTCAGTGTGAGCAATACGTTTGTGAGTCTACACTGATGTATGCAGCTTTGGGAAGAGTTGCCAGAGTTATTCCAGCCAAAATGAATTTTTTGAACATCACTGTGTTTATCAAAAACAGTTGGAATTGAATATTTGACCTCTTTTACTTCTCTCCCCTTCCTTGTAGCCAGCAAAAGAATTTGCTTTGGAAAGGCAGAGGAAAATTGGCTAAGCCTGTTCGTTCTCAGTAGTTTTAGTAAGCAAGAAACCATCAGACTTATTCATTCTTTATCAGTCTGCTTTAGTTTTTTCTTCCATTGAAATCATATGAACTTGTGTGTGTCCCTATTTTAAAAATAATTGTCTCAGATTGGAAATATGTAATAGAAAGCTGAAGTTAAAAATCTGGAACTCCAACGGCTGAGAACTCTGTAAAGTCTCCTGTCAAAAATGCGTTCATGTGCAGATGAGTTCAGACCTGCCTTTGGGCGTGTCTGGCTGCACCATGGTGCAGAAATGGCCTTTAGGGTGCTGTTCTGTGTCCTTGGACTGATCAGTGCCCATAACAGTTTTAGTGTTCTGAGTGAGACTGACAGTGAGATCAGTAATTCTCAGCCCTTCACAGCTGTGAAGGGAGAGCCTCTCCCTATCAGGGGAGTGATCTGGTGGCTTGAGAATCTTGCAGGTCCTAGGAACGTCTGATAGCCTGTTGTGTTTTTAAAACTTCAACAAACAATAATAAAAATTATTTAAGCAGTTGTTTTCTAAAAACAAACACAGGGAAGGTATGAGTGTTGCTTAAAAGAAACTTAAATCATGAAGGTGGCAGCAGAAGCCATCTTTATGCTATGAATGTACTTGTCTAAGTGCTTCTCACATGCAGAGCATTATAGCTCTGTGTCAGAAAAACGTTTCCCAAATAAGACAGGATTGTTTTATTTCTTAGATCAATGTGACTACTGTGAGGGAGTACTTACCTGAAGGGGACTTCTCGATAATGACTGAAATGCTCAAAAAATTTCTCAGTTTTATGAACCTTACTGTAAGTAATGCATATTTCGTATTTATATTTGTAGATATTTTTGTCGTTTTGTTTTCTGTTAATATTTCATGCCTTTTTAAAAGCATTAAGATTTTTCAGTTTGTGTCTTCATAAGAGCACAGGACGATATTCTGGTTTTTAATACTGAAAGGCCATTTGTCTGTCATAATTTTGTCTGTCATTATATTGTGACTGGCCAGGAAGATATTTCTGAATTGGCTGCCTGAACCTAGTTGCTTTTACTGATGCATAATTGTAAATAGTAAAATCCTGAAAATAGACTAGCTCTCAGATATTTGAAGGAGGTGCTACAAATGCTTGTTTGTTACTTGTGTTTTCTATTGCATTTGCAGTGTGCTGTTGGAACAACAGGCCAGAAATCTATCTCTAGGGTGATTGAATACTTGGAACACTGCTAGATACTTAACTTCCGCTGCAGGCACTCTGATGCTGGAGCTACCCTTAGACAAAAGAAGAAGTCATGAAAGAAGTCCTTGAAGGATATACCAAGAGCATTCATCTGTGTCATTCGTGTTCGGATTTTTAAGGCTACCTGGTCTCTTAACCATGCATTCAGCATTTTCTAAAAGACAGTTACTACATCAATCTGCAACTATCAAAAATGAGGGGAAAAAGGTTCTGAGGAAAGTAAATAAAGAAACCTTGCTGTTTATGATGCAGTGCAGTATTTAAATATTTTTGGCAGGGTTTACCCTCCCTATCTTTTTTCTTGCTTTGTTCGTGACAAGTTTCAAGGGGAAAAACTTGCTGCTGATAGTGCAACTGCTGTTTACTGTTGAGCCACTGTTTCATGCCAGCCAGGTGCAAAGGCAGCTTAGCTACTGAGGTATCAAACAAATGTTCTAATAAAGAAGTTCTGGACAGCAGCACCGCTCCTATTTGAGTTTAATTTGCTCCTGCTTTTTTTATTACTAGATGATTCCAAAATCATAAAATATAAATTTTTAAATACTTTTGTGATTTTAACTACTGTCTATATTTAAAATTTGTTGGAATCCAAAGAGGCGAGGATTGGATAGTTTATTTTTTATACTGTTTTGATTGAAATTAGGTTGTTGAGCTATTTCTCAGTTCTGAAACTCCCATGGCCCACGTCCTGTAACCTGCTCGACCATAACGCTTTGTAGTTCCAAGAGCATGCAGACCCATGAACACAGAAAGCCATTGAGGGTATTTTATCCACTAAAGGAATAGTGACTGTAAAAAGTTGTGCCCTGTTAAAATGCAAATGAAAGAAAGAAAGAAAAAAAAAAAAGATTTAAAAAACACTCGCAGGGTAGTTTACACTTCCGATAAGCAAAAACTTTGAAATGCTGTTTTAAATTGTTTCAAGGAAGAGCTCAAGGTGTGTTTTATAATGTTGAATACAATGAATTTGGATGCTTTAGGGGGAATAATTTTAAAGAAGCTAAAATACCAATGGGGATTATTGTTTCCAGCTGACATAATCTTTCTATTTCATCCTTCTGTGGTATGACAGAGTTGAAATGCATACAAGACAAAGCCTTAAATTGCTGATATAGCTAAGATTTTGTTCAGTCTGAGGTTTAGTTCACAGCAAAGCATTGTGTTTGAGGACTTAAGTGGAACAAAGAATCCCAGAAAATACATGACTTTTTAGACAATTTTTTTCTTGCACTCACTATTCAGACCAACAGAATTGATTATTAAGTATTTTTATTAAGGTGGTCTTGAATATTTGCAGACTGTTCTGCGATCTGCTTCGTTGACATTTTTAAATACCTGTATAGGTAATTACATCATGTTACTCCATTGAATTTGTAAAACTTGAAGCCATAAAAATATTAGTTCTATGTATAATGAGGGGGAAATAACAGGAAATCTAACCTGCTTTTAGATCTTGTGTTATCTCCGTGTATAAAATTAAGAACTTGTGCTTTTGTATCAGTGCCAGCTGTAAATTTTTTACATACAGTGGCTGCCTTCTATGTCTTCCTATTTTTGATAATGCAGATTGTTGGGAATTCTGTAAGGAAGTAACTGATTAACGGCAAAAATCTTACGTTGGTCATTTTCTTTTTTTTTTTTTTTGCATTTTCTCTCATCACCTTCTAAAACTTAGTGTATCAGTGTAACTTAGAAAAGTTTTTGAGGTTGTGTTCCCCTTCTTCAAAACAAACCAAAACAGTATTGAGAGAGAGGGAAAAGGTATATGTAAATGATCTGCATCAGGAGAAAATTATTAAATATTTGGCCCATGTAGTTTTTTGATTTTAGAGATTTTCACATCTTTAATGAGATTTCAAATTGATTTTGTAGTTTCCTGTGGAGAGATGGCAAGAGAAAAGAAGATGCAAATGTGATGATAGGGGAAAGCAGGGACAACTACCTTTCTTTGTTACACTGGTAATTGTTTGGGAATTGATTTACCTCAGTGTTTAACAGTTTTTTTTTAAATGTAACTAATTGTCAAGCACTGACAAATGCAGATTTTTTTTTTTTTGAGGGTGGGGGGAGAAATCACCCTGTGAACAGCAGTGCATTTTTGTGTGTTAGACCCTCAAATAACTCTGCATTAAAGGGTACTTGAGGTCAACTTGCAAATTAAAGTTTTAAAGTAACATTTTTTCCATTGTAAATATTTGTGTAAATACTCAATTGGAAATTAGAACAGTAGAGTACTTTTCTGAATCCAATCCTATTTTTATTTTATACAGTATTTCTCAGCTGTGATCTTTGGAGCAAAAGCCAACGGCAGGAAAAATAGTTTGTACCAGTTTCATGAAGTATGTCTTTGGGTTTTTGTAAATAATTTTAACTCAAATAAAATTGCTACTTTCAATACATATCTTGTCTTTTAACATGCAGTACAACACTCCTCTGAGTGATTGCAGAAAGAAGGCAGTGTCAGGTAAATTGCTAAAAGAAAAAAATGAAAAAAAAAAAAAAGGGGATGAAAAAATGATGATGGAGCATCCTGAACGTAGTGCTTTGCTTTTCACCTGTGTGTTGGGACAAAAAAATTCAGTGCCTGGACCTGAGGCTGTGGTCAGTCAAACCAGTCAAGGCTGGAAATTTTCTGGAGATGATGTATGGTGTCTCTCGATGCATTTTGGAGTTCTCTGCACAAGTTGATCTTTCAGTAACAACTCTGGAGACCTGTAGTCAGAGTAACATAAATGTGATAGAGCACAGGGAAAATGGCACAGTTCTTGTGGTGAGACTTTTCACATCACGGGGGGTGTTAATGGCTTTAACAGCAAAGGGAGGAGATTGCCATGAACGTTGCTCTGTTTCTTGATTACCATGAATGATGCTTTAATTTCAGGATGGATTTTTTCCCATGGATTTTTCCTTAATTGGTACAGCTAGCTATGGGTACAATATGCAATAATTCATGAACTGTAACAGGAGTTGAATGTGATGTGTCATCTCATTGCCACTTGGAACAAGCAGCAGCATAATGTAACCTTTTCTGTGCTGTGAGGGAGTGGTACTGGGGCTTGAAACATGGAACAGTGTGTTATTAGTGTGTGGTGCTGTAGGAGCCAAATGCAGCTTTATGTAAGCAAACGTTTCTAAAAAATCTGCTAAGAGTATTTCCTCTTCTCTTGTTGGTAGTTACGTAATGGAAGCATGGTGTGTGAATGCTTAGGGGTGACATCAGCATTTTCAGATTAGCAGGATAATTGTGAAGCGTCTACAGCAGATTTGGGAGTCAAAGCCTTTCTCATAAATTATTTCCCTTTCAGTCTGTTTGCTTGATTTGCATAGGAGAAAGTGATGTGGTCTGATGTGTATGGCACTGATTTCTCTCATGTTTCCTTTCTGGGCATCACTAAGCAGAAACCAGAGTATACTTGCGTAGCTGGGGCTTATAACCAGGCAAGCCCACATATCTTTTCCAGTGAAGATTTTTTTCATGAACGTGATACTTTTCTTGTTTAAAAGGCATGGAAAAACAAAAATGTGAATTTGACTCAAAAGATAAAGAGGATTTAGGTAACTGCCATACTTCTGCATCAAGCCTGCCCTTATTGGATGGCCTGCTAATTGGGTTTTTGAAGATAATGAGATTGGCATTTACCCTGAATTCCACTAGCCAAGTGTTTTCAAAACCAGGCCACTGTAATTTTTGATACTGCTGCTTCTCTTCCTCTGTGTAATATGTTAATTTGTCTTAGGAAAAAGGACACTACTGCATTCTTTCAGCTGTGTGGAACAGAAGCCTTTCATACATACTCTTTTTTACTTGCCCTGAAGATCCCTTGTCTAAGGGATTGTAATTTATTAAGATGTTTGCAGCATCAGTAGGTTCAGATGGTCTTCCCATAAATAAAAATGGAACCATTATAAATAATGCAACTGCTAGAGGCCCTTTCCCAAGGGTGGATTTGTTTGCTGATGCCACAGGATCTTTGTTCAGGTGTGTGAACTGAGCTGAATTTGCAGGTACAGGTGGTGCCCCAGGTAGGCAGGCTTGGGATGATCCAGCTGCGTGTGCCAGCAGCACTCTGGTGGTGCCAGGGGCTGTCAGGAGCCCTGAGGACAGCAGCCTTGCTGGGAGGAAAGGGAGCCTGACACTGGAGGGACAGACGTGTCACATCCTTCACCTGCTGCATTCAGACTGGATCTCCACATCTCCTGACCTGCAGCTTGAGCTTCAGGTCATCACTTCGGAGGGGTAAATGCCAAAGACTTTCTCTCCATGTGTGGAAAGCCACATGGGTAAATAATGAAGAGTTGTGCAGGTAGTAGTACCTATTTCCAGAATTCTGGTCTGTCTCAGGAGGACCAAAGTCACTTAAAGGAAGGTTCACTGAACTTCTGCAGAGTACAATCAGGTGGTATCTCAAAGGGGACTCTCCTTAGAGTAACAGAATAACAGGAATTGTGTGAGATACACTGCTTAGTGTGGGAATCCTTTAAATTTCCTGTATTATACCAGAGGATTTAGTTGTCTCTGCATTTAGTTTTTTCAAAGTGGGGAGGAAGATTGTTATCATGGGGTGTGAGGTGGATGGAATCATGTCATTCCTGCTGTAAAGCTGACCCTGTGATTGTGTCCTAGGAGGACAGTTATTTGGTTTCTCATTGTTTCCAGTACATAAGGCATGCAAACCAAGGTGAGAGGCATTACTGCAGAAGTCTGAATTGAGGAAGGGAAGGAAGGAGTTGATTTTGTCAAATGATACCATTCAGGAGCCTTGCACACTCCTTAGCTCTGGGAATGATGTCAAAGTTGTGGAACTGTGGGGTTTTATTCATGGATGTTTTGTTGGCCTCGTACCCCAAACATGTGTCTCTTGAAAGCATTTCTGGGGAAAAAAGTTTTAAAATATCCAGACCGAGTTGTTTTCTGATCTGGTGTTAAATTTATAGTCTGAATTGAGTTGAAGTACAAACCATAAGGAAGTCTTGGAGTAAGATCACTTTGTGTCACAGCTCTGTGCAAAGGCATGAATTTGGGTTCAGAAGCTTGATGTTCAGATTACTGAGCCTTAAAAAGCAGTTCAGTAATGTGTTATATAAAACTGCTGTGTAACATCTGGTGTCATTTTGCTGGCTCATATTTTAAATTTTTGTCTTCATTTGAGAAGGAATTTTAAAGCAAAGCTATCTTACCCAAATTAAAAATATCTAGGTTGAAATGCTATAATGAAATTATAGTTTAGCAGCAGAAATTGAACATTGTAAATTAAAAAGAACTGATACAATTATTGTTTGTAGTCTCCTCTGCCCTAACTATTTTTAAAACCTGGCTATACATTTTTAATAAGGAAATTCTTCCTTTTAGTGGAAAAATCTGATTGCAGTTTGTGTGCTTAGTATATTCATGCATCTGAAATACCCAGTTTCAGAATGGAGCTTCATATTGCAAAACAATGGGGTTTTTTGTGATACCTTAGATTACAGTGAGAGCCTTACTGAGGCTTTTGTGAAAACAAATTTGTAGCTATTTTAGCCCAGATAATCATATAAGTTCCTTCTTATTTAATGTAGGTTCTAATGGTTATTCAAGTATAATTTCAAATGTGAGACCAAAGCAAACATAGAGGACTTCAAGTCATTCAAGTATCCATGTAGAGTATAAATTGAAGTTACTGGGGAAAACCAGTAATCCAGAATGATTTGTTAGTCTATTATACATCCAGTCTAGGATTGTAAAAAAAACCCCAAAGCCTAAAATCATTCTGTTGAGAGAATTAAATTTTGATGCTCGTTACAAGAGACAAATATGCATCCATCCAAGTGTTGTTATACAATGTTAAGAGGTTTATACAAAGAGGAACTGTATGTTAATTTTATGTAATACTTGTGATTACCCTTCAGAAGTTCTCAGGAGAACTGGTTTGTGCTCTTTGATACTTGATGCAGCTTCAGCTTTTTTTAAATCCGAAAATGCCATAGGATCCATGTGCTTTGGTTTCTGAACTTTGCCACCTGGGGCCGAGTGAAGCAGCTCTTGTGTGTCTGCTGGAACCTTGGCTACAGGGAATATTTCTCTGTCAGGCAGGTTTCCACAGGTGTCTACACAATCCCACCCTTCTCTGCGGATTTTACCTGGTCACCGTTTTCAAAATGCCCAATTCAAAGCCTGCTAAGCTCAGTCAGTCCTGCATTGTGGCCTTTAAAGCTGAGCTCAGTCTGTACCTTTTTCTGTGAGAAAACCTCAGCAAGTGCAGAGTTCTCAGCGGGACCCAGGGAGCAGGGGCACAGTGCCAAGCCCTGGCCAGGGGCTGGTGGGTGCACCAGGGCTTTGCTGGGGTCACTGGGAGCGGCTGTCTCAGCTCTGGCTGCTCACAAACAGCTCCAGCTCAAAGGAGTCTCAACTGGGATGGGGGAGGCACCTGCTGAGGCTGCTTCTGCACCAGATCTTGCTGACAGCAGAACTCCCCCATGTTTCCCAGGCTGATTTCAAAACCCACCTGAATGGAAGCCATTATGAGCCTCATTCCAGTGAGAGCAGCACCTGGCACTGTTGCAATGCACTTTCTCTCCTAGGAGTAAGGAAGGAAGCACATGCATTAAGATTCCAGAAATTACGGAGTCAAAGGCCAAAAGGAGTTTCTATGAGCCCAGATTTCACTAACAACTGTCATATGTGAGATTCTGCTTAGACTTTGTGTGTGGGTTTGACTTCCCAAACCTCTTTGAGAGGCAGAGGTCATCTTCCTTTCAAATGGAATTTTAGGCATATGCAAGACAAAGACATCTGAAAGAGCTGGAGTCTTCAGTACATTGTAGTCGTTGTTTTAATTGATGAAGTTTCCACAGCACCAGTAAATGTCTAATTATTTCAGGAGCTTACGGAATTTTTGATGTCCTGGAGATAAATTAAGAATTGTAAAGATTCAGACTTTTAAAAGACTACGATGTTTCAGCGATAGCATCCTAAAAAGTTGTCATCTGCCTTTAACCAGCAGTGGGGAAGGAAGATAAATACCCTTGGTTAACAGACTTTCCCCGGAGGTGAAGTCAGAGCCACAGAGGTCTGATGGGATGAAGAACAACCACCATGCAAGTTATATC
>JAYDZK010000271.1:7128204-7141784 GCA_034509185.1 Euphonia xanthogaster | reverse complement strand
CCATGCAAGTTATATCAGAAGCTGGATCAGCAACTGAGCCTGGCGTGTGGTTGCACAGCACTCCCTGTTCTGAAACCTCAAGTATTTCTTGGAAGAGCCAGGTGCTGCTGAAGGCTCTGGGGGTCTCCAGCTGGGTGAGCAATTAGCCCCTGAGCTTTGTGCTTCCCAAGCCATACTCCAGGAGTACTGCATGCTGTCTAGGGTTAGGTTGCAGAGCATATCCCCTACAAGCAGGTGCCTTCAAGATTCCACACACTGCTGAACCAGAAGCCACTTCTTGCAGCGTTGAGAACTTGGCAGGATAAGCTGAGGTCAGTGTTCTGCTCAAGGTTTGGCAGTGCACAGTGTAACATCTGCAAACTTTATGAGAGATAAAGTTGTCCAGAACAACTCTGGCACTCAGCTGCCAGGTGCCTTCCTTGGAAGCTGCTTTACTTTCTTGATTGAATGCAATTGGAAATTGTGGTACGTGCCTATGAAATTTCTCTACATTATTCTCTATTCTCTTCCCCTCTCTCATTTCAACATCACTGCTGAAATAAGATTGTATAAGAGAGAAGTCCTTTGCAGGAGTACCTGAGAGTTGTTCTTTAGCACCACAAGGAAACTGATTCTAGAATTTCTCTTCTATTCTGGGAGCTGGATGTGAACCATCCTGGTCTAAAAAGACTTAAATTACTCCTGTTTCAGAATGCTGAGGTCTGCTTCCATCAGTCTAAGGTCCAGGCTGCATCATGGCACTTGGTTTAGTGCCAATTCCACAGAAACACGCAGCACACATGAAGTTTGGAATCCTGAATTTTCACACCACACTAAGAACCAGCACTGACTATTGCCCTATGCAGTGGTAGTAGAAAATAGGAGATTTACTCAGGAGTAAACTCACCTGCCATGATGTCCAGTTGTAAGAACAGATGCTAGAGTAGAACTCTGGTTATTTGAGATGCTGTTAAAGGTGTGAACCTTCATCTTTTGATGTCGGTGTTTCAGAACAACCATCATAAGCATCAAACTGCAAGGAACAAAAGGAAGAGTACAGGTGTTTTGCTCTTTTTACTTCCATGGGGAGAGAACCAGGAGGTACACAAACCTTAACAACACAGCTTCAAATCTGTCTTGCCAAAACAATCTCAAGATCCTGAGCTCAAGAGTGACAAGTAATGCCATTGGAAGGTTTCATGCTGATGCCTTCATCTTTGTAGAAACACAATAGCTGCTGAAGGCACATTGTGCCCCTGCCTCCTCTGATCACCCCTGCAGCTGGCAATAGCCCCCAGGAATTATCTTGTGGAGTTTCTGTGGCTCTCAAAACACTTGAAGGGTTGTTCTGGAGTCCTGTCTCTGTGATGCTCTGCCTGTGGCAGCGGGGGAGAGCTGAGCTCTGCCTGCTGTGCATGTGTGGGCAGAGGAGGTGAGTGTGTGTCCTTGCTGGGCTCCAGAGTGCTTGGTTTATGGGAGGAGCTCTGTAAATGCACCTGGAGCCTTTCAAGGGGGATGCAGCACAGGCAGAGCAGAGTTCCCTGCCACTCTGAAGCTGCAATATTGGCTTATGCTGCCCTGGTCACACTGGCTGGGAATTGCTCATGTTACTGCATAACAGGTACCACTCTGATCAGACTGCAGGAGTGTTCAAAGGAGATCTTCTGAGCATATGGATTGGTGGTAATAATGTGGGATTTGGAATGGAATGTGAGGCTCTGTGAAAGGTAAGTGATAAGGTGTTAAATTGTGTCTTACACGAGGGTAAATGGATTATCAAGCATGAGAAAAGCCACCACACCTGCTAGAGTAAACAGGTGACTTTATGAAGGATATGATGCATGGATGTGGGATATACATAGTGCTTCCTTGCAGCACTGCTGCTTGAACACAGGATTTGCTAAGGAGACATCCCTGCCAGTGTCTGCCAGACAGAGCTCTGCTCTGTTTGTCCCTGTTTGTAGAGGATCTCAAGACAGAGAGCACGCTCTGATTAAAAACAGACTTCTTGGAAATTTGGTGGAGGCAGAAGTGTCAAGGAGGTGTCCTGTCAAAGTGAGAACTGTGTGGGTATGAAAAGAGCAATCAATCACTCTCAGGGCCAACTGGTGTGGACCAAGAGCCCTGAAGGAAGCCAGTGAGTGACTCTGGTTTATAACCTGTCACTTGCAGTGGGAACTGGAGGAAAGACTGTGACTTTTGAAAGAGCTTCAGAAACAGTCCTTCTAACCACAGGCTGGCAAATTTAACCTCCTTCCAAGAGAAATTGCTGAAAGTTACACACTGTAATAAAACACGGGCAGGTGCTGAGGTACCTGGCTAAATATTGGGGGGAACAAGAGAAACTGTAAGGACTGCTCTTGAAACTCCAGAGGAGCTTACAAGTAAGTAGGCAGGCGTGACATAGTTAATATTAAACCATGCAATATTTGTTGGGAAAAACTCTGGAGATCATCTAGTCTAGACTTGAGCTTGAAGCTAGTTCAGGTCAGCCCTAGCTTTGCCCTGCAAAGTCTTATAAATATCTAATGATGGAGATTGCACAGCCTCTCTTGGTAATCCACACCAGGGCTATGCTTCTCTCCTAGAGGAAAAAAAGATGTACTTGTCAAGTTTAAAAAAGAAAACAAAACAAAAACCTACAAACAAGCAGAAAAACCCAACAAATGAACCAGAGTTTTTCCTAAAGCTTCCTTGAGTCCCCATGCTGTGAGGAGAAAAAAAAGTCTTCTGTTGGGCTGATACCCTTCACTTCAAGGGTTTAAAAGAGAAGGGCTGAGCAGAAATAGCAGTCTGCAGGAAAGGGTGGCTCTGCTGAGTTCCCGCGGGCTGTTGCTCGGGTTCAGGGCTGCCCTGGCAGGAGGAGGGGCTGGCCGGGCGGGCTGGGAAATGCGGGCGCTCGGCACTCTGCGCTTTTGGGTGTTTGTGGTCAGAGACAAATCTGAGTGCCCGGAGCTGCACGGGCTGTGGGCAGTGACGGCCTGACTGGAAGCCCAATGAACTTGTCACTGGTAAGTAATGCATGGGAGGAAAAACAGCTCTGTACCACAGCAGGTTAAACTGCGAATTAACTGCTGCCTGCGGGGGTGAGGCTAACAATTCAACTCCAACAGAGGGCAGAACGACATTTGTAACATTAGGTGTAATTAGGAAAGAAATAGAAGAAGAAAACAAGAACTATCTTTGTATCACAGGATGCATCCCTTATGTTGCCTTGTTCAGAACTCAGCATGGATTTTAGGAAATAGCAAGATGCAGATACTATTTTTTTTTCCTGCTTTATACCCTGATTCATCAGCAATGTGGAATAGCCAGAAGAAGTTAAATAGTCCACAATTCTTCAGCTTGAAGAAGAAATAATGACTGGAGATACGTGACTGGCATTTCAAAAATAATCCAAGTCCCCTCTGAATAATCTGTTACACTCAGATTTTGTTTCCAAAAAATACTAAACAAATGCCAGAGACAGACATGCCAGAACAAAAAAATCAACTAAGATGTGGAAAACATGAATAGAAAATGACTCCTACTCCCACTGCTCTCCTTAGTTCTTGTAACAGGGAGCCCAGTGCAATTACCAGGTAACAGAATTTGAAATGAGCAAAAGGAAGTACACTTTAACAGGGCACAGAATTAAACTGTGGGACTTGCTGCCCCACAGTCCTGGCAACAGTTGGCTTGGAGTGTTTTGCTGCTGAACAGTAGCCTTTGCATGCCAGGCAGCTCAAGTGCGCAGCAATGCATGAGAGAGCAGTGTCAGCTCTCTCTGGTTTCTGCAAGGGCTCCTCTCTCCTTTCAGTTTTTGCCCCAGGCCCCCCTGGCTGTGCCATTCCTTGGTGGCAGTGCCACGTGTGTTCTGCAGTGTGCACATGCAGCACAAGCAGATTTATTGCAGCCTAATTCCTCAGTTACCCAGCAGTGTCCCAGACACTGCTTCGGGATTAGCTGGGCTTAAAAAGTCACGTCCCTGGCTGACAGTCCTGGAGGCAGACTGGCCATGGTGCAGGGAGAGGGTTTCCACCTCACTGCTTGGGTGGCAGCATGGGTCTTTTCCCATTTCTTCCATACTTTTGGCATGTATTTTCCGGAGCTCACCACATGCCTGTTTATCCCCTTCCTGCTTCTTTTCTAGCTCTCATTTCCCTTCACCTTTCTGCCTTCTCCCAGCCTCCACATGCCTGTTGCCCCTTGTATAAATAATATGTATTCTTTTCAACAATAATCCAAGTCCCCTCTGAATAATCTGTTACACTCAGATTGTTTCCAAAAATTCTAAACAAATGCCACAGACAGACAGACATGCCTTGGCAGCAACCCTTGCTCCCATTTGACCCTGGCTGGAGATGGCCTCACTGCAGTGGTCAGTATCCCCTAGAGCAGTGCCGGTGTCACAAAGCCAGGCTGGTGAGGACCCTCCTGAGCCAGCCCAGCCCTCCTGCTGCTCCCCCCTGGGTGCACCGTGCGTTCCTTTCAGGGAGCTCAGCCCTTTCCCCGGTGCTGGGAGGGCTGTGAGATGGATGTGCAGCCCCGGGGCTCAGTGAGGAGCAGCCGAGCAGCCGCCAGGAGCCGGGCCCGGGGCGCTCCGAGTGCTGCCAACAGCAGCTCCCGTCCCCAGATGTGCCACCTCGGAGCTCAACCCCTGCCCTGCCACACGCCGCTTGCTCCGAGGCCATCCGAGCCTGTGGGAGGGCTCTGGCACGGTTAGCAAGGTCAGGCTTCTTAATTGCACATGAAAGTGACCCGAATTCCAGGAGCCGCCGCCAGAAGCCTACGCTGCTGTGCTCCACGGCCAGCTCTGGGTTAATTATTGGTGCTATTTTCAGTAGGCGTTTGCAATAGATCCCGTGTGTCTGTAACCTTGTTCCCATGGGAGTTCATCACAATGTCATGTATTTCATTAATTTTAACCTTTCTTCTATGCAATTAGTAGAAATGTTTCTAAGAACCTCTTTGATTTTTTTCCCTGCCCCCTCCCCACTGGGAAGGCTAAACAATGATGTGAGTTCTAGGCATGCACATCACAGAAGAGCAAGTTTGGCTAGGATATAAATGTAAATCCTAAGAAGGCAGGAGGCAGAAAGAGTTGGTTTACAACAAGATGGAGACTCTCTTGAAGAAATGTATAAATGTCTAAAGTTAAATTCAACAAATAATCTGCTATTCTGCCAATAAGAAATATACACTTCTAAAAACAAATTGAAAAAATAATTGGAATGCTTGCAATCTTTCCTACAAAAGAGACAAAAATCAGTGGCAGCTTTTAGTATAATTTGCCTAAATTCATACACTGATTTACATGTAGGAGTACATTGCCATGACAACTTTTAAATCTTGCTAAATTCTGTTCTTACTAATACTATTTTTTTTTCTTGCTATACTTTCTAAAGTGACCTGTAGTCTGGGATCTCCTCCATGCACAAGGATCTTAAATCCTGCATCTGTAACTCTGGGTAGTTCTAAAGCTTGTTACCCTCAAAATCTTGTTAATCGAGAAACATAAAACATAGTATATGTATATGTATATGTATATGTATATGTATATGTATATGTATATGTATATGTATATGTATATGTATGTAAAAAAGCCAAGAATTTATTGTTAGTATGGCTGAAATCTTAACTTTAAGAATCATAATTAGTCCAGACCTAATTATTACAAAAAAAACCCTTCTACACAGAAAGAGTTGCAATAATAATAATAATAATAATAATAGCAGCCCTTTTATACAGAAAGAGTTGCAATAATAATAATAATTAATAAATAAGACCAATACAGCTCTGTCTCTTGTACTCACAATTCCAGCTTCTTGCCCCTTCCCTGGTGTTGCACTCATCCTGCCACTTTTCAGGGTCCTCATGTTGCTGCCTTCAGTGTGGTGGTGGGGGAGCTAAGGCTGGTCACCAGCACACAAGGTCTTTTGGCTGGGAGGGATGTGATGATGGCTGCATCTTTTTCACTCCAGGATCCACTTGGGGTCTTTTTATGTTTGCCAACAAACCTTCACACCTTGCTGCTTCATCACTGGTTTGCTACCCACATGATATCCAAATTTGCTGATGTATCTTGCATATGGTGCAAACTGTTCTTTGTTCCCTTATGCATGAAAAGGTGTTTTGTTTGACTCTAGGTCTGTGTTTTTAATGGAAAACAATGGTTGGTTTGTTTGTAGCTATGGGGCTTCCAATGGCAAGCCCATGCCTCATCTTTTGTCATCCTATTCCTGTACTCCTCTCCCCTGCATCCTGTGCCTCCTCCTCTCAAGGCATCTGCCACCACTCCAGGTCTGTGTTTTCTCCATGTGACATCATTTATTGGTTAAATCTTCTTCTGCACAGAACAATGACCTGTCAGTCCTGCCTGTGCACAACTACAGCGGTACCACACAAGGGTAAGCAAAAGTAAAACCAAATCATCCATGACCGTATGGTCAGAAGAAAAAAATGCTGTTACAGCTAAGCCAGAAGAAAACTTGCAGGTAGGTCAGCAAATGTTCTGCCAAAGCAGGCAGGGCATGACTCCGTGCTGAGGCCTCAGAGCAAAGCACGTGGGCTGTCCCCAGCAGTGGCAGGACTGACACAAGGCTACAGGCCACTGTCTCATCAGCAGGATGCACCAAGTGCTGCTGCCATTCTGCTGTGTCACATTCCAGCTCCAGCTGCAGCAGTGCCTGGCAAAAATAAGGTACAGGTGTTGAGCAGCAACATCTGGGATCTCAATTGCTGCTCCTACAATAAAATAACCCAGCCTGGCATTTTGGTCTTGCTCCAAGCTGTCTAGGCAGATGCTTGAGTGGGAAAATAGCTTGCTGGTGAGATCAGCCTGTTCAATCCAGGCAAGCGAGAAGAGTGCACGTTATTAAAATAGAAGGCAAAATGAGGCAATTCCTCTGCCTGTCAAATAACTGGGTAAATCTTCTCAAAGTCTTTGCTCCATGTGCTTTTTTAGATTTGGCTATCTCTGTCCTATGAGAGTCAAATATTCTTGGCAGTGGAAGTGCTGCTCTCACAAGTACCAAGTGCCAAGCTTTTAAAAATTAGTACAATGTAGAGAACATGCTTTGTTTTTATAAAAAAGTTGTTGAGACAGCCCAAGTTTCAGACAGGCCTTTTAAAAAAAATAATGCTTTGTCTGTTTTCAGGAGCTATGCCTGGTTTTCACTGGAAGCACCATGAGGCTGGGAATCTCTCTGCAGCTGTACTCTTTCTCTGTATCCAGGGGTGGGAAGCAGTTTTCCTGGCATGCCTCCATCCAGGAGGGGCTGAGGCACAGCTTGGCAGACAGAACATGGTGGTTTGTGCTTAGCCAGAGGCCTCTGGAATGATTTGGACCAAGTGTCCTTTCACGTTCCCCACCCTGGGGCACTCCAGAAAGTCTGTCCAAGTTAATGAGAGGCAGGCTGCACAAGCTGAATCTTCATTAAACCTGCAGCATGGCTGCTAAGCCCATGCTTTAGTTTAATTCACAAATGGGATTGAGTCAAGTGTTTACCAGCTCTCCCTGACCCCAATCCCCAAAGGCTCGCTGTGTTTGAGCTCTAAGCTTAAACGTCTCTGCAATCCTGCTTCTAGGCCAGGCTGGAAAATGAGGACACTCATGTTTCCCTGAGGCAATGGCCAGACCCCTACATGAGGTGCGAGCTCATGGCTGGCCTGTGCCCTGCTTTCAGCTGGCGTGGAGTTAATTTCTTCTTTCTGCCTGTTACAGTGCTGTGTTTTGGATTTGGAATGAGAATGGTGTTGATAATACACCGATGTTTTGGGTTTTGCTAAGTTGCGTTTATCCTAAGTCAGTGAATTTTTACTTTTTTCTTTTTTTTTTTTTCCTTTGTTTTGTTTTGTTTTTATAGGGTTTTTTTTTGTGTCATGCTCTACCAGTAAGAAGGTGCACAAAAGGCACTGGGAGGGGTCTAGCTGGGATGGATGACCTGAACCGGCCAAAGGGATATTCTGCACTGGAGAATATCACTGCTGAGGGAATTACCCAGCAGCGGGGCCAATCTGGGTTTGGGAAGGGGGGGGTTCTAGCACTGGTCAGTGGGTGGTGGGCAGCTGAATTGTGCATCACTTGTTTGTTTCCTTTCTATTTCATAATTACAATCATTTCTTGTCATTTCTGTATTTTACTCCATTCTCGTCTATTAAATTGTTCTTAGCACAGCCTCGAGTTTTACTCTGATTCTCCTCCTCCACATCCCAGCAGGGTGAGGGGGAGTGAGCAGCAGTCTGTGTTTTATTTGCAGCCGGGTTTAACCCAGGGCAGCGCACCCTGGGCTCCCTTGCACCTCTCTGGCTCCCGGTTCCTGCGGCAGATGGGGCGGGCAGAGGAGCCCACCCTCGGCCCTCCCTTCCCCTCGCATGGCGAGCGGCAACGCGGGCAGGGATGGAGCCCAACAACCCAGGAGAGATGGAAGGGAGCGTGTCAAACGTGGAATTTCGGTTGGTTTGTGGCTGCCTCCCCCCTGGGTACAACTCTGGGAGCTGGGGGCTGTTACCCCATAGCCTGGGCTGCCGCCCGAGCCTCACCTGGCGATGGCACCTCTGCTCATGAAACCCATCCTGGATGGCTCCCCTCGGAGTTTCTCTGGGATTCCAGGCTGCGAGCACGGACCCGCGGCTGGGGAGCGCCTCGGGGGAGCCCCTCAGAGGAGCGCCAGGCCCCGGAGCTGAGGGAGAGGCTGGGCCCGGGCAGTGCCAGGCGCTGAGGGAGGGGCTGGGCCCGGGCAGCGCCAGACGCTGAGGGAGGGGCTCGGGGCTGCCCTGCGGCGGGTGAGGGCTTCCTGAAGGGACCTCAGGCAGGTGAGCAGCACCTGGGGACTTCCAGAAGGGACCTCAGGCAGGTGAGCAGCACCTGGGGGCTTCCAGAAGGTTCCTCAGGCAGGTGAGCAGCACCTGGGGGCTTCCGGAAGGGTCCTCAGGCAGGTGAGCAGCACCTGGGGCTTTCCAGAAGGTTCCTCAGGCAGGTGAGCAGGGGCTGGGGGCTACCAGAAGGTTCCTCAGGCAGGTGAGCAGCACCTGGGGGCTTCCAGAAGGGTCCTCAGGCAGGTGAGCAGCACCTGAGGGCTTCCGGAAGGCTCCTCAGGTAAGTGAGCAGCACCTGGGGGCTTCCAGAAGGTTCCTCAGGCAGCTGAGCAGGGGCTGGGGGCTTCCAGAAGGTTCCTCAGGCAGGTGAGCAGCACCTGGGGGCTTCCAGAAGGGTCCTCAGGCAGGTGAGCAGCACCTGGGGGCTTCCAGAAGGGTCCTCAGGCAGGTGAGCAGCACCTGGGGGCTTCCGGAAGGTTCCTCAGGCAGGTGAGCAGCACCTGAGGGCTTCCCGAAGGGTCCTCAGGCAGGTGAGCCGAGCCCGGTGCCTCAGGCAGGTAAACTGGCTGGGCTCTCACTGCCCCGCGGTGCTTGCAGGTCCTGGCCGTTGTTTTTCCCCCGTGTTTTGGGCACAGGTGGCAGCCCCGTGATTTGGGCGCAGGTGGCAGCCCCGTGATTTGGGCACGGGTCGCAGCCCGGTGTTTTGGGGGCAGGTGGCAGCCCCGTGTTTTGGGCACAGGTGGCAGCCCCGTGATTTGGGCGCAGGTGGCAGCCCCGTGTTTTGGGCACAGGTGGCAGCCCGGTGTTTTGGGGGCAGGTGGCAGCCCCGCGTTTTGGGGACAGGTGGCAGCCCCGTGATTTGGGCGCAGGTGGCAGCCCCGTGATTTGGGCGCAGGTGGCAGCCCCGTGATTTGGGCACGGGTCGCAGCCCCGTGTTCTGGGCACAGGTGGCAGCCCCGTGTTCTGGGCACAGGTGGCAGCCCCGTGTTTTGGGCGCAGGTGGCAGCCCCGTGATTTGGGCACAGGTGGCAGCCCCGTGATTTGGGCACAGGTGGCAGCCCCGTGATTTGGGCACAGGTGGCAGCCCCACGCCCGTGCACGGCAGGAGGGCTCAGCCTGCGTGGCTCCCAAAGGCTCAGCCGCCGCCGGGTGTTTCGCTGCTTCTATTCGCTCTCGGTAACCACCAGGGGGTGACCTGCTGAAATTTTGATTTCCGAATTGCAGAAATGAGGCGTGTTCTTTAAAGGTCAGAGCTCAGGATAAAACTCTGCAGGTAAAGAAGACATTTTCTTTTGTGAGCTGGCCATGAGCTAACTACTTGTTTGCTGCTCTCTTGGGCTGTGTTTGGGGCATACTACACAAACCTAGTTGTGAATTTCCTGTGGAAAATGTCCTTCAACGAAAAAGCCAGTGATCTGTTACAGCTGAAACTGTGGAAAAATAGTTGTGAATTCTGGGCTTCCTGAAGTGAAGAAAAAAAAAATCGTTTGTATATAGCTGAAGTATCCAGTTTCACTAATATTTACAGAAATATGTTTATTTCACTCTTCTGTTTGGAAATTTACATTCTCCTGTACAAAACTAATAAAACATGTTTCTGCACAGTAACATCCACACTGCGAAGGTGGCGTGTTGCCTCTGCCCCAGGACTGTGACCCTTCATATTTCTGTGGAGATTAAAAGAGATTATTTTGGGCATTATTGGATACCCCTAGCAGACAGCTAGGAAAGTTTCTTGGTGTCACACACTCCTTGGGAGCTTGCCAACAAGGGAATCCATGCCTAATTACATGGTCCATTCAGCTGAAGCCACTTCAATATCCAACACTGTTGTTCCAGTAAATGTGAATTTCATGTGAAGGGACATAAACATCAAACTGCAAACTAAACGTGACGTAGACCCTAGGCCCCAGGGATGCACCAGGGCCGAGGAAGGCACACTCCTCACCTCAATGAAAAAGAAACAAAAAAATGAAGTCTGGAATGTTACTGTTTGGGTCTCTAAAAGATTCTTCATTGCACATGTGCAAATAAAATGGTAGGGTACTCACAAAACCCCCGGTTAGTTACTTTGGATAGTGATCAGCATGCTTACATCATTAAAGATCTTTGCATAAAACAGAAACTAGCCTAATTTAACACAGCAGGAACTAAGGAGGGGGTGATGGCTGGAGCTTAAGCAATTAATAATTGAGAAGTAGGAGACAGAAGATGCTACCTGAGAAGAAAACAGGCTGTGTGGTGTAGAAGTGACTGCTGTGGTGCCTCCATAGGGAAGATGGGGCTCAGACACCATTTCTGGGCAGCACTTTCTCAAAATGCAGTTGCATTGCAGATGTAAGACTTCAGTGGAAATATGTAGATTGATAGAAAGGATCACTCTTTAAACTCTTCTTTACTCAGTTTTGGAAGCTTAGAAGGTTTTTGACTCTTAAGGAGTTTCACTGCTGAAAGCTCTTTCTAATTTCTGTGGTTAGGCAACAACTTAGATGAAATGCACACATCTTGTTTTGTGGGGTTTTTATTCCTGTCCCTGTCCATTACACAAGGAAAGAAAAGGGCTCCCTGCTAAAATCCAGGCATGCAGTTTCTATTTTAAATCTCAAGTGTTTGTTTTTTGTGCTACAATACTGCTGACTTTGCTATAGTTATACATAGCTCCTTACCCTCTGTCCAAGACATTTTTAACTCCCCTTTTCTGTTTTAGAGAGAACTGAATTGGAGAATAAACATGCTTCTAATTCAGTCTTCTTTTTAATTTCAGTGGAGATGGAAATTGAAGTTGCTCTTGAGGGGAGAGTAGTAGATGGACCAGAACTACTTAATATCAGAGTCATAATTCATACTGCTCACATCTCATCTTAGAAGTACAAACTGTACTGTTCTTGAAATGTCAATGCTTTTATTCCCTATTTTAAATAGGGATTCAGTCTCTTCATCTTGGAATAAGAAGTTGGTGTCTTCATTGATTTTACAATACAAAATATTCATGCAAAGCCTGACTTCTCAAAGGACTGTGAGGCAAATGTTAGCACGATAGCAGTAATTTAAATCAGAGGTTTTGGCTCTGCTGAGCCACTTCTTTTTTTATCCTGTATGTTTTTAGATAATAAAGCACTTTGTTACTAACTTTTTATATGCACTTACAAGCATAGAAAACATTGTGAGTAGGCTGCATTTGGGATATTTAGTTGCAGCTGTGCCAGGTTCCTCATAATAACAATTTAATTGCTACAATCATGGACTCAGTTGCTGTGTGAACTTTAGGTAGACCCTCAATAGCCTACTGAATTCAGTAGGAGCTTCTCTTCTAGTGAAAATTACCAAGGTGTAAAAAAGGAGTTCATCCCCTTGTGGATCCATGTGTGCTAATTGTGCTTCTTCCAATTGCTCGTCATTGCTCCCTGGCTGTACTTTCTTGCTTTCACAGCTTGTTTTCCAGCTGAGCAGTCCCTGGAGAGCTCCAGTTCTGCTTCAGAAGAAAATATATTAGATTCAGTGTGAACTCAACAAGGAGGGATTTCGTCAGCTCTGTCATAGCTAAGATGCTGTAGCTGTGCTCTTCCCCGTTTTTAACTGACATAATTGTGCTGTCAAAATGTTGTTGTGGAAATCAAGCTGCAGTGTGTTTGCAACATCAGTGCTAATGTGGCTGGTCTGACACTTCCTTCTAATTACAATTTGCATATTTGCAACAGTTGGCTGAGCTGCAGGAGGTGCTGAGATGGGTGAGTCACGTCAGGGAGGCTGGGAAGGAGCTGGAGAGCTGCCTCCAAGCACAGCCTGCAGTGGCCCCACAGCCAGACAGATCCAAACTTTCCTGCTGGAACAGAGGAAAGTGGGAGACAGGGAGGAAGAGAGGCCACTGATGCAGCAGAATGAAAGCTTGCACCAGCAAGGACAAGGCCTGGTTCAGCTACCTAGAAGATGGGATTCTGCTTGGAATCCTGGTCTGCTGGGGCCAGATGGGCTCCATCTGTCAGAGAATGGGAAGAGCATCATCAGTCACAGGCTTGCCAAGCTGGTGGGCAGGGCTTTAAGGTTTCTGTGGGAAGGGACCTTCAGCCCATCCCACTCCTGCCAGCTGAATGCCAGGCCAGCAGGAAATGCCCAGAGCCTGGAGAGAGGTCACATGTCAGCAGGAGAGCCCCTGAAGAGCAGCACAAAGAAAAACCAGCCAGTCCAAAGCTTCCCTGGGGGCTAGATTTAAATGCAGAATGCTAGATTTAGATGCAAATGCATGTAGCATTGGGAGTAATTAAGAGGAGTTAAACGTGTACAGATCTGCAGGTCTGTGGAATCATGGACATGTGAGGGATGGATCCTATGACCAGAGTACTGGAGTGAAAGGATTCAGGTACTTCAGGAAGGACAAGCAAGGGAGGCAAGGAAGAGCTGTAACCATGTATGGAGGTGTCCAGCTGGAGTGCATGGAGCTGTGCCTGGGGATGCATGAGGAGCTGGCTGAGGGCTTATAGGTCAGGATGAAAGGAGGGCAGGGACTGTGGCACTATAGTGCTGACCAGGAAGACTGAGTGGAAGAGGCAGCCTGCTCTTCATGTATTCTTTCAACCACCCAGTATCTGTTGGAGGGACACCACAGCAGAACATAGGTAATCCAGGGGGTTCCTGGAATACCCTTCTTTCTCCAAGTGACAGAGGAGCCAATGAGGAGAGGTGCCATGCTGGATGTTGTTCTCACAAAAAAGGAGGGGCTGGTGGGGGATGTGGAGCTCCAGGGCAGCCTTGGCTGGAGTGACCATGACATGGTGGGATGTTAGAGTGTTAGGACAGTGAAAAGG
>JAYDZK010000271.1:7105342-7122357 GCA_034509185.1 Euphonia xanthogaster | reverse complement strand
AAACCCAAACAAACAAATTAACCAGCACAAGTTGCTGTTTCAGACTTTGTATTATTTTTAGTGCTGCCAGATGAATTTTTTTCCCAGACTACTCAGAGATGCTGAGTTCTATTTAGCCTACAGAAAATCTGGATTTTAAGAGAAAGTTACTAATCTGATCACCCAGTCATTCACTCCAGAAGGCAGGTAATGATAGAAGTATTCAGTGTGTATTTGTGGCAATTCATCTTGTGATTATAACCTCCTTAGACTGAAATAATTTTTTACCTGCAGCCTTTCCTCACCTTTGCTTCTTTCACCTACTCTGTATACAATTTTAACTGACATAGGGCATAATTCTTGAATAAAAACCTTTTCAAAATCTTTCTCTTGAAAACCAGCTTACTCTAGGTTTGCATATTGTTCTATTGCCTAAAACATTATGGGTGAGGGTCAATGGGAGTCATTTGCAATTGCTGTGCAGCTTTCTGAGTCATGATTTTCTAAGCTCAAATGACTGTTCCTTCAGCAGATCTGTTTCTGTAATGCATTGTTTTAGATTTTAACCCTGTTGAGTTAAATTTGTGATTTCAACAGTTCATTCTGTTTTTCCTAATAGGGGACTTCCTAATATTCACACATGTACAGACTGTGCTACAAGGTGTTACTTTTGGAGAAAACCACAGCTAGGTCTCAGGAAGGGAAAAATTTTAATCTTTATAGGCCTCGTCATGAGCCTGGGTATGGCAGTCAGGCTGGGCTGAGCTGAGCTCTGCCAATCAGTTTTTAAGATTGAGATACAAAGGAATGAAAGGCATCTTCATGTTCCACACTGGGCACACTGTGTGGATGATTCCATGTGAGATCTTCCAGGTTTTCCAGCCCCCACCCCCAAGCTGGCCATCATTTAAGCCAATTGGTGACAGCAATTGTGGTGCACTGGCACCACAGCTGCTCTTGGTGAGCTCTGCCATGTGGGGAGCCTGAATGGTGAATGGTTTGGCCTTTTCTGATCTCTTATGATTCACCTCACCTGCCTCCTCTGTATTATTAATCTGAAATGCTCAGCAGAGCTGAGGCATTCAGTATGTTCAGCAGGGTGAATATGATCCAAAATGCTGCTCTGCTATGTGAGAGGGAATACACTGAAGAGGCCTAATATTCTATTCCAGACAGATCCCTCTGATTTATGTGTGGAGATTTAAAACTATCCAATGAAACATTTCTCCCACTCACTCTTGGCTTCTGCTGATATTTCAGTCGGTTTCCTGAATTCTTCTGTCCTTACTTACGCCTGAGCTGGGCAGCATAAGACACATAAACATTCTGGTTTTGATGCTTATGATTACCTTACAGGAGACAGAGAATTTTATGTGTATTCTCCAGGATTCCTTCAAATGTGCTGATCAGCAGATATGCATGCCTGTAAGCCAGCTCAGTAGAATAACCATGAAATAAAAATATAGCAGTACACAAAACAGCCTTATTGTAGGTCTGGGGGTTTAGAGTTTTCAAAAGCCTTTAGAGAATTTTAGAAAACAAATCCTATTGAGAGTCAGAAATATTTGTATGGCTAAATCCTTCAGCCATTTTGGAAAAACTTCTCATAAATGAATCAATATAGAGAAAATCAGTGTATTCATGCCCAAAGAAAGAAAACAAGTCCAGGAAATACACAGATTTCAGATGACAACAGGCAAAACAACATGAAAAAACTATAGATTATATAAGAAAAGAAAAATTACTCCAAAGTTAATTTTAAATTTATTTTGCAATATATACTTTTGGTGTTTGGATTTTTTTTTAGCATACTTGTCCTAACCAATGCCTAAATCTGGATTAAACCTTAGTGCAAGTGCTGTGACTTCAGAGGTTCAAATTTTGCTTCTGAAGTTCTAGGCAAATAGATTTTGAGCTGGCTGGAGTGTGTAATTCTCCATTATCCCGCAGTGGATGTTGCCTTGGTCACTGCTGCCTTTCACCTGAAGACTCTGTAGCACTGTGTGATACCCAGCAACAGCACATAAATCGCTTTCTTGGGAAGGGGACGCCTGCAGAGGCTGGCCCATGCCTGCAGTCTGTCAAGCAGAGCCTGGCTCAGATCATTTGCAGTCTGATACCCCTGTGCCTCAATTCCAAGAGTGGAGGATGGAGCTCTTTAGTCAGATGGCAGTTGCACCAGCCCTGCTTCTCAGAAGTTCTTTCTGTTGAGGTTCTGCTTCTGTTGTGCTCAGTGATGGAGAACTGGAGTGCTCGTCACTCAGTTCAGATGCTGATGCTCACCCCTCCTTTTATGTTGTTACCACAGTTCTGGGAGCTCTTCCACAGCTCAGATGGCTAAGCCAAGGGAACTATAAGTGTATATTCTTGGATAATTTTTAAAAGAAAACACATGTTTTAATTGTTTGTATTCTGAAGAAAACCCAAGATTTACATATGTATCTTAGCTTCTCTTCCCATACTTTCTGAACACGTGCAAGGAAGTTGCTTTGTATGTTTAAATTTTGTTTCAAATTCAGGTTTAATTTAATTTTAAACAAAGGTCAAGGTTTCTAATGGATAAGGATATAAGAGAAGAAAACCAGAGAACAGGGTTACCTTGGTACCTTCCCAATCCTTTACTGATGAGGAAGCTATTCACCCCCTCTTTTGAATTTTAAGGCAGGATACCTGGCTGTAAAATGTCAAATAAAGTAGGATAACTGCTGTCAGAATCTAACTGTAATAATTGAAAGGAAGGAAATCTCAGAAGAAAAAAAATATGAAAGGAAAAGGGAAAGGCACTTTTGACTCTTGAAACAGGAATTACAATAGTGCAGTGAAGTTCTTTAAGACAAGTTGTAGTTACATCAGCCTGGAGCTGAGATGTTCTGAGGCCTGGAGTTTGTAGAAGATCTGTAGGAATTGCAGGCAACAAGAAGAATGGAGAAAGAAAGCAAAGATGTAAATGCATCACATTGCCTATCTGAGGGCTAAAAATGAGAAAGGAATGGTTTAAATGAGACTTCTGCTAGGACTGCAGAAGGATGCTTCAGTCTCTAGCTCAAAGGCCAATTTCACTCTGAGTGAGGGAGTGAAGGACCAGAGGGAGGTCATGGTGTTTGAGAGATTGGTAATGAACTTTTAGAAAGTCAGGGAACAACAAGAACAGAAATAGTCAGCTGGGAAATGATAGCGTCTGTTTTGAAGGTCTACGAGCTTCCCTTGTGACTAGAGGAAAGAATATAGTAGTTTCTGTGCTAATAGATGGAATTGGCAGTTTGGGAAAAATGAGAACTGGTCAGTGATTAAAGCCACAAAGCTCAAGCCACTTGAGTGACACAGAAGTGCCTCTGTATGTGTTCCACAATCTTCATTCTATCTGAATATTCACTATGCAAGCAAAAGTTTCTTTAGGACCTGCACAGGTATGAGTCTGTAAGGCCCCACTTTCCTGTACTGAGACACCACAAGCAAAGAAATCAAGAGAAATCACTGATTTTTACATTTCTGGGTACTGGTATGGTTACAGAGTAAAATTCTACATGTGGCTGCCTAACTCCATTGTAGGACAAATTCAGAATACAACTTTACACTGAGGAGATGGAAAATGTTGAATTTGTGAGAGGAAGAGGCTTAAAAATGTGTTCTGGACTATTAATGTGGTGTCTCTGTTCCCTGGAAGGAGCTGTTCATCTGTATGATAGAGACAGCAGAGGCATTACCAGTACAAAGTACCATGCCTGCATCCACCAGCGTGCCCTTGCGTGGCTGGAGGAAGTGAGAGCCTCTCTGGAGGCATGACAGCTCAGAGTTTCCAGTTTCCTCTGCCACTGGCAGCCTCTGAGGCTGACAGAATTTTGCCAGCTAATGCCACCTGATAGTCCAGAGAGGCTCTTCAGATCAGGCACCCTACAGCCAACATAAGGAGACTGCTTTATTTTCACAGTAGTAGCTCTCAATGTATTTTCATTCATGCAGAGGGGGTAAAACTACATTAGTTATGCAAAGAAAAAAAGAAGCAAGGAGTTATTTATCTAAAATTCAAATGGAGGATTAGCTGCATTACCGTCTGATAATGGAGGCACACAGAATTAAAGACAAAGGTACACGCCTGTGTATGTCAGACCTTTGACTGTCTAATCCTGCCCAATTGCTGCAGTCAGGATCATAGGGATTATTTTTGTGAGCTATTGCTCAGCAAAAGCGAAACAGATCAACCATAGTTTGTAGAATTAGATCAGCCCTGATCTGAGGGATCCAGCACAAAATACAAAGCTTCTGGCAAAAATAGAGAGAAATATAACCAGCTTGTCCTCCTTAAATCTCAGTGAGAAAAAAGCATCTGGTGTAGCCATAGAATCAGAGGTGACTTGTTTTAGAAGGAAGGAAAGCATCAATTTGTCACTCTGTAGCTGTTTTTTGGCTGAGCAGAGTTGCTGTAGGGATCAGAGCAGCCAGCAGTAGAGAAAGACTATTAAATGAGTCCCCTGCACTCAGGGACGTAATCCCTTGATGCAAATGCATGGTTTATTAAGGTTGCAGTGTACTGGCTCTGGGAGTCAGACCTCTGATAACATCATCTCTGGAGCTCTGGGGGGATAATGCTGCTTCTCTTTAGAGGTGAGCTGTGGGAGGTTGTGCACCACTGCTGTACACTGGTAAAAGGGAGCTCTCCTTGCTGCTAAGAAAGACATTTGAAAGGAACTATGAATGTTCAGGTTAGCTGTAGGCATTAAGTGTTTTTCAGATATGTTCACTTGAGCCAAGCCTAAATTCTCACAGCAAAATGTTGAGTTTCAGATTCCATTCTAGTAAAATTCAGTCTGGAGAGGAAATTTCTATTGGATGATGTAGGAAGTCTGAAGAATAAGAAGAGAAGATGATTTAAAAACTCTGGTGCTGTTGGAATCTCCATCAATTAGCTAAATAAAAGACCAAAAGAAGAGTTTTAACAAACCAGACTGAATGCAGGGAAGAGACTTAGACAACTAGGTAGCTTTGTATTTATTACAGATCATGTTTCAGTGAAGACTTGTGTCAAGTTCTCTGTCCTTCTTGGGATGTAGTGACCAACAGCAGAGTTGGAAACACAGCCATGTCCTACAGATGTCTGTGGTTGTGTCTGGGCCAGAATTTCCTTCCTGGTCCCCCTACTCCAGCCTTTTGCAGCTGCTGTGACCCCCATCCATAGGAAAGACACAATCTTTACCAGGATCCATAAACTGCTGGGTTTAAGCTGCTGTGTTTGTGTAATGCAGTGCACATTGAGGGCCTAAGCTCTGAAACCCGGAGTCAACAACTGCATCCATGTCTAACTGCATCACAAGGGCAAGCTTGCACTACACACCACATTTTCAACTGAGCTGATGGTTTTGTTGTTGCAAGAGACTCAGTTCATCACAATAAAAGTAATTCATCCTTCACTTGCCTGTCAGATCCTTGGGCCCACTTCATCTTTTTTCTGTTGTAGGAGATGATGTCTTTGCAGAGGCAAATGAAATGCAGCTGAGAATGTAATTTTGTTCACTACCTGTTACTTTACAAGATCAATGTAGCATAGGACAATACAGAAGAGAAGCCCTGAAATTGGGACTATTGGTTTTCCCTGTATTTTTGTTGAGGTTTCTCAACAAGACCTGTACTTCACTCCAAGTGTCAGTTTGACTTGCTGCCAGGATCCATAAACCAGGGAAGAAAGCCTCAACCCTCAGAAAACAGCTCCTGGCGTGGATGTTGAATTGGTTATTCAAAAATCAAGACAATTGCTAACTATTTTTTTATAATATCAGCCTTATTATAAAGTCTGTTGCTAATTGTTCACCCATGTACATATGCACAGTGTTAGAAATTTTGGCTCTGAGATAGCATCACATAAAAGCTTTGATGTTCACCTTTTAGAAAATTAGTTACAGTCATTTTTCCCCTCCCTAAAATAAATCTGAGAGGAAACATCAAATTAATCATAGGTACAAAGACTGCCTGTAGTGAGGTAGCTCATTAAACTTCTTTTTCCTGAGTTCCACATATCTTTCACAATTTTAATCTCCATAGATTTTTTCTGTTGGAGTGTGTATAGTATTCTGCAACAATGAAATGCTTTGCTGGCTCATTTATCATCCTTTGCCTTGAGGAAGGTCTATACAATTACCCTTGTGTTTGTGTTACACTCTTAAGTTTTATAATCCAGCCTTCCAGAGTTTGTGCAGTGGAAGATGCGCATTAGAGAAGGTGCATCCTTGCTTCCGAAAGCCCTTCCTTGGAAGTTATGTAATTACATCCTCTTACACAAACTAAACTGTTTATTCTTCTGGTGCTGTTCCTGGGCTTACAGCACCACCTGCAAGTTACTTCCAAGCTGCAGATGTAGGCTGGTGTCTTCCCGTGTTTGTGCAGCCCCTGCCATGGCCTGGCTGCAGGTGGCCGCCCTTCTGCAGCCCCGTGACAGCTCCAGGGACTTCAGGCCTTGCAGCTGGCAGCAGAGCTTAGCAGCAGGTAAGGATTCTGAGGCTCAGTGACTTTGTCTTGGGAGCCACTGAACTTCTCTCCGTTCTGAAGGTTCCCACATCCCATTTATTCCTCAGCTCTGGGTTTTAATTAATGAGGGAGGAGGAGTCGTGGAAGGGAGCATTTGTTGGCACTAGGGCTGGACCCTATGCCAAAACTTGGTAAACCAGTCTGAAAGGCAGTGATCAAGTCCAAAGAGTCACTATGGCAAACAAAAGTGGCTTTATTGTTTCATCAGGGGGAGATTCACACCAAATCATTTGGATTTTTTGGTTAATTTTAGAATTGTTCTATCTCAGTTTTACAAGTTTAATTACTTAGGTTTTGTAAGAGTGAAATTAGTCACACTCTGGCAGTGGGAAAATTGAACTGCACACACGAAATATTATTGAATCATTGCAATAGCTACAATGGCTTTGGTGGAGCTTTTTCTTCCCTATCTCAGAGCACAGTATTGCTCTCATACTTTCTTGGCACTATGTGCAGTTCAGGAGATGTTTATCTGTAGCTCCCTGTCAGTTAATCTCTCTCTATAGTCCAGCTGATAAATTTTACTCTGGTGGAAATTGTGATGATACACTTTATTCTTCCATTTCTTCTAAAATAGTATGTTATTTATGCTCACAATAAGAAAAGGCACTTACCAGTGTGGATACAACTCTACAGCTCTTGGAACAGCTCACACACTGCTATTGCAATACCAAATGAAGCCTGCATGCATACAGGGCTCTTCTTGCTGTTGCTAAGCAGAAGAGGGAGATTATTATGTTCTATTAGAGGAAAATTTTGTTTAAATTGAAAAACTTTCAATATGGGTCCAATGCAAAACCAGCACATTCCCTTAGTTAAACCCATGTAATGAATTTATTGATTCTGAATTTTAGTTCTGCCTTGTTTGAGGTATCTTCATCTAAGGCTTTTCCCACAGTACCTGGGAGGCAATCCCATTCAACATCTCAGACATGAGCACAGATGGGAACTTTCTGACAGAGTGACTGGTTCACCTGCTGGTAAACTTTGAAAAGTATATTGTTGAGCTGCAATTCTCCAGATGCTGCTATTTTATTGTTCCTCCCCTCCCTTCATTGTTTTAGTTGTCAAATAGATTTGTATGGGGATGAGATTCAGAATTTCAGAATTCAGAGGCTATGAGTATGGCACAAGAATGTGATTTCAGGTGAGAAGAATAAGCAACAGGAAGAGAAGAAATGTCAAGTAATTATACAGGTTGCATATTAGCTACCACAATAATACAATGAAAACCCAAACCTCTGAGTCTCAGCAGAGAGTTAAAATTGTTTCTAAACTGAGAATAGCTCAAGTTTTGCATAGCATGTCAGGTGCTCTCTTGGATTCTGTTAATTTGACAACCAGATTATGAACTTGTAGAAAAGAAAGATTTGTTTTAGTAGTGTGTATTTCAGGCTTTTACTGAGCTTTTTTATTATATGTTGCATGTAAGAGAGACATAGATTTTTTGCAATATAGTAGCAGATGACAACTCCAGTCCAATAATTTTAACAAAATCTGTTACCCGAGCTAAGTGCTTTAGATGTCTGTGGGAACAGCTGTAATAATTACTTAGTTGTTTACCTTGATATCATGCAGAAAAGAGGGAAGGCGAAATGATAGCAGATGTGGAAGCATTAATTACAAGGAAATCAGATGAGGGCATCAATTTTGGGTTTAAGATGCTGGCAAAGCTTTCTGCAGAGGGTCAGCTGAGTCACTCACGTTTCAGAGGAAGTCTTGTGCTGTCCTTGCACACATTTGAGCAAAACATGCTTTTCTGGCAAGACTCTCTTTCCCCCATCCTTAAAGATTTCAAGAAGAGCAATGGAAGCACTGCTCTGAGGCCTCATTTAGCTCAGCACCTTCTCTTCCCAATAAGCAAATATCCTCTGTCACTGATTTTAAGAATTAGTGGGACAATAGTTCTCTAGCTAATTACAGCCTACTGGCTCCATCTTGAAGAGTATTAATTTCCAGTTATCAGGGTATAATATATGGAAATGCTGACAAGAAGGATTTGCTCATGTTCTGATACAACTGCTCTTTAAATGAGGACCAAGTGTGGCAGATCTTGTCCCACTGTTCCCATCTTATCACTGACATTGACATGTTCGTGTTGCTTAAATGGAACCACTGCATGTGCACCTTGAATGGACATTGTGCTCCATCAGGGTTCTTGAGTGAGTTCCCTCGTGTGGGTTTGGGTACACAGGCATAATTAGAGCAGCTGGAAGCTTTTGTTTGCAGGTTAGGGAATTAACCTGGATCCCAACTCAAGTCACCAAGCACCTCTGTCCCCTTCAGGGGCTGATTTACCATGCTTGGTGTCTCAGTTTTCCCTCTGCAGGAAGAGGGTAGAATGAACCCACCTGTAAGATGTGAGAAGTGCAAGGGTAATAAGTGTTTCAGCAGACAGGAGCAGTGATCCCGATTTCACAGCCCCCTAAGCACAGTGGGAAGACTCAGCTTTTTTGTTTGATGCAGCAGCATGTGATGGTGAATGCCACTGATTTAGTGATCCCACCTGTAGTACAAGCTCTTCAGTTCTGGTGCTTTCATCCCTACCATTGCACTGACACAGGATGGGGATCTGTGTTTAACTGAAGCAATGTGAGTCTCATAGGCTTGCAGTTAAGATAAGAATGATTATCTTTCTGGAACAGATGAAATGTCTTGGGTATTGGGGGCAAGAAAAGTTGTATCATAACTTAATTTTGTTCCCTAATAAGGAGAAAGTGAAATAGAATGATCTTAGGGCTGAGCTCTCTTAAAGCTTATGGGACTACTGCATTTGAAACAGAGACATTATTTTATTTCTGTTAATTCTTGCTTTCCAATTTTATTCAAGCATTTGAAAAATTAGATTTTTTAGGTATTCAGTATCTTCATTTTGCATTTCAGGAAATATGTCTTCCTACTTATGGTTTTTTAGGTTTTGTCCCCCTGGCTTACACAGGTCATCTGCAAAAAGTGGGATTAAAATATCCATCTGATCCTCCTTCATGTATTGGTGCCTTTTCTTTCCCTGGGATTATGGACTTTATTCCTGTTAGCTTTTTCTTCCATACCCACAGCTGCTTTAATTTCTTAACATTACTTTATCCCTCCAATGGTAAAATCACCCACTGAATTAACTCCACGCAAAACCTTCAAAGCTACAGATGAAAATTTCTGATTTCAGATATATTTAAACAAACAAACAAACAAACCTACCTCTTGAAAGCCTATGAGAAGTCTTGAACTGCTTGCTTTCCTGCAGAGAGCAATGGGGCTTGAAAAGTAATGTGTGTTTTACTGTTACTACCCAGCAGAGCACGTGTGGGATGCAGGCAGAGTCTGAGAACCACTGAGCATATTCACAGCCCTCTGTGCACAGGAAATATGCAATCAGGCTGTCCCTCATCATGTCATCAGGGTCTCCTCTATGCTCAAGCTGACTCCAATGGATAGTGAGTGCTGGCTTCACAGCTGACTTCTCAGTCACCAAAATACTGCTGTCCTTGGGCCTAGCTGTTCTCACATAAGGCAGGCCCCCTCCTCCCAGAACTCCATTTCACTGCCACTGAACCAGTGATAAAACCTGAGCACTGAGAGATGAACAGTTGGCATTCTTGAAGGTAAACAAGGAACCTTATCACTTGGCTGCTGCAGATTGTGATAGGGAGATGAGTGCTGGGTAGTGACAATTCAAGATGAGGAATTGCAACAAAGGGGGAAACAAAAGTCTCTGTACTGATAATGAAACTACTTAATGGTTCTGATTTATAAAGGACTTTGAACTAGTAATGTCCCAAATTGTCACAATTATTTACATTTCCTAACTGCTCAAGCAACACAAGAACTAACACTATTTTTCATTTTTACCTTATATTAGCTTGAATATTTTTACCTAAGGGATATAACTGCAGAGAATTTGACAAGGGTAGGCAAGAATTCTAAATTATACCTTATGAAGGGCTTGTATTTAACTCTTCCAGCTGTTTCCTTGGCTCAGCAGGTCACAGGTGTTAAAACTTGAGCATTTGAGTGCAAGTTACCTTGCTTTCTAATGAGGTTGGCCTATCCTTTGTCCCTTGGTTTTTGTTCATAATTTCTCCAGTCCTAGAGAATATATAATCTTGTTGGTCAGATCTGAGGCACACTGGTAGTGATATTAGGTACTTTTTCTGTTTACCAATATGCTGTGGTTTAGCCCATCCAGGTACTTGGGTTTGTGCTCTCCACAGAGTTAATTTTTTCAAGTGCAAATTCACTCCTGTGCAACTCTGTTTGTAGTTTCACATTTGCCTAATAGGACTCATTTCCCTCAACTACAAAATCTGTGCTCAGCTGCTGCTTAATCCTGTTCCTGTTTGGTTTTGGTGCCATTTGCAGCTCTGAGAAAAAATGATAAGAGTAGGTGTGAATCCCTCCCGAGTGCACTGGGAGCTCAAAATCTATTTAGCTGGCAAAGTCTCCTGAAATACTTAGTGGTACAGGATTAATATCCTGCCCAGTGACAGGGAATAGAGATCACAGCTGTCTCCTGGTAGGGCTGCCACTGCCTGGGGGACCTGCAGTGAGTAACTCCATTAAAGAAGGCTTCAGAATTGCACCATGTCTACTGGAATTTACATTATGAAGCTATTTATGGTGAAGAGCATTATTTCTTGGTCAAGGAAGGATCAGGTGGATAAAGTATAGGATGCATATCCAGAGCTTTAAAATTTCTCTGTGAAATTGAAAAAAGGCAGGGATCTTTCTCCTGAGGGAAGGGAAAGAGTGTGAATCGCATTTACAGCTATCACTTCAGGAATGTGAGTTGTTGGTAAGATGCTGATAGGTAAGATAGCAAACTGCATCCCCATGTTGCATTCCAATTCCACTTGTTGCATGTCTACAGCATGTCCCTGAAGCAGGATTTCTTTTCTGACCTGCTGTTTGTATGGAAAAACATAGGGCAGAGTAGAGCATTAGAGCTGTGTCCTCCTTTTTAATAAAATGCCAGCGTTCTGTCAGGACAGTTGTGGGTTTCAATTACAAACTTTTGTTCATCGTGCTCAGTCTGTAAGGACAGGACAGCTGGCATTGCTGCCCAGGGCTGAAAATTTCTTTAATGTTGTGGGGGAAATCTCCTTCTTGAATGGGACCCAGTACATGTAGAAGCTGTGTGCTACTTTAATTAAATTCTTGAAAAGCTTCTTTACATTGGTTAAGGTATTTCTGAGGTAATGGCTGGCCAACTCATGTCAGGAATATCGGGGCCTCTCTCATTCTGTTCTTTATGTCTCCTGTATTAAAAAGGCACTATGTTATACTAATGTGAAATAAGCCTTGTGCTGCATGGATTACAAGGTGCTAAAGGGCAAATGCATTGTCCAATTCTGCCCTTTTGAGTGTTCTTTAGGGTAGTCCTCGGGTTCATAATTACGTTACATTAAGTAACTTTTAGTTTGCTTGTTTAAAAGAATTATGCTTTCATGTAGAGAGTGGATCATCAGACCAGACCATGAAAAAGAATGGACTGTTTTTGTGTTCAGCTCTCTTTCTCATGGGGTATTGCTGAGCCTATCTGTACAAGCTTAATAATGCCTTAACCTAGTTTTTGCATTCACTATGAAATAAGGTTCACAGATTGTAACCTTTATTTTGACTCAGGGGGGAGGGGAAAACACACCTTGAAAATATTGCTTTGAGATAGATGCTCTCTTAAATTACACAGTCAAACCCTGTCTAGCTCTTGGCAGTGTGTATGACTCTTCCAGCAAATTTAAGGATACTCCTTCAGATGCCTGACCAGATCGAGATGCATTGTCGCACTGTGAGCCAGTTGAAATGTTGCCTGTGTACAATAAGGAAAAGAGACCTGGATTACAAGCAGAATTCAAAATTCTCAGGTTGGTGTTCATTCCTGTGTCGGGGCTTTCTCAGAGAGGTGATCACTGCAGCACTGACTGATGGTGGTGAGTTCTGTCCCATTGAGAATATGCACATGGGTCCCGAGATAAGACTTCAAAATCTGGAACTGTCTCCTAGGACAGTAATTCCTATGTCTTCTTTCACCTAGGATGTCTCTCTTTCTGGGATGTTTCAGTGCAAGAAATAAAAGGCAGCTGGGAGAACTAAGTGTTTATGTGGACCCTAAATGGGATTACCTGTGATTGGCCTGTCATCATGGGGAATATTCCCAGATGATAGACAAGTAATCTTGTCCCAGGTAGCACAGCACAATCCTACTTCACTTGGCTGCTTCTAGACCATCTTTTTTTGCCTTCACTCGTCCCTTTTTGATTTGCAAATGAGATGGGGATGAGGGTCAAAAGGGCTTTTCTCAGTTTGTTATGGACTTCTTTTCCTTCCCCTCTGACTGCATTCTTAAACTTGTTCTGCATCCATTCCCTGAATGACAATGAAAATTAAGTCAAAATAGCCGCTTGATCTTCTGCTGTTAGGAACAGAAGTGTTTGAAAAAATTTCTTTCGTATGCATGGGACTTTTTTCCCACCTAAATTTCTTTCTGCCTCTCCAAGAAGGGGCAAATAAATTTGAAGTTTGAAATTAATATTTTCTGTTTTCCTAAATGGAAATTCAGCTTTTACACTCACTCTCCAATTAGTTAACACCTTAGGAAATTATTCCATTCCCACTAATGGATTGTTTATTTTGAATCATTCTGAAAGACACTCTGTCATTCTTGGCTAGAACTGTTCTGCGTGGCAGTACATTTACTGTGAAATACTTGACATTTTAAAACTTGTTTGAAAAGCGAAATGGATTAAAAAGTTAATTTGTTACAGTGTATTTCCATGATGAAAAATTCAGAAGGTCTTGGGTTCCCATTTTCAGGTCAGGAGAGATTTTAACTTTTACAAATCAAAATAAAGGGATTTCTACAAAATGCATGAATGATGTATAACTTCAAATGAAACTTTCTCGGAGGAAAGTTTTGGTTGTCCTTCCCTAGCTTCTCTTTACTGCAGGGGGTTGGAGATAAAGGAATAGGCACACAGGGATGATTGAAGGATGAATAAAATAGTAGAGAGACTTTGACAGTAGATCATCAGTTTGAATCCAGCAGATCCTGTCAGTGCTGAGCAGCTGCTTGGTCCTCTTTTGGTCATCACCAGCTCTCTTTACCAAGTAGATGATGACACTGCAGTCAACATCAACTTGAGTTTGAGACAGATTGAAAAAACGGGTCAGTTTATGAAAATTCTTCATCTGAAGGCCAAGTGATGTAATCTGGGGAGAGAAATGTTGATTTGGACTGAAGGGGCTGCTGCATTTCAGCAGCTGTGGAATACAATCCTTGCAATAAACTGGGACTATTTTAGGTTGAGTTAGGCTGGATCTTTGCCCCTTTTGCTCCTTGGAAGGCTGCTCCAGATTTCTCTAATGGCCTTTTTTCCCATCTGCTCTGGGCTGACTTTCCTGCTCAAGAAGCAGGAGCATCTCTGTCTGTTGGGACACATCACGACAGTTTGCAGACTGTTTGAATAGAGCAGTCCCATGGCAGTAGCAAATGCTCTTGTCACTGAAAGACCTTGAACAGACTCTTGACCCTCTGTGATTAAAAATAATCCATAAGTGGCTCCAACACTTGGAGTTCCCTTCTGCTTTAGAAAAGAAGAGGAAAAAATGCATGGTTTTTGTTTTGTTTTGAAAACATCAAGCTTTTGTAATAGGTGTAACTTGTAATAGGTGTAACTTTCTTAAAACAAAACCACCCAACAAAGAAAACCTTTAAGAAATCAGGAACCATTTAAGAAATCATTTGATGGATTTTAAATTTTATTTTCCTGCTTTGACAACTATTGTTTTAGGGATCATTTCAGCTCTGTTTAGAAGAAATTCAGTTCTAAAGGATAGTTGTAAGATAGCATTGTGTTTCCCAGGGGTTGGGAATCATGCATGTAATTTTTCAAATTAATGACAAGACTTGGATGGAGTGTGTACTCTTGGAACAAAACTGTCTTGTTAAAAAGCACTGTGTTTAGACAGCTTGCAGCAACAGGAGATTAAATTGCTGGATTTGCCTTTTATATAGCTTGATTGATGAGAAAACTCTGCTGCAGTATTCATTGTTTATCAAATGCCACTTGGCTAGCGGCACTAACAAAACCAAATATTTATTGGGTGCAAGATTAAAAAATGATATTGCAGAAATATGTGACCAGTTTCTGTAAAGACTTCTCTATCTCTGTAGGGGTAAAAAGTTAAGATGTGCTGAAACAATAATGAGAGACACTGTGTAGTGTAACCAGGGAGACATCAGGCACTGCCACTGTCACAGAAAAGAGGTTCTTGTTGGTGATCTCTTATTGAAGGACATTGCAGGAATAACCTGCATGTGTTTATAAAATCAAATGCTTTCCCTAAGTGCCAAGTGCTTTCCCTAAGTGCCCTCTCTTTCCCTCCTACTCCTTTCAAGAATAAAACAACCCTGCCTTTGATGGATGTTCTGTTACTGTCACTCTTCACACTGGCTTGCTCTGTGAGGGGTTACACCCGTGCATTGCAATTGATCCCCACCCAGCTGCAGCACCTATATCCACAAGAGGCAGTGGAAGCTTATCCATACAATTACCTGGTTGAGGCACTTGAATGTGTTGTTTTGGCTAGGGCAGTGCTATGGACTGTGTTATTGGAATGAGAAGGAGCCTGAAGGTGGATTATTGCAGTGGTAACCATTTGGGAAAAACAAAGCTCTCATGGTGACAGGCAAATTGTGGACATATTTGATGTGTTGTCTATGCCCTCTGTGTGTAAAAGAGGATTGGCTTTTACAGTTTTGTGTATGTGCATAAGAACAGATTTGGGATTCCATTTCCTCTGTAATTCCAAACCATGAATAATTAGAAGTTATTCCCCTGCTTATTTGCAGGGGATCCTCTGTGTGTTTGTAGTTTGGGTTTTCTTTTTCTTTTTTTTTAAACTTGCTTATCTAAATATGGTGTTTGTGAAAATGAGTTTCACATTAGCTGTAGATTAATGTAATGTGAAAGATTTGCTGGGCAAACATCCTTAGCTAGGCTGGAAACAGCTCTGATCTGTGAAGTGCTGTCTTGGCTAGTTCGCATTGTTTCCCATGGAGTCAGTTTGAACTGTTCTTTTATTGGTTTATTATTTTGTGGAATGTTATTCTCAATATATTTGTATTCATGGCAATGGACAGTAAGTAATTTAATACCTTCTGTCTATAATCTCTGTCAGCAAATGGCCTTCTCCCAGTGGGATTTATAGTTACTTCATGGTTTCAAAGGCGGAGAATTCAAATTCTGTTTCCTGTGCTGTGAGCAGAGGTATGTTATTTATTTTCTTTCCCTCTGCTTTTCAGTCTGGCCTTAAGCTAGCACTGCTTCTTTTATTCCAAAACAGAGAGAAAACCTGAACTTTGGAGGGGGTTGCAATTATTTTATCCTCTCAAGGTGTTTTTCCCCTCTAAAATAGGAACAGGTAGGAGTGTGGGGAAGAAAACGAAGCAAAAATTAACCCTAGTTCCACCTTACTCACAGTGAATTTTTTGTAGGCTTATTGTCTTAGTCTCTGCATTGTGTTCTCCTATTGATTTTTGAGGAAGAGTTTGTCTGGGGCAAAACTGAGGTGTGAAGGTGCAATCCCCAGAGGGAAGGACTTTATATGTGTGTCTGCACAGCTCCTGTTGGGACATCTGACTTGAGGCCTTTCTTTTGCATTGCCTTTCTTCCACTTCTAGATTCATTAGAACTTCCACTTCTAGATTCATTTAAAAAGTGTAAAATGAGGGGAGAAGGAGTTGTTTTCTTGGGTTTGAGTTTTGCTTGTTTGTTTTGGGGTTTGTTTTTTTTTTTTTTGAGGAGTTTTTCAGAGATAAAGGTAGATCTCTTATAGCTTTCATTTGAAATAAGTGAATGAAGCATTTGTGACTGATTTGTTTGGGGTTTTATTTCCTATTTTTGCAGTTCCTACTCTGTAGAAAGAGAGTGTTTGTTATGAGAGGCTCGCAGGCTGCCTAAGGGGTAGCAGTTGTGCACAGTGCCCGGGTGTAACACTGAGCATACAGGAGGATTACAATAGGTGGGATGTTTCACACAGGAGCTGTGGACAACTTGGAGCCTGTGGAGGATAGCTGCTTCTGCAGGAGACAGCCTGCAGCCTCACAGGAGCAGGTGAGGTGATGGGACTGAGCTGGGGAGTCAAGTTATGCATTGTTGTCCAGTCAAGTGGAAAAGAAGAGTTTAAAAGACCTCAGAGAGCTCTGTTTCAGAGACATCATGCATTCCATAAGTACACTAGAAGAGCTTGGTTTGGATGCTGGAGTCCCCCATCCCTTTTAGCTGGGATCCTTTGGCAAGATAGGCCATGTCAGGGAGTTCAGTGTTAGCTGTGTCCAGAGGAAGGCTGTCCCACAAAGAGGAAAGGACACTGATTTGGGAGCATGTCAGCCTGGCACTGCACACCTCTGAAAGATAAAACCAAACCAATTCCAAACAAACAAATTATTGGGTCGTGTATAAAAAAAAGCCCCAGCTCTGCTTCACCTTTGCAGAAGAAAATACAGTTTATGGTTGCTTAAGAAG
>JAYDZK010000271.1:7076624-7105242 GCA_034509185.1 Euphonia xanthogaster | reverse complement strand
GTTTATGGTTGCTTAAGAAGGGGCTTTCTGTTAACATATGTTGAATCTTGGAATTTCTCAGCCTTCCTGCTCAGCATCTGTGAGTCTCAGTAGGAGAATGGTTGCTTGGAAACTCAATTGTCTTCTTGCATTTACTGCTAGAAGAGAGTTTTTAATTTCAGTAACTTGATTATCATGACTTGTACATAGATCTAAAACTCCTTAGCAAAGGCAGTTTCTTTACTGGCAGGATGAATACTGCAGATATACAAGAAGTGCTTGACAGTGTTTTCAGCAGGGCTGAAGTATTTTCAATGTATTTGTATTGCTATTGAGATATAAAATAAGTTGCATGGAAATTAACATTTTGTATATGTGCCAGTATATCAATGTGCCATTTTGACTTCTTTTTTTTTCTTGTGGAGTAGAAAAACACCTCTGAGAGTACAGGTTCCCATCACCTGACTACAGGCTTCTTTGAGAAGTGTATTTGTACAGTTATTCACAGCTTGGCAAGAAGATTTTTATGGGGATTTTTGGTGTGAATGGAACACTTAATGAGTTTGGTTTCTTAGGGATTCTTAATTCTGAGGGTTTGAAGGGAGTAAGAAGCAAATAGTGATCATTGCCTTGTTTTCTGCAATGCTTTTCCCACCCTCCTCTGTTGCCTGAAGTAACATGAATTTCACAAACCTTGCAGGATCAATACTTACACTGCATACTAATGTGTTTTGGAGAACTACAGAGAAGATGGGGAACATGGAAGGATTTTCTTTGTTCATGGTGTGGTTTGAGAGAAAAACAACAGCTGCAGTTGCCACTTTCAGTTGTGCTCAGGAACATGAGCATCTGAAGGTGGCTCTACCAAAATGAAGAGAGCTTTCCAGGCCTTTTGATCTTATTGCCATATGAATTTAAATATTGAATCTTAGGCTGTGTGCTCTAAAGCTGTAGCAGAGTTATTTTTCACTCAGTTTCCAGGAGTTATTACAAGGACTGAAAATTGAGGTAAATGCCAGAGTAGGCTGCATGAAGTGTTAGATCAATACATGAAATTGGCACATGGAATGGCAGCATTGAAACTGATGTGCATGTGAGAGTGATTGATAAGTGCATTGAGAGCCTTTTAAGAGAAGCTTGGGGATTCATTTTGTTTATGATGGAAGGAAAACTATCGATACAACATTGTGTACTACACTTTACAGTAAGTGGTACAAATGATGGCTTCAAAGAGTATTTAGGTGCTTTATGCTGGTTTTTTATCCTCAAGAGTAGTATTGAAATCAGCATTCTAGGTTACAGAGCTTATGGGATATGTTTTCCCTTAGGACAGAGAGGGATGGTAGACTTTGTGGTTTGGCTGGTGCTTGGATTCTTCCAACCCCCCCCCAGTCTGTGGGGATTTTCATTAGCAATTAAATGTATCTGGACTTAAGAAGCATCTGTTTAACATGCTATGAACATAGCATTTCTTACATTTGTAACTTTTAAAGTCTGGGTATGCACTAGAAAGTGGCCACTTAGTCCCCATCACATCTCCTGTAGTTTAGTGACTTTGGCTTTATTCTGTGGTCCATGGAGTGGTCTGAAAATATGGGATGATATCAAGTATTTAATTATCCCAGGTGTGCCAGTGCAGTCAGCAGCCAGGCTGTTTGCACTCTGAGGAAGTGATTTGGCAGTGAACTGGGATTGTAAACAGTAAAAGGAGGACAGTGTGCTGCTTCGGTGCTTTGCCATGAAGGGCTGCTCTTTCCTTGAAGAATGTAACCACTGAAAAAGAATTACAGCTCCCCAGCTAGAGTCAGCCCCTAGTTGAGGGCTAGGTTATTGTGTTCTCTTTGTGGCTTGGATGTTTCCAGGCAAGAAGGGAGAACAGAGCACCGTCCTTTCCTCGTTTTTAAATGTTTTTCTTTATTTTGAGGATCTGAGATCTTCAATATTGGACCCTTAGGCTCTTTTACTACCATCTGAAGTTATTTATTATCAGGTAGGTGGTAGAACAACAGTTCTTGCAGAATGTTCTTTCTAAGCTTTTTTCTTAAAATTGACCTGCTGTAGAAGATTTCTTACGGGCATGTGTTCCCAAGCCCTTTCCCATATGAAAACTGTTGCTCTAACTTCTCACTGGACACTTGGAAATTAATTTTTATGATCCAGTGTTGTGTATGTTGCTCTTTTAACAATCACTTAAGTAGTGGGCTGAAATTTTGCTTTGGCATAATACAAAAATGAAGATGACCTACCCTTTTCTGATGCAGTTCCTGCTGGGGTCATTAATCCAGGTATGGTTTTAATGGCCCCTGTTGTTTGGATCTGCTTAGCAGGCTGACCTAATGTCTGAGCATGGAGCTATGTTTAAATTTGCCTTAATGAGGTTACCTGGAAAGAAGGGAGCTGTTGTTGGCATGAAAGGTAGTCTACAGAGAGGTTGAAAGTAAAACTGCAACTTGCTGAGAAGTTCAAGCAGCAAACTGAGAAGTACATTAATTAAATGCTAGTAGTGAGCAGCTGGGGGGGCCTATGTTTTAAAAGACTGTGATTTGTATGGCATTTTAAAGAAAATCTAAATAAGATTTTAGGGAAGAAGTTACTTGTTTTTTTTTCTTTTTTCAAATCTTTGTTCCTTTGTCTGGTTGAAATAAAAAAAAATTAAAACAATATTAAGATATCTCCTGAAACCCAGAGAGCTTTCATGCTCATCTAGAATTTCCCAAGTCTGAAGCCATCCCACCCTGTTGCTGGTGTATGATGGGGAATGACATTGCCACTGGCCACAGCAGAAGGGACATGCTTGGAGTCCTGGCTGAGGCAGTGTAAGCACAGCTGTAACTCTGTGCCTGTATTGGTAATGATACAAAAAGTGGCTCTTGCAAACTTGATTTTCAGGATTTGTAACTATTTCCATTTGGGGCTGACAGAGATCTTGAAACATTGTGACATTAAAGATTAGCAAAGAACTTTGGATGCCAGTTGAGGAGGATTTTATATATTTTCTACCTTTGTTATACTACACCTTTATGTCTAGAAAATGTGCAGTTAAATCCTTGACCTTTCATATAGAGCCTTGAAAGATCCTGCGACACTTTACATGAGAACAGTGTGATTGCTGTGAGGGGGCTGGTGTTTGGTAATTGAATCTAAATTGATTTATTCTGTGATGCAGTTTTAAACATTCTGCAAGCTTCCTGGTAGCAGAGTGTAGGAATTTTTTTTTTAATTAAAAAAAAAAATTAAATTTTAAAATTTTTTTAGTCCTTCTAGTAGATTCTTGTCCTAGGTTGACAAGTAAGAATTCCCTATTTCCTGGAGAAGAATCTGTCTCTGCTAGCATGATACAAGTATTTTAAAGAGGAAACAAAGAGAGGCACATGCCATACTCACAGGATATTTTTCTCTACCATCATGCTGGCTTTATCTTGCCATCTTTTGAAGGTGAAGGTCTCTGCCAGCAAGATTGCTGTAGCTTTGAAGGAAATCTCACTCTTTGAGAAGTGGCTTGAAGTAGACCTTGTTCTACCCAGTGCAAAAATAACAGTATCCTACCCAGAACCAAGAGAGTGTGAAAATGAATTGCCTAGATAAAATTCATATGAATGGTTCCTTAGGAAATACTTTTCTTCACTTTTCAAATAGCAGCAATAAATATATAGCAAGGAATCTGCTGGAAGATGTTCTGCTTTACACCTTTTCTGCTGGAAGATGTTCTGCATTTTACTTTCTCTTCTGAAACATTTCTCCAGTTTGCTAAGGTGGTGGAGATGTTCAGAATATTTTTTTTTAGTAGTGTCACATATATTCATTTTACCACAGAAGACACCAAAGAAGAATTTTCATGATCCTGGTTCCAAATGTCACTTTTGTACCACTCCAGTGGTTTGGGGCTCTATTCCTACGGAGTAGAAAGAAAATAAGCTGCTTTGGAAAGAGGTGTTTCTAAGAATGTTAATTGGACAGCAATTCCATGCCTTGGGCAGGATAATTGTTTCAGGCACACCATAGCTCACAATACTGAGCTAAGAAAGGTTGCATCTCCATGTAGGCCTTAGTTTAATGTTGTCTTCAGTGAGGATGGTGCTCAGGCTGCTTGTGGTCAGAACTCAACAAGACTCATTGATTGTAAGCTGTAAAAATGTTCATCCCATCTCCTGGGATGGTGTCTCCTCTGTTCAATAACCACCACATAGGCATAGTCCATAAGGAACACCACACAAAGAGGAAAAGTCTCAGAACTAACCAGGTAATTCTGTTCACTTGGTGGAAATAATTTGCTGTGTCTTAGATCCAGGACATATTTTGGGTTTAATCTTGTTTTTTTGGTTTTATCCTGGAGCTGGGGCTGCATAAGTCAATTTTCCCTATGTAAGTGGCAAAATCTCTGTATTTTCTTAGTATAAATTAAGCAAGGCTTCCTATAAATTCATTGTAGGAGTAGAGGATCTCAGGAGCATGGCATGAGAAAGTGCCTCTTGGGAGATGTGGTCAAATAGTCAAATACTGACTATTTCTTCCTAGCATAATTCTGCTCCAAAATTACTCCTAAACAGAGAGAGAGCTTAGTAGCACAGTATCTCTTCAAAGATAGAACATAATTTATTCAGAGAATAGACATAATTTCTCTAGTAAAATGTGCAATTTTTACAGCACCACCTGGTGACTCCCATAGCAATATTTCTTTAATAAGTTATAACTGATGAACTTGTTTCTTTGGGGTAGGTCCCATAGCTAATGTTCAGTCATATCAGCTTGTCTGTAGCTGGGTTTTTTTGCTTATGTGATACTGGCCATTGATTTCTCTTTATTTGGGTGGGTTGATCTTGTCTTGCTGTCTGCAGCTTTCCACTAAGCCACTTGCTGCTGTGAGCTTTTACAACGGTTAAAACCAGTTGCTAGCCACACACAGTTAAATCAGGGTAATTGCAAAATACTTGAGGAGGAAGAGATCACATCCATCTTCAAAAACCATACAGATGTCCAGATATGTCTAAGATGAAGATAACTACTTTGTGCTAACTGACAATCTGTTAGCTTCAGAGGTTTTTATTTTGTTTTCTGATGTGTCCTGTGCCCCTGATTTATTCTGAGAAAAGTCTCTAGCAAGCTAGTTTTTATTATAATAACCTGTTCACAGCAAAGTGGAAGCTGACTTGCTTAGTGGAAGCTTAGATATTAGATAGATATCACACTCTGCTTCTAACATAGATAGGATTCTAATAAAATATTTCAGGCTTATGAAAATAAGAAATAAAATATTTCAGGCAATGTGTCTGTCATTTTTATCATATCCCCCATGGAGTCACTTTATGAGCTTGGAGCTAATACCAGCTGCAGACTGGAACAGGAACATTAATAGTGAGCTGAAGCTGTCATGCAGGGTGATTATCTAGAAGATCATTTTAATACAAGAACCCATAACCACCAAGAAGAAGGCTGAGGGTTCTTGCAAATGTTCTTGGGACAGCAGTGAATAACAGGTAAGGCTTCTTTCCTGCTTTTCCTTGTAGGCTTTTCCTCTGTTGCTCTGAAAAGGCCATGTGACCTGGCTTGGAAGGGATGACCAGGTCCCAGTGAAGTCCCATCACTGGCCCCCAGATGCAGGCACAATGTGGGTGTAGAAAAAACAAGGCAGAAGGTCACTGAATTTATTTATCCCAATGAAGCAAAGGGATCACAGGGCAGCAGCATAAGAACTGCAAAAGCTGCAGTTAGGTTGCTGTAGCAGTTTCCCAAAGGACCAACTGAAGAGGCAATACTTTGGACTTCAGTGATTTAAAAGGCTCCAATTCCCTGGACCTATTCAGTCAAAGTCACCATAATAAAGTTGATATGAGAAAACACAACTAATCAGGTTACAGCTGTTTTAAAGATGGGTTTGAAGTGTGATTGAAACAGGGTAATCAGGGGTAGCCTCTGACATTTGTGATTTAACTTTTCTTTAAAGTAATCTTGTTGTAGCCTGAAGGAGAGGATCAATAGCAGGTGAGATGAAGGCTTCCCCCTGCTTAGAAGGGAGGCCTGCTCTTGGTCTGCAGGACTGATCTCACTCTATTCTCTAAGAAGAGGAGATTGGAGTAGATTGAACAAATGGCTCTGGCTTTACTTGCATCTAACTGAGAGATGTTTAAGAAATTAGCACTAATGGTGCAATACATTAGTTGTGTGGCATGGGGATTTTTGGGGATTTTTTGTTTGTTGGGAATTTTTTCTTAAGCCTTCAGAGAAGGTGACACTTGTAGACAGGAACTTAAGTTGTTCCTAATACTAGCAAAGAATGATTAGCTTGAATTTTTCCTGCTAAATGCAGGGAATTGTGACTGTAACTATTGACATGGTCAGCTTGTTGCTTAATTTCAGTTTCTTCTTCGTGTTCTGGTACCATGGACAGGAGGAAAGATAGCATCTAGAAGTGACAAAAAAAGAAGGGTTCAGAGTAAATGTGTCTTGCACATGCTCTTAGTCCATGTAAGCCCCCACAGCAGTCCTGTAAATGAAAAATGCTAATTGAATACACAACAGAATCCAAAGTTCTGTGGAGAAATACCTTTGGGCATACCTCTGCCCACTTCCTCCCCAAGGTCTTTGTGTTGCAGCATTTGATTCTAATGTGGCTTTAAACTCTGAATGTTGAGCTGTGGGGGTTAGAGCTGGTGCAGTGCTTGGGTACACATTTGGTAAGAAGTGCTTCTTGCTTCCAGTAGAAACAGAAGTGGACATGCAAAGCAGTGGAATAGATGAACAGGTTTTCTTCAGGGATGTCTAGAGGTGTGTGGGAATTTCCTCCTTTCTGCTTACTACAAAAAGATGCAAAATGCTTTCCCTCCCCCAGACTGCATGCTGGATAATATGAAAACTGAGTTTCAGTGTATAATTTCTGGAATGCTTTGCAATTTATTTTGACACAAAGTCGATGGCACTAGCTAGAAAGAAGCCTAGCTTGTAGGGAGGAATTCCCACAAAGCACGTGGCACTTGTGCTGCTGCTCTCGGGTTCCCTTCCATTTCGGTACAGCAGGCTCAGGTGGAGTCTTTCCATCCTCAGCTTTTCCGAGAGAGAGAGACAATGACTCTTGCAGACAGGCGATGGCACTGTTGCACTGTAGCTCCTCAGCCTTCCATCCAAAATGTCTCTATTTATAAAAAGGGCTTGGTATTTATCAGGAAGGGAGCAGATGAACCAGATGCATTGCTGCAAGATTTTCTTGAAATAATTCTTTATAAAAGAACAGATTTGAGTTTCTGAGAAGTTTGTATGTTGCTAAAACTCCCAGAAGAATGTGTTAACATGCATCTCAATTGGATGTTAGCAGTGGACACAGTTTAAGGCATTCTAATTTATTTTAGATTTAAAATGCAACCAGCAGGTACTTAAATTCCTTTCTACTTTTCTTTTATTCTGGAAAACGTAAACTTCATTTTTCAGAAGTCTTAATGCATTGTTGTTTTCTGCAATTCACCCAGAAATCCTTAGGGCAAAAGGCCAGTTCTGAAGGATGCCTCGTCCTCACGGGCAGACACCTGTGGTGGTTGTGGAAGCAGGAGGTAGCTGCATTCAGCCTGCTTGTCTTGGCTCATACAGTTGTAGGAATATGGCAGATGGACTAAAATAATTTCTTTGGAGGGGTGGGCTTTTGCCACGTAAGGCAGTGCAGATCTTGATCAGCACCTTCAACTTCAGCTGCTAGATGAGTTCAGTCAGAGCTGTCACTTGTGCACTGACATAGGCACATGACAGTGAGGTATCTAACCCTGCTCCAGTCATGCCACACTCCTCAGATGGAGTTCCATCTGGGATGTGTTGGTAGCAACCTCAGCCTCGAGGTGATGAAAGTGTAGGTAACAACGGGAAAGTCTGCGTTCAAAATACAGATGGTAGGAAAAGCTGAGCAGGCTGTTGCTGAAATTAACTCAACAACTTGGTCCCTTTTCTTGGAGGAGCACAGCCACCTCTCTCTTCTAGCGGTGCTCTGTGACTCCCTTAGTTTTACCTGAAAGCTGCCTGTCTCCTGTTCACCTGCATCTTTGTTCCAGCACAGCCTGGGCTGTGCTCTGAAGGTAAAGCCTGCAGCTGGGATGAGGTACAGCTGTAGAGCTGGTATGTGTCAGCACACAAGAGGCACTGGCATCTGCGTTTCCTCCCCAGGCCCCTGTCACTGACCAGCCACTTCAAACTGGCAGTGTGAAATATCTAGTGGACAAAAAACAAAAAAAAGAGCCAAGTCCATGACAATCAGCAGAAACATCATCTGAAGTGAAAATATGAAACCTCTGAAAAGCTAAACTGCATCAAAGTCTTTATCTTTCACTCTGTTCTTACATTTTGTTTTTAATTCTCACCCTGAAAATGTATGACTGATTTAACTGAATCTGTGTGATGAGACATCACAGAGTATTTTTGGGAGGGGAGAAGGAAAAGATACAGATAAATCTGGTCAGATCATTTCACTGGCACTGCATTAAAAAAAAAAGTTTCAACATGACATTTGGTTTCAAAAGTAAATATAATATGTTTACTATGCTTAGTTTTGGACAATAAAAAAACTTATTCAGCTTGTACCCACTTCTCTTCAGCCTTCCTGCCAGCTGTGGAAAGAAGTGAGAGAGTGAGATGCTTTACTGGAGCTTGATTTCTCACTTGAAGGACAGGCCCTATTGCTGCCTGATGAGGTGTGTAGGTGACTCAACTCTGAGGCCTTCCTACTTTAAGGAAGTCAATTTATTTTCTGGACAAGATAAATCAGATTAGAGATAACCTGCATGCTTTTGTGAGAGTATCAAAGGCAGCCAATCAAGCTAATAATAGCAGCAGTATTACAAGACATCTGATTCTCATCCATCACTAGAAAGAGATAATGAGCTAAAATGTCCCTTGGATTATTCTAAATCCATAGCTAGAATACAAGGGTCAGGTGCAGAGAAGGCATCTATGTGCTAGGAGCAGTTTCACCATCTGCCCTGAGAGAGGAGAGGAAATGTTGGTTGCTTGTTTTGCTGTTCTCTGGTGGTGGCTTGTGAAGTGTGCTCTTTTCAAAACTCTATTCAGCTGGTCTTTGCTGAGATGGTTGGAGCTTGATGGTTGTCCTCAGGACTCCTTTAGAAAGATGCTACATGGATTCAAGGGGAAAGGTGCTAAACTTTTGGTTTTTCCCTCTAGGTCTCCCTGAATTTTAGTGAGTCAGTAACTGGAACAGGCTCAGGGCCAGCAGAGCAGCCAGGGCACTGTCTCAGATTTCTCATCCACCCGCTGGCCACACACTGCCACTACAGTCATGTTCATCTTGTGCCAGCCTGGTAATAGCATGGATAGAAATTCACTACAAGAGTTCTTTGTTTTGGTAATATTCTTTCAGGTGCTGTTTTGGACAGAGCCCTCTTTGTTCTGTTTGTTGTTTTGGTTTTGTTTTTCAACTTTGAAGAATGTTCCTCAAAAAATATGTTGGAACAAAGTGGATTTTTTTGCCTTTAAACATCACCTGATCATTTAATATGTGTCTGTGTGTGTAGTTAGGTGATGACTTCTTGGGAATGGTGAATGGAAAAAACAGACCTTTAAAGATAGAAGCACTGCTGGAAAATTATTTCACTTGAGGTAAATGGATGGTCACCAATGATGGTGATTTAACTTGAAACAGGTAAAGCTAGCCTGGAGAAATCATTAAAATTATATTGTAAACCTAGTAACCATGAAGTAATATAGGAGTAAAGTGAAAGAATTTAGAGGGAAAATTGTTATCTGTATTTTTAATGCCAGGCACTTTTTAAATAGGAATTAACATGATTAGAACTAAGAGGTATCATCATTTCCATTTCAGAAAGGGGGAAAGAATGCACAGATGCTGAAAGACTTCAAGTTCACTCACTACTACATTACTGTCAATGCCAGACCTCCTAAAATATTAGAACACAGTATTACCTAGGAGTTAAAGAAGAACTAAACTTTATCACTTAAAAAAATATTACTAACTTGGTTAGTAGCCTAGGATTTCAAACTCACCATGTGTGTTAGGAAGTGTCCTATGGAATGTCAGGCAAAACTCCAAGTGTTCTGCATTAGGAACAGGCCAAGGGACACGACCATGGTGTTCCTCTTGCACCTCACTTTTTTCATTCTCTGACAGCACTGACATCTCTCTGGAACATCCTGTCTGAGCCCCAGTTGTCTCCAGCGAGGTTCTGCCTGTCATTCATGATGAGGAATCTCCATGTGAAACTAATCTAGGATATGTGGCACTTATGCATTAAGTGCTGCTGAAATTGGGCTGGGTCAAAATGTTGGTGACCTACCCTGCACTGAAATGAGGCTGGTGAAATGTTTATTTCAATACTTAGCTGATGATGCATTATTTATTTTAAGGCTATTGAACTGTGGAGTTCTGATAAGGTTTTGAAAGGCAGCTATGAAATGTCCTGACTGTATATCTGCCACCACTAGAGATGAATCAGAACTCTGGAGGCAAACACTGCTGGATTCCAGGTGTTTAATGTCTAAAGTTGGTTCTGAATTGCTGTACCTTAGATATGCGTGTCTCTACATGGAAACATATCTGATTATATGGAATATTCCATTTCAAAGAATCCTAGTTTGGACTTCAAGGTGTAAACTCTGTCAAAGCTCTGTTTGGATAGAGATTTTGGACATAAACCTCATAAAGTTAAAAAATTAATTCTGCCTCATTTATTCCTTTACAGAGGGAGAACTCACACCAACAAGATTGAGGATTTGTGGATAAATACTCAGAATTTTCATTCCAAACATCCTTGTGTTAGTGGTGCCTCTAAATGTTGCATTTAAACTGCAAGCCTGAAATATTATTTTTTCTTCCTCTGGAGGTAAAATTACATAGTATTTTTATGCAAGAAAACAAAATAATGGATAATTTCTTGGAAGACACTGGGTTTCTAATATCTGGGTCTGTGAATATAAAACTTTTTGTTGTTAGTCTAGGACTGCACAGATTTCCTAGTACAGAATCAGTGTTTTTCCCTGGGGAATGCAAGGCTTTGCTGCTGGGCTTCCCTGAACAAGTCCATTCTAGTTTTCTGCCTAGAAGGTAGTCCAGCACATGGCACACGTGGGTAGAGTCATGCCTTTTTTTCAAAGCATGTGTTTGCCACACATGCCAGAAGCCTGAAGATTTTTTAAAAAGTATGTTCATTGAATAGCAGAGTTTAAACTGAACTTGCTAAAGAGTTTAAAAAAGGCAAATGAAAATCTGCTGGAACTAAGTGCATAAGGAACTGAGCCATTTTTGGATAGGCTTCATGACTAGCAATGGTTATTTGCGAATATAATATACTTTTATCTTACTATTGGGAAACTCAGTTGCCTTTTTTTTTTAATTAGGTGAGTTTTTTGCATTTTCTTCTGAAAGTTTTTTTGCACTAGCTATGTAATATGAAATTAGGGAATTAATTTAGAAATACTCTGATATGCTCTGTGAACTGTCTCACAGTAAAGCCTGATGTGGCAATAAGCCTACTTATGGTGTCTAGATCCAAGAGCTATATAAAAGGTTATTTCTGTTTTGTAGGATCTGTGTGATCACTGTTATGGAAATTGTGCTTCATAACCTGTTGAACAACTTGTGTTGATACCTAAGTGGCTAACAGCATGATGTACATGATGTAGTTTGGTTGTTCAACTGTGTATTGCCAATAAAAGATATGTTTCAAGGAACTGGTTGAGTGATCCAGTTCCCCCCTCCCATTCGGTGGCTTGGGCTGCTGTGCTGTCTGAAGGTATCAGCAGAAACAAATGTCTCCCAATGCAACTGCAATTTAAACTTGTGAAAATAAAGTGTGAGTGATGGCCACATTGGGACTGGTTTTCAGGATGGCTTTTTTCTGCAAAACTCTTACAACTTTCAAATAAATAAGGGCTTTCTTTAAGCCACTTTACCACGTTCACTCATCATTTGAAAATAAAATAGGCATTTTTCACTTCTTAGGATTGGAAATAAGTGCTTCAATTATCTTTTCATACACCTGAGAGTGTTTGATCAGCAATTAATACTGCTTGCCTGAAAAGAAGGACTTGAGTTGTGTATTCAAGGTCATTGAGTTGTAGACACCTCTAATGAAACTGTCTTTGGGAATGATTAAAGATGCCAAACAATAGTGGCTGTCAGCACTGCTTGGGCTGCTGGATCCCTGCATCCTTTCTCTTTAGAGCAACGGATCAAAGGCAGAATTGACAGCAAAGTCACGTTTTCCGAGACGAGAGGTCTAAGGGATGGCAGGTTCGAAAGTGTAATGTGCAGGGGCTGAGGGAGAAGGGTGTGTGGGAAGGAAGTGTGTTAACCAGATGGCTCCACTTTGCTGTTTTTGGGAGCCCTTGAAGAGAGTGAGGGGGAGATCAAGGCAGCCTGAGCAGGGTTTTCAGCCAAAGGGAGCTCTGTGTGTGCTCTTCGCCTCGCTGGTTCAACCTGACAAGGCTCAAGGTACACCCTGTAAATAAACTCCCTGGTACTTCACTTCTCATCTTTGGAGCATGCTGCTCTGGAGCTGGACACTGTATGGTGCTAATGTCAATCCTCTTTCTTTCTGGAAATGTACCAGCTCCTATTTGCCTTTTCCTTCAGATCAATTCCAAAAAATCCAACTTTCATAACTGTTTAATTTCAGGGCTTCTGAAAGTTGATTACAACTTCCAGTTCCATGGGAACCACTCAGTATTGGCTAATTGATATCTGTGTGCACCTTGGTGACCTTTAGAACAATCTAATGAAAGGGATGCAGGATTCCTCTGGAGACCCATCTCTGCAGGCTCACGTGGATATTATCCTCTAGGGCTCCTTCTGGGGGGGGATCCTGTGACTTTTTAAAGACAAAGCAAACAGGCATTCTAGGCTACTGCAAAAGAACAAAGTGATATGTAGGGATGAAGAAATGTTGCATAACCTGTAACATTGCTTCAACAACCTTACTAGTAGCTACTACTAAAATACTCTATGGTAAATGATATGCGAGCAGCCTTTAACCTAACAAATGAGAGGAGGGGGAAAAAAAGATATTATTAGCAAGCATAAGATGAATCATGACTATATATTCCCCAAAGTGGTAAAACAATATCTATTTGTGTTCTGCTCGAAGGAGACTTCAGTATCTGGGTACATTGGTTATTTATTTGCTGCAACTTGAGATAACCACCATTAATTTATATGAGTGCGAACAAACTTTGAGTAGTGCCCTTTAAGTTAATTGCAGGGAATATTTTTACATTTTCATTTTAGAATTATTTGTGCCATTTTCGTTTCTCATCTCAGCTGTTCTTGATATTATTCATTATTCCTCGTCTTGTTACTGAATTACATTTCGTGAACTAAGTGAGACTGCTGTGATTTGTGATGACATATGGTTTACTGAATTGCCATGATCTCCTGCTAAACTTGTCTGCCATTAGTTCAAGACTCTTGGACTTTTATGGGAATACTTCACTGACAGTGAATTGACTAGAAAAACTGCATATTTCCTTTATATGACACAAATAGGAACTTCTCCATGCCCAGCCCAAAACCCACGGTCCATTTGCATTTAGTCTTCATCTCTGGCCAAATTCCAGTGCTTGCTGTATGCTGTGTCTCTGAAAGAAAGGAGAACACGAGTTTGCTTTTGCTTTTTGGGTGCATCGCTGAAAAGAAAGGTATTGACAGTTGTTTGGGTACCCTTTCATGAAACAGCATTTTTTGGCCGTTGTTTCTTTTTGTTTGTTTGTTTTGTTGCAGTTCTTGATGGCCTTTCTTAGCCTGAATGAGTCCAGGCTATAAACAGCACATGTTGCTCTTGGTGTGTGAAAAAATCACATGCAAAATTTTTGTCAAAATTTTTCAATTTTCTCAAATATTTACATTGACCTGTCTTAAGCTTAACACAGTGACCTTGTTTTTGGTTTTCTACCATTTCTCTGGCCTCTGAGGGAGAAGCAAATCCTGTGTTCTGGGATGGAAGGCATTATAATCCTGTTGGTTCAGAGATCAAACTGCTTTGTCAAAGTGCTGTAGAGAAATACAAAGACGACAGCTCCTGTCCTGGGCAGCTGCTTCTTCCAGTTATCTGACAGACCCTGATGGAGAAACACAATGAGGAGCTGTGGCAAGGCAGGGGTGAAGGCTGAGGCAGCAGCAGACTGCAGAGGTGAAAGCAATTGAAAGTGGGAACAGAAATTGTAGGTTGATCTCCCTAAGAAACTGCCAAAGTATAAATTGTCCCTGACAGTGCTTAGCTGTTTCTTCTTGTGTTTGCTTGCCCTGTGAACAGCTGAGTGTTTATGGGTTCTGTTGGAGGCAGAAGTCCTAATTAAACCAGCAATATAAACCCCTCCAACTTTATGCTGATGTGAATACACAGTGACCCACTTCAAAAAATCAATCACTATTCATTAATTGCATTCAAACCAGAAGATTATGCTCTAAGGGAACCTAAGATCTGGATATTGGGCCATTTGATGACTTACTGAGGAATAGAAGTCAAACATACCAGAGCTGATGCACTCTAATATTGACCTTTATTATGAATGCTTCATTTTCATGGTTAATATGTAAGAAAAATTAATTCTTTAGGTCCTGGCAAATTTAATGCAGATATATCTGATTCTAACTCTCTCTGTTCTAAGAAAGACTTTTTTTTCCTTTTTGCCTGTGGTTTTGTTTAATTTTTTAGATTAAAATAGTTGCTATTTTTCCTGAACTTGTTACGGATCTCTTGGAGCTTCTCTCATGGGACACCTTCTCTCGTGGAGATCAAAGAACAAAATCACTTCTGTCACATTTGTGGATCATGGCAATATATAATTATGTGCCTGTTGTGCTATTTAAATGACTGATCGAAATCAATTACATGAAAGTATAAATTGCTTTTTAAGTAGATTAGAATAGTAAGATAGCAGTTACATTATTCAGGATGTATACCCAACCTGCTTCTTGATGTTTAATGGCTCAGATTCTCATAACCAAAGGCATTAGTATTACATGTTGTAGCACTATCAACACTGCTGAACTGCAGCTCCTGGAGTCAGAAATCCTATACATTAAAAAGAAACCAACAGATGGCATTTTATAAGCCTCATGCTGCATTGTCCTATAAATAGAGATTATCAAATGCATAATGAGCATCCAGCAAGAATAATATTCCTTCTCTTTTAACTACTTTATTAATCATAAGCAAGCAGCTAATACCTTTTTTGTCTCTTGCTGGTAGTTCTGTACGTAATATATCTGATGTTATTATCATAAGACTGTGCTCATCTGTGAGTTAACATTTCAAGTGGGACAGAGAGAACACAAGTAGCACCCACTTTTTTTGGTCTTTTGCTTTCCATATTCCTGTAATGTGCATATACTGGTATTATGATTTTATTGTCATTTTCATTAAGGATGGATTTCAAATGGTTAGAAACTGGATTTTTTTTTCCTAGAAGGGAGGGTGGTAACTGGCAATTAGATATAGAATAAGTCTTAGTTGAAATGAAGTGAAAGAAATTGCTTTTAAAGTAATAATAATGCCAGGTAGACAGAGATTGCTTATGGATGGTGTAACCAACTGTGCAGGAGAAATGTCAAAAGATGGTTATGGGAGCATTTGGAATGTAGAAAAATCAATCTAAAAGGGTGTTACATAAAAACTATGCCTTTTATAATGATGGTGCCTTAAGACTGTTATCCTGTATCCTGTGATTATGAGGTTCTTTCTGTTGTAAAATTGCTCTACCTTCTCTCATATAACTCCCTTAATGTTATTTACTGTTTTCTGCAGACAGAAAGCAATGTGCTGCTTTTAGTCATGTAAGAAGTAATGAACTAAACAGTCTTGTTAAAAGAAAATAGATCAGCAAATCAAAAGTGTGCTTTGGAGCAGAGAAGGTATTACACAGGAAAGAGCCCTCTTTATCTCGTACATATCCTTTCACTGCACATTCAGAGCCCTGTCAGCTTATTTAAGGTCTTGTTGGTGCTATATCCATGAAGAGGTTTTGGTTTTGCATCAGCAGTTCCTAGTGATTCCTTGGCAAAGGTTAATCTCTCCCCAGATTACAGGTCATCTGAGACTTCCTCAGCTCTCAAGAAGGGACATGCGCCTTATCATTTTGGTTTGTGACATTCTGGGGTTGATATGTACACGTAGAGAGTCATACTTATTTTGAATATTTCTTTATTTTGTTCTAGAAAATACATGTTTTTGTGAGGAAAATTTCTTGCAAACCTACAAATGGATGCTTTTCTTTAAATTGGTTGTTTTGCAGTTTTTTCCAGCAGATAATGTCATGAAAGGAACAAAACTGCCTCTTTGTCTTAATGAGGAGTGAGACCAGTAGCCTGATAATAGTTTCATTAGTGACTATTCATCTGTTAGTGGAAAAGCATAAAGAATGGCCACAGAGCTGTGATTGGGACCTGTGGCCATGAGTGGCTTTTTCTGGGTGGAACTTGAGCTTACACTGCAGTGTTCTTGGTGCAGCCACTCCGCTGCCCGAGAGCTGAGTTGGCTCCTCCAGATCCCTCCCTCGAGCCAGAGGCTGTGCTGTGGCCATAGAGGACTGGGAGATCCATCCAGGGCCATGGTGTTGGAAAAGGAGTCTGAAGCCTGGGCTATCCCTGAAATGAGCCCACACACTCAGTTCTTGTGCAGGCACCCAGTTTGCTGCCCTTGTCCATGAGTGTGATTTCTAAATTACAAAGGATTGATTTTTATATTCCTGGTGTCTTTTTAGATCAAGGAAATATAGAAAGCTGGATTCTAACTTACATATCCTTATCAAAGTACTAGAGGCAGCCATACTTTTTGCAAGGATATTCTTGATAAACTTTTCACTGGCGGGGAAAATGAAAAAGAGCTGGAGAGGTGAAAATCTGAGCTACTTAGATTGGGGTCAGACCCATTCTTGGCCATTTGGCTTTGTTTCCCCACCTGTGCTTTATTGTCTCTTGAAGTTTGAAACAGCATCCTGAGCTGCTGCCTGTGCTGCTTGCCAGGATGGTTTGTAAACTGCAGAGAAGCTAGTGCTGGCTGTGGCCTTGTGCTGAAAGGGAGTTCACTCTCCCTTTAAACCTTCTCTCTCTAGCATTAATCTAAGGCAATTAATTATTTTTCCTGTGAGCTAGAAAGCTTATTCTTCTTGTGAGCTGATTTGGTTATCAGTAGCTGTATTAATTTAGTGATCTGATTCCTTGAACCTATTGCTTTAATTGTAACTGTTCACTCAATTTTTTTCATTGCATTATTCCATCCTTAGTTTAGTAAAACTGTACAGTGAATAAGCTTAGAACAACTATAGTTATTTAAATGGTTTTTTCTTGTTCAGCCTTGAAATCAAATCCATAATTGCACAGTTCAGATTTATTCCACTACATTGCAGCAAGATGAGCTCAAGGTTACAGAAACCAACAGATGAGAAATTTGCTTGCGTCTTGTTTTTGTTTCGCCACCAGTGTTCAAGAGTCCCTTTTAGACTCTGTCAGTATTCTGAATTTGTTTCTCCTCTATAAGCAATATAAAGTCTGATTGTGTGCTAATGGAAAATCGTTTGAGCTGCTGTGTTGCCACCTTCATCAACAGAAGGGTGTTTTCATCCTGTGCACACAAATTCAAATGATTCACTCCTAACTGCCCAGAGTGAGGACTTCCGCTCCAGCATTTAGAAGTCTAAATAGAGGAAATCATTCACTCTTCTTTTAAAATGCATCCTCTGAGGCCATATTAGTCAAAGCACAATCCAATATGGAGCCCAAGACTGATGGAATTGAACGGGCTGCTGCCATCGAGGGGCAGAGCTGCTGCCAGCCTGTGCCTGTGTACCTGGGTGGCATGCAGGAGCCACTCCCTTAAACTCAGCAGGGAACAGGGGGGGTTGCAGTTCCTGCCTGCTTAATACTGTCAGACAAATCCTGGGATTGCTCTCCATCTAGTGGCAGTTGGCCCTTTGTTGGCCTACAGAGCCAGGGCCTGGAGCCTGGAAACTTCTGAACTTGTGGTTTTTGTTAGTAATGATCTAGATAAATCTGAGTGCACGATTGGTGGGTTATCTGTGACTCTGAAGGACCTGACAGATTTTTATCATTGCTCCTGTGGTTTTGTAATCAGGCAAGGACGTGGCTGGCTGGGCAAAAAGAAAACCTGATGGAGGGCTTTGGCTTCTGGGGCTGGAAGTGCTTCTGCTGAAAACAATGCTGAGCCCAGATTATAATACAAAATTCATCTCGGATTATGACACAAAATCCATGCATCCATATCCACTTTCACTTTGAACAGAGAAAAGGAAAACTCTACATTATTAATATCTATCAGGCATTGCCAAAATTTTGTTGAATTTAGTGCATGCTGGACTGAAAAGAAAAACATGAGTAGGTGAAGGTGTCTTTTGAGTCAAGTATTGCACCTAGCAATTACATATGCTTGTCAGGTTAGGAAAACAAAGTTATGAGGTTTGTATTCCTAAATGGAGGAGAGGACAAATAACTGTGAATGGATAAAGTGCACAAAGAACCAGGGTTTTGCAGGGATATGTCTTGTTATAATTGTTCCTTTCTTTAATAGCTCTTCAGTGTGGAATTAGAGGGAGGTAAAGTTCACTAAGAGGTGTCTGTAATGTATTTACTAACACGCTTCTTTTATGTGTGTAAGGCAGAGGTGATCAGTAGCTAGTTTGCAGCTAGTCCAAGCTTTCAAAAAGAATCCAAGTAGGTGCCAAGACTGGCAGGAGTAGAGGAGTGACTGAAGCAAAACTGTCCAGCTGCTCTCCATGGTGTAGCAGTGCTGAGAGCAGCTGCATTCTGCTGGGTGGGGCAAGGGCCCCTGGCAGGGAAACAAGGAACCTGTGCAGGAGTGGCAATTTCACTGGGGTGATGCCAGGCCACTCTGGTTTTCTTCTCTTGTTGCATGGAAATTTTGCCTTTGCCCAATGCTGGGTGGGTGGGAGTGGGGGGGAGGGGTGGAAGTAATTCTGTTGTGTGCACTGTCCTAAATCAAAAGCAAAAGGTTTTTGGGGTTTGTGAGAACTATTGCATTTGCTGCTGATTCTCCTGAGCCCCTTTCTGTAAGCCTGGTTAATTCTTGACAAAGAAGAAGGCAGTAGAGCAGTTATTTTAAAGAGGAGGCTTTTATTCATTTGTTTTGATTGGTTTGGGGGTTTTGATTAAGGGGCATCCATGAATGCAGACTGGAAAGAGGCTTTGAGTAAACAATAGGATGGCAAGTGCTGCTATGCCACCTGTTCCTCCTAAAGGCATTTTACTCGGTGAATTATGGGAACTATGTGAAATCACTGAATAATGGATGCATCTTCACTTAGTGTTTCTACTGGATTTCTTTAGATCCTGACTGTAAATCTGCTGTTTGAGAGGGAAACCTATGTCTTAATAAGCCCAAGTAGGTGGTGAGGTCAAACATCTCTGATCAAAACAGGGAGAAGGGTAAAGTAAAATTTATCCATAATGATAAGTCCATCAAAAGCTTAAATGCCTAACAACAATTTAGAGATAGTATTCCAAACAGGGCTGAGAAACAGAATCTTTCTTTATTGTAACACGTGACACAAAGATCACTCTGTACCTGTGATTTTTCTATTTTGGTGCTTGTAAGTCCTGAGTGAAACAAGGAGCTTGTGGTATGAAGGGAAAAGATGGGCTACTCTTGTATTTTCACCTTGTACTGTGTGAGGAGAAGGATGTTTAGCTACCTGGGCAACAGGTTTTCTGGATCTGCAGGTAGGCCAGCACAGATGATGGCATTGATGCACTTCCCTGTATTCCTGCAGGAGAAAGGCAGAAGTGGAAAAGCTTGTGCATTGTTACAAGCAACCCACTTTCCAAACTGGGATTAAGCTGGCAAACCAGTAAGATAGCTAGGAGGTTTTTACCAACTTGAGGAAACAAAAGCACAATCTGCAAAGAAATCTTGGTTAGGTGTGGAACAGGGCAGGAGCTACCCTTGACCATGGAAACTGGTCAAGCAATGATATGGTGTTGATAAATCTGGAGGGCTGCTCGAGAGCATGAAAAGGCTGTAATGATTGCATACCCTCAGGTATGTAATTTGAAATGCAGGTGTAAGGATATATTTTGGGTTTGAGGTTGTTGGTTTTTTTCCTTGCCCCCCCCACCCTGCATAATTGATTTAATGTAAAGTGTTCTTCCAAGAGTGCTTTGCTTGCTTGCAGACTCTTGCATGACTTAGAGCAGTACATGAAGAATCTTCCTTTATTTCCAGGGAACAGAAATCCCTTCCTTACTATGCTCTAAAAGGTCAAATTCAATTTAATAAGTTTATCTCTCTGGAAAACAAGCATTTCTTTTAGCTAGTGAAGAGGAAAAGGAAGATTTTACATTTTGAAAACAATAATCTAAAGCATATTATAGTTGTGTAAGTGTGAAGTACTAAAAGCTTCTACTGCTGAGACCATACTGGTGTAAATCCTCAGTACATGTTGAAGTCAGTAACATTATTTGTAATTCTGTTATATGGTCTCTGTAAAAAAAGGAGAGCTGCTGGGAAATGCAATTCAAATTTGGTCCTAAAGTGCTTATCTAAGGGCTGTATCCTGCCAGCATTTTAAAAATAAGACTTGTAATCAATGCCATTGCTTAAGAATCAATGTTGCCTGGTCTAGTCATGTGTGATAATAGAGCACTGCAGCAACCGAAGCTATTTCCACTGCAGGCTTGCATTCAGCTGGATAGCATGTAGCTGTAGTAAAATATATGGCTGTATAGTGCAGCACAGTTTGGGCTGGGAGCAAGGTAAAAGTGTATTTAGTGATATTATGAAGACATTGGAGCACGTGGGAACTTTAGAAACTCTTGGTCAGTGAAGTTTCATTAGGGTGCAGTGACAGGGACTGTGACTCATGCAGGGCTGGGTGCTTTAAGTGGTGCCTGGTTTTTATCCTCCCTGCCCTTTTCATAAACCCTTTACTGCAATATCTCCAAGTTTTCAGAAGACTGGAAAAAATGTTTGGGCTTTTTTATACTCTTTCTCAGAACTGTTGAGTCAAGGATATGGAGTAATAGCTTTAAGTTCACTTTGAATAAGCATCAGTAAAGAGAGGTCATTGTTTCCAGTATTGTCAGGTGGTGTGTACCTGCAACCAAAGTATTCTGGAACTCTGACTAATTTGGACTTTTCCTGTAGCTTACACTTCTACACTGTGGCAAGAACATTCCAGTGGTGCTCTGTGGAATGCTGCAAAGTCAGGTGGTCCTGGGCTGCCTGTTTCCACTGGCCACACTACAGACTACTGCAGAGGGATCGATGATACACTTAGGTTTGCAGCTGAGGCTGTGTGAATGGCAAGGGAGAGGTGTGGAAGGGATGAGGCACCACCAAGATGTGGCTTACTTCACTCAAACCATTGCAAGGGCTGTGAATGCCTGGATGTGCTCATAGAAACAGTTTCTTTTCAGGGAGCAGCATAAAATGTCAACAGAAAATCAACCTGACATAAACAAACTTCTTGACATGGGAAACCTGGGTTAGAAAGCTGCTCTTGCACAAACACCTTCTACAGCCAAAAGTAGAAAGGAAGCAGTGTGCTTTTCTTTTTTTCTTCTCTCCCTCTTTCTCACCAGGCCATATGGAAATATTTCAAGGTGGCTTTTACTTTTTTTTCTTTTTCTTTCTCAAAATAGGTGTATATTCTTCCCCTGCTCCTTTTCCAACACCTAGTCATCAGGACACCCCTTTCTCATGTGGGAGACCTAGTTCAAGTGCTTACTCTAGCAGACCAGAAGAGATTACTTGAATGTAACTTAGAGGGGAGTATAACCAGCTTGTAGCTCTGGGTGTGCTTGTCTCTAGAGTTTTCTTATCCATCTCAACATAAGGTATTGTCCCCTATTTCACATAACCCTCTCCACCATGGTTAAAAAATTGAAAGGAAAAGAAAACATCAGACATCTGAAGTCCTGTCACTCAGGTCAGCAGTGGAGCTTGGATACTGAAAATTTGCATACAGACTCACTTGAGTGGAATGGGTTAGTCTCAAATACCATAAAGAGCATTTTCTGTTTGAAACTATTTAAAATAAGACAATTTTCCCCTAATCTCTAGAATCTAAAAACTTGAAATTACTTAAAATTACTTGTTTGACCTGCCAAAAAGAAACATTCTGTGTTTCCCCTATAGCTCCTAGAGAAGTAGGACAGCTGACTGAGTGCAGGAACTGAGGAAAGGAACTTGATGTTCTTGTTCACCCTTAAATTAAGAACTGAATACAATGTTCATGCAACAGTCCACTCAATTAGTCATGAAATGAATCGGTGGCTGTGGTGGGAATGGAGCCCAGGAATCATGGCCCCTCTGCTCCAACAACTGGGCTGCACTGTCTTTAAATAAGTATCCCCTTCTTTGAGTAGGAAATTTAAGATATGCCATGACACTGTGCCCTGCTCTTTGGCTTGGTTTTTTTTCTTTCCTCTAAGGGACAAAAAATACAACAAGCAAAGGCTTTGGAAGAATAACATTTCAGGTCAGGCATGCAATGAGAAGCTGGTGTTTCTGCAAAAGAAAAATCTTCCTTTCGACCCTTCCTGGAAACATGAGTATGAGTTATGAACTCCATTACAGGGAATCTTTTCCCAAAGAGCACACAGATCCCTGGGAAGATATATTCTGTGTGTGGCTGCCATTAATGCTAATGGGGTCACTGAGAAGCCAATTCTGCATCTCGTTTGTACTAATGGTTGCAGAAACACCCTGGGAAACAAACAAATAAACAAGAAAACAACAACAAACACCCCAAACAAGAAAACCAAGGCCACCAACCCCACCCAAGTCATCAACTTGCAATGACACAGCATTGCAAGACAAAAGAGAGGCCTTACCTACTGGTAGAAATGGCCCATTGTGAGGCAGTCACTAAACATAATATGGTTTAGAATGGACTGCTGAGAAAGATCAGGGATTTTTTTAAGGTAAAATTACTTCTCCCTTAGAGTACTTTCCATTGTGAGGCTTTCAGAGGACTCTGCACGCACAAACTGCATCAGTATTTAGTGACGGCAGAGGATTGAATTAGTGCAGTTGAAAAGGTCCCTTTTCTTTGCCTGAGATGCAGAAAGGGCAGCGTTCAAGTTTCTGGCTTGTAGCAAAACATTTCTGCTTACATCACTTCTTGGTGGAGTTTGCAGTGAAGCAGGAACAAACACGAGATCAGTTACTGGGTCTTGGCTGGAGGGCAGAACTTTTTAAATGTACATTTCCAGACTGTTCTGGTTCTCTGCTTTGCCATGCAGCAGCATCGACTTTGCTGGTTTTGTTACTGTCTAGATGGGTAAAGTGCAAAGTAGCAGGAATGTGACTTCTCCAGAGTCTTCACCCAGCTGAGGTGAACTGCAGGTTAAATTCCAGTGGCTTTCCTTTTCCTTTGGCTGGCATAATCACCCTGCAGCTTCAATTGGCTCTAACAAAGCAAGGATGTATTTTTATGGTCAGCTGTTGGGAAGTTTTATAATAGTGGAAGTACTGGGATGTGTATCCACAGTGAAGTATCTGTAAACAGAGGTGTCATTCTCTGCCTGTTACTACCTGTGAGGTTGGTCAGTGTGTATTTATGGAGGCTGCACAAGGAATGACATCTGGGCCTTTTCCTGTTGTGATTTTCCTTTGGGATGTGTCTGTCTCTTTGGGTTGCTGTGATGGCAGAGGACAGCTGTCCTAGCAATGTCTCATTATCTGTAATAGGCAGCTCATTGAGCAGCTCATGAGACTGGACTGTGTGTACTCTGTGGATGGATCAGTGAGGCATGCAAGATGTTTTTGAATGGAGTTTCCCTGGAGATGGTTTTATATTGGAGAATCTTGTAAATTGTTTTTTTCCCCTCAGATGAATGCCAGTGAAGTTAGTTCAGAGATTATCTTGATATGGCTACTATTAAATTAGGAACAACTGACAAACACTTTTACTTGGTGAGCCTGCATTCTCATGCAACTGTACTGTAACAAAGATGGCAACCATACCTACTTTGCTTCCTTTTTATTTTAGGAAAAAAAAAAAGGATGGATCTCTGTTCAGGAAAACAAACTTACAGAGTTTAGCCTTTTCCAGTTAGTGGATATAATGACAAGGGGCTTGCTTAGAAATGAAGGAAAAAGGTAGCTATGTGCACTCCCATCCCTTACAGTAATAGCAAAGAATTCTTTGGTCACCTGAGTGTTAGAGTTCTGGTGAAACACATATCGGTGATACTAAAATGTTGTGAATAAAGAGATTCTTCTGAATCAAAATATTCACTAAACACAAATGCCAAGATAGAGATTACATTTACCAACACTGATACAATTTGCCTTGTGCTACATTAGAAGAGCATTTATGCAACTATAAAAATGTAGGAGGCTGGAAAGGCCTGTTGAGACCCTTGTCTATTGTAAAAAAAATTCCCGTTAAAGAAAAAGAGGGTGTGAGAAGTCACAGTTGAATGAGCAGAGTAGGGAAGTATATATGAATCTTATCAAGATGCACCAGATACAGCAGTGATGAAATTAACCAAACATAAATATAGATTAAATCACATCTACGCTGTGTGTACTCTGCTGAATTAAATCAGGTAAAAAATAAGGAAATAACAGTGCTTTGCCTTCTTGAAGGCATCTTAAAAGGCATGTCAATCCAGATAAAGTGTTGACTGTAGCAAAGTTTCAGCTTGTTAGTAGGCACACAACAAATTAATCAAGAATGTTAACTGTCCTGCAAAGAACTCTATAATTCAGCAGCCTCTTCTTGTAGACTCTAGTCCATTTACTCCTGCAAGATTATCATACTATGCTATCAACCTTGACAAGAGAAAAGGTGGTTTCAATAAGCTAAAGAAAGCTTCAATAAAGCAGCTGAAACCTCGGGCTGTCACCACAGGAGAGTCACAAAACGAGTTTTTAAATATAAGCATGCACAAACTTTGGAATTAAGTTAGGCTTGAGGTTTTGCATTACTGTTTCTGAAGAGAAGCACAGCTGTTGAATTTCATGACATTTTAGAATAGGAAATGCTACTTTTCTGTGGGTGTGTTAACAGTAGAGATCTTGGCTATTACGTAAGGAAGGGAGATTGTTACCATGTGTATTAGGATATTTGGGTTTTTTTTTGTTTTCATTCTTCCAACTCCTAGACTGAGCAGCTAACAGCTGGAGGTATTAGCTGCATCTTTACACCCGTTTAACTGATACAGAGGAGTTCCATTTGCTTTCAGAAGGAATAAATCATTGCTACATGTACACATATAGATATAGACATGATTTTATGTGGGGAAGCCTCAGTTTAGCTATAGTAAATGGGTGAAACTTGGGAGAAAAGACTCAAGAAATGCTGAATCTTAAAGACCTCCATTTTTTTTCTGAGCACAGGCTATGATAAAGTTATGGTCTTGCAGAGCTCCTGCTTAATAAGCAGTTTTGTAAATGTGAGGTGCTTTCCAGATCCAGGCATATCCTGCAGCCATGGTTCTGATGATGTCTTTCAGAATGTGCTTCATTCTTGATATGGCAGCACAGAGGGACAGAGCCCTGGCACAAGGCTCTGAGTGTGGCACTGCACAAGGCTTTCAGTTCACCTTTCCGGGATGTTCTGTGTTTCCAATTGCAATGCAGATTTTGGAGCATTACTGCAGCCGCCCTCTTGTCACAGCAAAACCCATTTGGTACAGGCTTGATCCTGTGTTCATTCAGCCAGCAGAAACGAGCCCAGCAACAACTTGTGGTAGGCCAGCTCAGAATCACCACAGTGGTTTGCCAAGGTAGTAAGAGCTGTCTGAGACTCACACAGAGTTGCATCTGTTGCCACAGAGTAGAACTGTGACTGCGTGGCTGTCGCTCGAGTTGGGTTTATACCTCACATATTTCTGTTGGGATGTCATTCTTCTGTGGGCACTGTAAATCCAGTGGCACCTTGTGGAGGAATGTGTCATGAGTTGTCCCCTACACAATAATGATGGAATATCACAGCAGCTTGGAAGATTCTTAATATGCAAAATCTTGGCATAGGGATTGGCCTTTTAGTGCTGATTGCTGCACCTAAACAGTGTACACCCACTGCAAAGTGTCAGTGCTCCTCTGATTGCAAACGAGGAATGGCAGGGTTGAAAGGAGTGCTCTCATTTGTACTGGGCTTAGAAATGTAGCATTGATAACTTGTTTGGAAGGAGGGGAAATCACAGGAGAAGTAACTGTTATGAAAAACATAATCCAAGCCAAAGTTCTTCGGGTTTTTTTTTATTTATTTTTTTTTGTTTAGAAAAAAAAATAGAAGGAGAGGAGAAAGGAAACAAAAATGCAGATAATATGAAAGAAAAGGTAACGCAACCTGAATTAAAACCAGACACAATGAAGTTTTGATGTGGCAACTTTTCATCTTGCAGAGATGCTACTGAGGGTGCAAGTCTCTTTGCTGTGGTGGGTCCATTTAGGTCTCATTGTACTTTGCATGTTGCATATCAGATTTTATAGTATTTGAGACTTATTCTGTCATTTTTCTGGTTTTTGTCTTCTGACTGTAGGCTTCTGTCTGTTTTTGGGGCCTATTTCAGTTGGTCTGTTTTACTGTATTCTGGTCTCTTGTCTTTTCCCCTCTCCCCCCCTTGACTGGGACTGGATCCTTTTCTGCATTCAGAGCATTTGCTCTTGGATTTCACAGGGAATTTTGTAACTTGTCCAATTCACTGGGTTTAGAGTTTTAATATTTTATATTACTATTTTTCTATTACTAAAAGAGCACCCAGAGGCATCCCAGCTGAGGTTCATGACCTTGCTGTACAAACTAAAGCAGGAGGCAAGCCTGCTCCAGGTGCTTGGAGGGCAAGCCGGTGTTTGGGTGCCTGCATAAATCGTGGGATTAATAGCTGCATATTTCTACAGGTTTTAGGCTAGGACGCCAAAACTCTTCTCACACACAAATAAATTTAGCTTCCTTTCCTCTATGAAAGTCAGAGACTTGGTTCTGCAGTAACACTTTCCCCCTCTCTAATTCCCACACATGTACTTGTTACTGACATATATATGACTCTGGTCAATATAGGTGCTTAACTTTTTAAAGAGCCTGTGTAAGTCACTAAGTGCATATTGATTTGAAGCAAATGTAAATTAGAATTAATTTTGACTTGCTAACGTAGTCAAATAAGGAACATTTCTATTGATCTCTGTCCCAGAAGCCAATTATCTGGATTAAGTGTTTTTATTACGTGAAATGCAGAGTATAGTATATATCATTCTGCATTGATCAGTGTGAAATTGCATATTTAAGACAAGGACTGTAAGTAAGAGTAGTTAACAAGTGATTCATTTTTAAAAAGCATATCTTGTTTTATTTACCCCCTGCTCTTCCCCGTTCCAATGCTGTGTTTGTAACTACCGTTGAATAGGAGGCTGTTGGTGCATGTGGATCAACAGCGATTCTTGTTCGTATCATTTCCATTTCAGCTTCCTTCTTTCGCTCTGCTCCATCTATACTGTGTTCCCTCTCCCTTCTGTCTTCCCAGCCCCCTTATCTATATTTCCTCCTCCTTAGTGTTGAGCAGTTCTTGCCGTACTGGGCTCTGCATGAAAAAAATGCTTTCTACATTGAATAAATACATTGCAGCGATCGCTCCTGCAAGCAAGCGCTGCTCGGCATCAGGAGCATTTATTAGCACACGTACAGGTGATGGTTAGAAAAAGTGTGCTGAATACACATGCCAGGGATGCTGTAGCCAGTGCCGGGCCACGGGCCCCTTTGGGCCGCTCTGCCGGGGCTCGGCAGGCGGCGGGGGCCGCTCCTTCCCCGCCCCCGGCCCGCCGGTGCCAGCTCGGGAGCAGGATGCGGCCGCGGCGCGCTGTTACCAGGCTTGCGCTTGCAAGACGGCGACCTCCAGGAATCGCTCTTCCTCCGTTATCCAAAGACTGACATTATCTGTATGTATCACTGTAGCGGTCCGTGCCTCAGCCCCGCAGCAACTTAATAATCTTGGTAACATCCTGCTCTCAGCTCATTTTCTTGGCAGGAGTTTTAATTACGTTTCGGGCTCCTGAATGAATTTGTTTTCTCTGGATCCTCGGTATATTGAGACGCTTGTCACGTTTGGGTGCCTGCAATCACTGATGCGTTTGTTTTAGGGGATGAATTAGTCTTCTGAGCCTGAGCATGTCCAATTTGTGAATTAGATTTCATTGAAAGCTAGAACAAAACAAAACAAGAAAAGGTTCTGCTGAACCACTTTTCTTCCCCACCACCTCGTCCCCAGCGCGGGGATAAAAACCTCGCATTTCCATTTCTCTCCTCGAACACGGATCATGTCCCGGGCTCGAGCGTGTGGAAGGAGGAAGGGGCATTCCCTCCGCCTCCCGCTTCGGCGCGGTGCCCCCGCGCCGCCCCCCGTCGCTGAAGTTGGAGGAGCGGCAGCGGGCGCAGCCCCGCGCCCTTACCTGCGGGGGCGTCCCGCGGTGCCGGGCCGGGCGGGGGCTGCGGGAGGCAGCGCAGCGCTGGGCACTCTCCGGGCAGCGGCTGCGGCCCCGCGGAACAGCCTGCGCCCGGCAGCCGGGAGCTGCCCACCCGCCTCGGCATCCCTGCGCTGGGAGCATCCGTTCCCTACCCCTTTCCTCGGGTGACATACGCTATATATAAAGATATGTATATACGTAATTCTGGCTCTATCTCAATCTCTTCCATCGCGGCCAGCCGCCCCGCTGTGGCC
>JAYDZK010000271.1:7056504-7076361 GCA_034509185.1 Euphonia xanthogaster | reverse complement strand
CCCTTTTTTTTTTTCTTTTTTTTTTTTTTTTTTTTTTTTTTTTTTTTTTTTCTTCCCCATCACCCGTTTTCCTCAATCTTGGATAATTCTTGGGGTGCTGGGGGATTTTGGGATTTTTTTTCTAAGAGGGGGGTGTCTGGGCATCTCCCCCTCGCGCCCGCTGCCTTGCTCCACCTGTCCTTGCGCCTTTTTTTTTTCTTTCCCCCCTGTCTCTCCACCAAACCCGGGCTGATGTGCTGTGCGAGAGGCTGGAAATGGAAGTGTTGATGCTCTGGCTTTTCCCCTGGATATTTCAGTGCGTTTCGGTGCGGGCGGACTCCATCATCCACATTGGTAAGAGAGGGAGCGCGGGGGGGGGGGAGGTTGGAGAGGGACGCGGCAGATAAATAAATATATAAAGGAAGGGTCTCGTTTAGCCGCGATAATGTCACGGGCAGCGGTGGAACCCAACTCCGCGGAGAGACAGGAGGACGGATGGGAGGAAGGCAGCTGTATTCTGCCCGCGGTTGTAAAGTTAGGGCCGAAATGCCGCCTGTGCGCCGGGCAGGGGACCCGCCGGGGCCGCCGCTGCGGTCTCCCATGTGGCTGGGGAGTCTGTGCTTGGACCTGTTTGCGTGGAAAGGCTTTCTCCAACCCCCACCCCCCGCCTCCTCGCCACCGAAAACAAACAACCGCCCCCATCACCCGAGCAGGAGAGAGGCATAATCTGAACGTGCTCGCAGGGAAAACTTTCGGGGAGATAATCCCCTGGTTTCCATCCCCTGCCGTAGCAGGTGTCAGCCAAGGCGGAATGCGGGGGGTGGATGGGGGGACTTGGCTGGGAGAGGGTTGGAAAGGCGAGCTTTGCAGCGGCTCTGTGTGAGTGTGTGCGTGTGTGTGTGTGTCTATGCGCGCAACTGTTGTGGTTTGAATAAGATCTCATTAAAACCCCTGGGCAGCAAGAAGGCTGGATCAGTGGGAGGAAGAGAGGGATGAATAAGAGGCAAAGGAAAGGCTGATGTGAACTTTTATGGCTTCTGGGAGCAAGGCACGGTGATGTCCGCGGGAAGCCTGACAAGCTTAAGCGAGGCTCTGCAGTCACCTTTTGGCTGGTGTTGAAAGGTACCAGCAGGAACGAAAATGAGGATGTTTAGGGGCGGTAGAGGGGAGAGAGAATCACTTGTAGCGGATGACAGAGGAGGAAACGGGAGTATGTCCGGGAAATGAAAAGCCGTAATTCCCACCAGCCTTTCGGGGAGGATGGGAGACCAGAAAAAGGAGCGGGCCGGGGTAGGAGCCATCCTGGCGAGGGGGGGCTCCACGGATATGGGAAGAATGTCCCGTGTCGACACAAGGCAGGGAAGGGGAGAAGGGGACCAGCCCTGTAACAAGTTTCCCGGCACAGACGGCTCCGGGGCCGGTGGGAAAGAGGCGCCGGTCGTCGCCGCTCGCCTCCGGAGCCTGGGGGCGCAGCCAAGGCAAACAGCATTGCGGAGCCATTAAAGAGACGGGGTCAGCCCTGACCGCAGCGGGGGACTCCGGCCCAGGGGCAGTCCCCAGGGCAGGGCAGACCCCCGCGCACCGGGGCCAGCTCCGCGGGGAGGAAGGGAGGCGGCAGGGCCGGGGTAGAAGGGTGGGTGAAGGAACCTCCGCGGGTCTCTCTCTCGGCTCCGCTTCTCTTGCGCGTGGACCGTGTCACCTCGGCTTCTCCCCGCACGAACTTCAGCCGGAGTGCTGTTTGCTAACTAAGTGCTGGCAGAAAGAGCGGTCCGCTGGGCAGGAGCGGGGAGCTGCTGTGTGCAGAGCTGCGATGCACACGGGCGGTGCACGGAGGCTCAAGCCACAGGCACGCACGGTGTGAATCAGCAGGACTTTTCCAGGCTGGGGAATAGTGTTTTTTGCTTGTTTTGTAGCCAGCTCTAAAGATCTCCCAGCGCCGCGTAGAGCAGGGCAGTAAGCCTGGCGTGGGCACACACACGCTCCGCGGAGAGGGATTTTATGTAACACACATCGCCAGATGTTTTCACGTTAACTGCATAAACAGGACAGTGAAATTAAAGCTTCCAGGTTACTGGACACAAATCCCGGCTTCACGTTCGTGTGTGCTTCTAAGCCTCAATAAAACCGCGGCCCGAAAGGCAGCATCCCAGGGAGAGGCGAGCAGCGGGCAAAAAGTTGATGGAGTTTCCAAGCTTGCTCCCTTTCCCGCCACTGGCGAAGCGAGTCCATCACCCCGCCCTGGCTCAGGGCTCCGCAACTGCGGGCCGAGCAGAAGGGGCCGCAGGGAACGCTGCTGTGGCCCGTGCCTGGGCTGCCCACGTGTGCGGCGCGGCCCCACGGGCGCCCCGTGCCCCCTGGGCTGCCCCACCCGCTGCCGTGCGGGCCGGCTTCAGCCCTGCACTGCGCAGAGGGGCGAGAGGGTCCCGGCCAAGCCCTCCTCACCCTCTGCCGCCTTCCTCCCCTCAGGTGCCATTTTCGAAGGCAATGCTGCCAAGGACGACGAGGTGTTCAAGCAGGCGGTGTCGGATCTGAACCTCAATGACGACATCCTCCAGAGCGAGAAAATCACTTACTCCATCAAGCTCATAGAGGCCAACAACCCCTTCCATGCGGTGCAGGAAGGTGAGCGCCTCGGGCGGCACCCGCGGGGCCGGGGGCCTGGGTACGTGGACGGGACGGCGCAGAGGGAGAATCGTCCCGTCCCATCGGCGGGGAGGGGCCGCCGGTGACAGCCCGGACCTGTCCTGGCGCTCGGCTGGAAACTTTTCTTCGGTCGGGGGTTGGCGCTGTCTTACAAGGAAAGGGGAGGGACGGCGAGGTGCGGCGGCGGCGCCGTGCCCAGCCCAGGCGGGCCGTGCGCGCAGGGCTGCCCGGGCCGGGGCAGGGCTGGGCAGCGCAGGGACGGCCGGCCGGGGCAGGGCTGGGCAGCGCAGGGCACGAGGGGCTCCACAGCCATCCTGGCTCCGCCACTGCCGGGGGCAGGCCGGGCCACCAGCAGCGCCACGCGTGGACGCGTTAGGACAGGGCACGGGAAGGGTCCCGGCCGCAGGGAAGGAGGCGCTGGTGCGGCACCGAGGGGCCGGGCACGGGTCTGGCTCCGGCCGGAGCGGCCGCGGAAGGTGCGGGCACAAGCCGCACCTCACCCCGAGCATCCAGGGAGGCAGGGCCGGGGCGGCGGCGTGAGCGTGGAGCTCCCTCGGGGGGCCGGGCAGGGGGTGAGGCCGCCGGCTGAAAGCCTCCCCGGAGTTTGCCAGGTCGGAAAAGTAGCTCCGTTGACAAATCATTCCAATTAGATTTTTAATTTTTTTTTTTTTGCAAAAGGGAAACGTTTAAATTAATCAGCTTGCCTTTACAAATAAGACTTTAAAAAGATATTATTTGTGATTTAATGAAGTGAAGGTTAATTATGGCCTAGGTTATTTAAGAAGCTGTGTTTTTCAGCAGTAATTATTCTAGAAACAGAAAGCTATTTATATACCCAGACTAGAATATTTAAAAAATGATTCATCACCAGCCTTACCCTTAGTTTTACAGAGCACAGCGAATCTTTCCTGGTATGAAAATTTGCATTAATCCATATGAATTTATGTCTAAGTTGTGTACATGTAAATTATGGGTACAAAATGATACCAAATGTTAATTTTCATGAACTCTGAACAATTTCTTCTGCTTGCTCTTTTCCTCAGAGTAGGTGCTAGTTAATATTATCAGGAGAAACAGCAATATATATATTTTCAAGGGCCTCATCCCATTGACAGTGAGATTCCTTCAGCTGCCCTGAATGCTTAGCAAGGTGCAATGAAAAAAAAACTTTATGAAAATGGGAAGAAGGAGACTTGAAATCAAAACTCCACCCACATATTCAAACACCAGAGGAAACCAAAAGTCTCTAAATACTGGTGGGTTGATTTATTGGCAAAGAATAACTGAACAATTGGATCTTCTTACATTTGTAAAAACTCAGTGTCCTATATTGGAGCTTATTCATATTCATGGAAGTGACAGTAGTTGGCTGGCTGAACAATAGCTTTCAACAATGTCTCTTCTCAGAAGTAAAACTGTATGAAACCATTTTGAATGCCCAGTGATCTGAGCTGGCAGTCTGGTGGATGGGGTCCCTTTGCTCAGTTTTGTTAAAAGCAGGAAAGCGTGACCTAGTAGAAGATTCTTCTTGGTCTAGTAATACTCTTTTAAAATTGAGTTATTTGCTAACCTCGAAGATCGGGGTTGCATTTATGAAGACTACTATGAAAACAAATTATCTTGGTTGAATTTCTATGCTGCATCCACAGAAAAAGAGCCTGGTGAGATTTTCAGCCGTGCTACCTGAATATATGTAAATCAAGATACTTTCTACTGTCCCTTCCAAGGTGCTCTTTCACTGCCCGTTGCAGTTTGAATTGCTCTTTGGTGAACTGATACTGTGCTGGAGAATTACAGAAGTGGTTGACGATTCTTCACTATTCCAAAAAGAGCTTGCCTTCATTAAGGCACCTCAAGGTGTTTTCTTTTGGGAGGATTGTGGAATGATCCTTTCTGCAAGTAAAAGCTTGCCACAATGGGAGGCCTAAGAAAAGTGCCTGACTTTGCTCAATTTCCTGGCTTGCTTTGTTGGTTCAGGTCAGGTCTTTTTTTTTAATTTAAGATTTGATTTCCTACCTTTGAAACTGTCATCCACGTGGGCAGAATAATCCATGGCATGTACAAGTTGCTGGTCTGCTCTTACTAGCAGTGTCTCTTTGCCCAGTGTTACTTGATGTTGTTCTGATTATTCAAAATCTCATTGTATCTCACTGTTTGGATGTCCTGCTCATTTTGGTAAAATACTGCACGTAGTAGTCAAAACAACCTGGTGCAAATCCACTGCCCAGACTGCTCACAGAATCTTGCTGCCACTACAAAAAATGCCCTGACATCCCCGTTTTTCTTCTGCAGCATCTTTCCAAGCAGTGGCATGGAAATCAATGATGCAAGCCTTAGCTTCACAGGGATGGAACTTTTTTTACAAGTGAAAACCAATTTGGAATAAAAATAGACCATTGTCTATCACCACCAGAATAGTTCACACAAGGAAACCAATCAAATACTGTTTTTATTTGAAGTGTCTTTTGCACAGTCTTGTAAGATGACATTGTAAATTAACCTGAAGTCCTCTTAAAAGAACTTTAAAGAAGGACCTTCATTTCAATGATATTGTACTGGTAGAATTACAGAAAGTCATCATTCCATGTAACAATGTCTATTACACCATGATGAAACTTTAATTACTGGCAGAGATAGTTCTAGCATGTGTTTGTCCTGGCATTTACTGTTAGGTAGAGAACAACTGCATGGGTAGGAAGCACAGAAGAGTACCAGCAGGGTTTTCTTAGAGGAGCAGTGCATTCACAGAACTAAAGGCCAAACAAAACCTTGCTTTTCATACAGAGTAGTTTTCAGTGCTGGATATGCTGAGAAATATTGCTAGATTTTGAGGAAAAATAAAAAAAAAGCTCTAGGGACTTTGCTATAGTGAATTATGGGAGCTCTGGTGATAGTTTCTGGTGACTGAAATCAGTAAATAAAATTCAGAGATACTTTTTCTTCAAAGACTTGGTGGACACTCATGTTAACGGTGGTGTCAGGTGCCAGAGAACTGCAAGTAACATAAAGTATACATTTTGTTTCCTTCTTTGTCTTTCATGTCAATGTGTACTGCATAAACAAGATCCTGTTGTGCTGATGAGTAATGAGATTGTTTTGGTCCCATCAAACTCATTCTATAACGAAGTGCAGCAAATGGGTGCAAGGAACTCCAGTGGCAAGGGATGCAAGTAAAGAATGAACAGACCCTGGTGTATGCCTAAAATAGCCCTGTTTTGTCTGCCCTTGCAAGCAGTCGTTGCATTTGGTAGAATATTGCTTTTGTGTATGTGGCAATTACTTGAGGGAAAAATTGTTCTTTCACTGACTGTTATGGGAGGAAATATACATGGGGAATCATTGTTCTTTTCATGTGATTTAGAGAAATAAGCTCAAACCACAAACGTAAAGTTAAACTAGATTCTCGCTTCCAAAAGAGTTATGTGCTCAGTTTCAGTTAAGTGATTGCAGTGTGAGCTTGTTTTTGTGTGGCCTGTATTTAAACCACTGCTGTAGTAACCTTCTTGTGATTCAAGGGTTCAAATAAGCTCAAAGCTGCTTTTTAAGCTTTCTGTTCAAATTGAGATTTCTGAGCCTGTCGTTGGTGCTCAGAAAGGACAGCATGCCTGATGTATGGGTGGCAAACAGGTTTGTGGATGGCCTTGAAAATGTGATGGAATGTTTAAACTAAAAAAATCCAAACAAAACTGCCCTGTAAGTTTTTAAAATGTTGCTTTCAAAGCATTGCTGCTTTCATAGTTAGCTGTAGGTCAAAACTGGGACATGAGAAAGCTAATACTTGCCCTTTGTAGTGCCCTTAGGAGAAGGGATCCAGGGGAGCCTGTTACTCAGAAACTGCAGAACTTTAAAACCCCTTTTTCTCAGTGGATGATGCTTACACATCTGTGGAGCTTTCCTGGAGCTGAAACTTGATGTTCTCTCTGCATAGCAATTTCAAATGAATTGTTTCTAATTTGAGAGGCCTAGTATGTGTGCTTGTTGTTGTTAAAATGCTGTCAGTTCTGGAAACCAGAACAAATTTGGAGAATCAGAATGTGATTTGAGAGCAAGAATGGTGTTCCATAAATGGGTTTATTGTCAGTCCCATACACACTGCTGTAGTTTCAGATCAACTCAGAGCTGCTGAGTTTTTAGGTGACTGTGCTGTGTACCATTGAGTGCATGTGATCTTTTATTGTAGTCTGTAGCACTTGGTAATGATATGTACTTGACATAAAATAGAATAGACAGAATAGACTGTTGGAAGTGACCTACAACAATATCTAGTCCAGCTGCCTGAATAATTCAAGGCAGACCAAAAGTTCAAGCATGTTGTTAGGAGCAATGTCCAAATGCCTCAACCACTGACAAGCTTATGGCATCAAGCACCTCTCTGGAAAGGCTGTTCCAGTGTCTGACCACCCTTGCAGTAAGGAAATGTTTCCTCATGTCCAGTTGAAAGGTCCCGTGGCACAGCTTTGAGCCATTCCCACACATCACATCACTGGATCTCAGGGAAAATAGATCAGCACGTGGCTCTTGATCTCTCTTATCTCAGCTCATATATTTAATGTTACAACCACAGTTGCTTTCTACAGTTTTGTTTGTTAAGAAGGTGTAAGCTGATCAAATAATATGAACTACAGATCTGGAGAACCAGACTCACCAGCTTCATTGCTATTTACATTTCTTTGTGAAATACTGCATGTACAAATTATTAGGTGTTTTTTAAAATTATGATTATTTAAATTTTTTATTAAAAAAAATAACCCCAAAACTTTATTGATTTGACCGCACTGGCTTGGGGACCTGGGTGCATAGGTAGGACCTATAGGCTGTACCTAGACTTTTAAAGTAAAACATTAGAAAAAAATCCCATCTGCCAGAATTGCAAAGGATTGGTTTATATCGATGTACTGTCAGTTTTTCTCCAGTGTTTTCTCTTGAGTCTTTCACTGTCAAGTAACTTTACCTTTATCTACTCTTCTTCCATGCTTGAACACAGATTTCACACTGTTTTCATTGGGGTGCAGGGTCTTGTTTGGAAGTTTTGACAGGTGCTCTCCTAACTCTCTGGAAAGCAAATGCTGTTACATACATACCTTTTTTCCTCAGTTTAACACCAGCTTTCAACAGTTTTTAAAAGCCAACCAGAAAGTGTAGGTGGGGGTTCCCACCTGTGGTCAGAGAGGCCTTGCTGTGCAATGACACGTTTTTTTTCTGCTGTTTCTCTGCATTTAAAAGCTGTTGCTCAGTGGGGTGAATGGGTTTAACAGTTTTACCTCCTTGGGCCCTCTGAGGTCAGACCACGACTTGTTAAGGACTGCCACAGTGAAGACATCTGTGACACTGTCATCTCATTGGGCTTGTGTTTTTATGCTCTACAGTTGTATGTCTTGGTGTATTATAAATTAGAGTGTTTTCAGAGCTAACAAAAACAGCAAATTAAAATGCCCATCTCCTGATATTCTTGTGCTTTTGTTATGTTGAAAGCAGGGAGGTGCAGTAGGAAGAAAAGGAGTTGATTGCCCATGAAGGAGGGAGTTCCTTTGGTGCTGAGGATGAAGGCAGGCTGCAGTCTATGGGCCAGTATCTGTATCCCCTTTTGTTTTGTTGGGTCACCCCTCTTGCTGTTTGTTACTTGGTAGCCAACAACAGCTGTTCTGCTCTGGTTTAACTGTGGGTGCAGAATATTTGGTACTTCTGGGGGCAGTCCCCCTCCAGCACACCCTTGGTGTAGTTTGGTGTTTTTACAGGGTGTAGCAGGCTTAGTTCCACCCCAGCCCCGTGCTTTGCCTTTGCAGAGGCTCCTGTCAGTCCAGGCTGGGGCTGGGCTGCCCAGAGCTTGGTGTGCCACAGTGTCACTCACCGGTGCTTCAGGCACTCAGGGGAGCAAGGGTGTGTCACAGCTTAGCATCCCAAGGGAGCAAGAGGCTTCCTGTGGAACAGAAAGTGTACCAGCAGTGCCCATGGGAGCCCCTGGTCCTGCCCCAGCTTGGTGGAGTCTGGGGATGGAGAGCAGGGCACGAGAGGCATTTCAGTCTCTGCTTGCTGGATGACAGGGTATGCCTTATTGTTTTCATGCTTTGCAGTTAAAAGACTTACTTAGTTTGAATGAGTTTGTTTTTTTTTTTTCACTTCCTCCATCTGCATAGCAGGTTAAGTGCATTTCTTCTTTCTTCTAATTGCAGACCTGCTAATACTTTTATTTCCATGTAAGGTGTGGGTGACCCATCTATTTTGAGGGTCTCTTATAGGAAATTAGCTGCAGGTTAGGCTGCAGTTCTTTTTCAGTAGGTAATGGTCTTTCCCACTGATCCTGCTGCTGATCCTGCTCATTTACCAAGGAGCTGCTGTTGGGTTTCTTATTCTGGGATTTCATTATGGAAAATATGCTACTCATTAACTGGTATGCTAGAAATTATCCCAGAAGATCAGAAATAAGCACTTTTCATAAAAATGTTAGGGAACGTGTTTCAGGGTTAAAGATTTTCTTTGTGTTTTGCTTATTTATTATTTTTTGTCTGTGGCAGCTGTTCTCAGTCATTAATGTGGAGGAGGATCTGTAGAAGTGAAATGAGTACACAAAGCCTCCTCAGCCTGATCTAGTTAAAATAATGGCTCAAGAACAGGATCCTGAACTGTGAAATACAGTCTGGATGTATGCATATACATGCTTGCCCATATATTCTGTACAAATAATTTAATTGCTAGTCTTACTGTAATGTGTCCAGCAGGGACTATGCCTTGAGCCTTTCTGTGTTCAGAATCTTCCAGCTACAGATGATTAGGGGATTGACTATCTAAGTATTACATTTTAAATTACATCTTTATACTTGCTGAATGAGATGAATTTAATATTTTGATGTGATTTATCATGCTGAGGTTGAGCCATACAGTGAAAGTAGTTAAAGCTGCACGTTTTTTGAATAGAGGGGATGTAATGTTTATTAAAACTCTTTGTGGCTTACCACAGTTGTTTATTGGAAGGGAAATAAAACAAAGCCTCAAAGCCAAGTTTTACAGCTGTAATAGTGCCCGACTGTAAGACTACAGCACACCAAGACTGTAGCTGAAACAGTTACTTCAGATTTCACTTTTTGTCATTCAAAAATCAAAATGTTTCTCATACTTTTATTCATAATAAATTTCCTCTGAGGGGAATTCCTGCTGTGTCTTTATTTGTCTCTGTCATCTTGTGCTTAGAGGTGTTTTTTCAACTTGCCCCTCAGAAAAAACAATATTACTTAGATTGTTGGAATCATGCTGCTGTGTGAGTCTTGTAATTGTAAGAAATTTAACTTTTCTTTTAAACCTGCAAATGTGTGTGAAAGCACACCCTTTTCTGAAAGCAACCTGCTAGAATAAAATCGGTCCACAGAGCTCTTTTTTTTTTCTTGGCAAGAGATTTTTCCATGATTTTCAGTTATTTGAGTTGGTGATTTTGAAAAATGGTTTACATGTTCAACTTCTTTTATTTTGATGTCATGGTACTCGCAGTGATTTTTTTTACACTCGGAAATGCTGTGGGTCCTTTCCATTTGGAAACCTGTTGAAAGTGCTCAGGTGTCAGAGTGAGGAATGACATGTTTTATGCACAGGGCACGTCTGAGTCCTGCAGACTTCCTCACATAGAACTGTGTTGGCTCTGAGGTCAAAATCCTCGGTGTCATCCTGAGAATCCTTTCCATTTTACTCTTAGCTGATGCTGATCCTTAGTGCAGCTCTTTTCATATTAGGAATCTTGTCAAGGAAATGGAAGTGAGATTGTTAAGTAGTATAGAACATTTTGAGATACTTGTTTTATATCATTTAGATCTGTAATAATTTCAAAGGCAGATAATAATGATATGCTAATATGCCAGGTTTTCTTTCGTTTACATAACTTTAAGGCAATAAATATCTGAAATGAGAACCATGTTGAAAGGCTTTCTTCTATGTTTTTCCTAATAGCTTGCATTTAATTATAATTTGGAGACTTGTTTGCTGTGTTTGAAAAAGGGTTCAGGATTGTGGGTTTGGAGTGGGTTTTATAATCTGAAAGGTTTACCTTATCAGGAAGAGGCTGTCTGCACTAGCCCAGCTTTTGTGGAGTCCCTTCATTCTGACCCTGTTGTGCCTGTCCATTTTCTCTCTTCTGCCTATTACATATTCATGTATGCAGTAAGAATACTGGAAAGCACTAACAGCCAGTCCTTAAAGGTAGAAAGAACCAAGAGGCATTAATTTCAAGTGTTGTTTGGCTGCATTAAAACACACAGCAGGGTTTCTGCTGCTTGACCTTACTGAGAACTATTCCCTTAGCAACCTTTCATAGGGCGAGTAAAGGGACAGTAAGAAAACAATTTCTCCCCCATATAGTCAACAGAATAATAGCTAAGAAATTAATTTCTCTCATATAAACACATGAATCTCAAGCCAAAAACTCCCAGTGGGGCCAGGGGCTCCTTCAGTATCCTATTCCTCAGTCGAGTCATTTTATCCTCTGCTTTTTAATTTACTTATCTGAGTCTTAGAGATTTTAACTTTACTTTAATAGTAACATTGCTGGTGGAATGCTTTCAATGTCCTCAAAATCTCATTGGCAATCTGGTTTGTTCTTATTTAGAAATTGAATAAAAGGATTTTCCATAGAATGGAATGTTTGTAAAGTTAATGAGAATTGTGTTTGTCAGTGGGTAAATGACCCTATTTACACCAATTATTTGCTGCTTGATAATACTTCCAATAGAGAAACTGTGTAAGGATCTAGAGCATTTCCATAGCCCTTTGTCTTCTTAACCTCTCTGCTCCTAAATAAAGGTCAAAGTTGGGATTCTGGAAGGAGGAGTTGGCTTATGGGAGACAGAGTCTCTCAGTGTCTTTGTGCATTTGCAAATCCTTTATTTTAAAACAATTTGTTTAAATTTAATTTTACATTGATTTAAAAAGTGCTTCATAACTCCCAAGTAAACTCTGATGTAAATTGAGCATGGTCTTGTGTGCAATATTAGCTGCATTCTAATTGAAATGACTGATGATTTGCCCATTTTCTATCCTACTTGAAAATATTTTTGGAATGAGAAGAGTTATCTGAGAAGTTTAGAGAAAAGGAACTTGGGATGTGATGTCTGCAAGGGTCAAACCAGAGAGGGCTGGGATGTTGAAGTGCACAGAAAATAAAAGGGAGCAACCCAATTATCTGCTTTAGTTTTTTTTTTTTCTTTAGTGAAACTTACTCTTTTTTTTTTTTTTTTTCCTTTCAGCTTGCTTTGGTGCAGAAGTTCATCAGTTACTGTGGAAGTAACAGTGCTTTTGATATAGGCAGGACTTAGTGACCCAAACAGAAATAGAAAAAGCTTGTTCCTGCCCTGGTCTGAGCAAGGTGTTTGCACAGTATGGGTCTGGTCTTTTAAGAGGCTGGAGAAGGGCAGGGGTGCCCCATCTTGGACCAGGAATCATTTTGCAAATAATCAGCCTGTGCAAGGCATTTCACTTTCCAAGAGGAGGAAAGGAATTTTTGCTGGCAGGACGAGATGGGGAAGGGACAGTGTGGCACAGGTTGAGGCTGGCAATCCCCAGCTTGTGGAAAGCCACTTGCCCAGGACAGCGGGAGCAGGAGCGTGCCCCTGGCTGGGTTAAAGCACTGTGGAGCCCACATGAAGAGTAATCTCCTCTTTCAGCACTATCTAGCTTTTTTTTTTTTCCCTTAAAAAACCCCTCTTTCTAAAGACTTAATGCTTTGTTGTGTGTTGAGGGCAGTTTACGTTTTTGTGGCCATGGCGTGTCCTCTTTGCTTTCACACTGCTGTTTTGAAACATAAAGTAACTCAGATGAAACAGAGTCATCTGGGCACTGTCATTAGTGATACCTGATTCTTTTAGAATCAAATCTGCAAGCCTGGTTCTCCAAAGGGTCTTTGAGTAGCCTGATTACTGTCTTTCCTGTCTTTGAGTAGCTTTTTTTCAGTAACCCAGTATTTTTCTCAGGAAGTGTTTCTCTCTGTTCTCCATTTGATTTGTTCTTAGTGTTTTATTGCCAAGTCAGGGACTGTAGAGTTGAGAGCTGGTATCTTTATGCCTGGGGTTCTTAACTAAAACTCCAGTTTCTCAAAAGCATCTAGCTGAGGAGACTTTCCTGTCTGTGGTTGCACTTTCCAGAGCCACTTCATCACTTCTAGCCCTGCCCCATTTTGTATGAACAGCAGATCTGTCATTCTACCTCCTGGTGAGGTCTGTAAATGTAAATTTTCTCTTCAAATTCTGATGTCTTTGTTACCTGTCTTCTCTTGTTTGGCAGCGTGGTGTTCCCCCCATACTTCCCTCTTCCCTGCCACTGCTCAATGCAATAGATTTTATGAACACTCTTTCCATGATTTACTGGATTATTTTATTTCCACTGCATTTTAATCATCGTGATGACATCTGTTGGCAGCAGTACACAGCTGCTTTGTCAGGGTATATTCTAAGGTTTGTAAATGCTTACTGTAGCTGCATGACAAAACTAAGGTTTTGCCTTTTTCATTTACATTACAAGAGGTGGGATTGCATGATGGAAATGAAAAGTGATGGAAATGAAAAGTGTCTCTGGAAGACTTAGTGCCTTTCAGTGACCAACAGGTGAAACTCTAAGTTTCATGCAGCTTCCTCTGTTACCTGCTGCAGTGAGCCTTGCATTACAGAATTAAGCTTCTCATCCTGCTTTCACTGATATGAAGGGTAATCTTCCTCTCTTTTTAAAATTTTTTATTTTAGATTTTAACCTTTAAAGCTGTCTATCACTGCCATTATAAGGAAATGGAGAACTCACAGGGACAAGAAGCCAGAGCTGCTACCTTGAGGCATCTTTATAGCTCTAAAGAGTGGCAAAATATCAGGAATGTAAAAAAGAAATTACAGCAGTGGTCAGTTGTATTTGCTGTAGGGCATTCTGGCAATGCTAGTACCTAAATGTAGTCAGACTAAAATGGTAGTTTGGTTAAAAAGCACTTCCTAAAACTTTTGTGAACTTGAGGCAGATTATGCATTGTCATAATTTCAAGGTGTTTGCATTTTTTTTCCTTGTGTTAATTGCACTCAAAGAGGTGTTGCACTTTGTGCAGCTCAACATGAAGAAAACACTTGGTGGTATGCAAGAAACAGCTTGTTGATCAGAGATGGGAGTTCATGTCCTGCATTCGTGGTGGCCCTGGGGCTCTGAACCCGATTTTGGTAATGCTGAGAACAGGGCTTTGCTGTTGCTGGCCTGCAGGGAGACTGTGTTTGTAATCTGGAGTCTTGTCTTGCCTTGAGAAGTTGTGGGTGGTTGTGTTGAGTCAGCAGAAGTGGCACATCTATGGGATGCTGTAAGAGGAAGGCTTGGAGCAGGATGTGTATCATGTTTTGGTTCTGAAATGTGTTTTCTCAGAAGAATAAATGAATAAGCTGGAGAGAATGTACTTTAAAATGATCATTCTTTTGGGCTTGCAAGGGAGTAAAGCTTATAGTCTGTAACTTGTGACAGACTTAGAATGTAGAAAGTTGTGGTTTTTTTTTTTGTTTTGTTTTGTTTTGTTTTTGTTTTATTTATTTCCTTCCAGAAAAAGCATTGCTAAATTGCCCAGGGGTGTAGTTTACCTCTGTATAAAACCTGTGCATGGAGTGTAAGTTAACTGTAAAATTCATACACTGTGAAATGCAGCAGAGGAGCCCAGAAAACTACTGAACAAGGCCCTGGAGAAAAATATGTATCTTACATACACACAACACTTTACCTGGCAAAATTCAACTTAAACTCAGTCACGAGAGGATCGAGGGACAGGCAGGAAAAGGATTAGCCTGGATTGCTCAGTTCACTTTCTAGCACAGTTAGGGGAGCTAATAAGGTAAAATTGCTCTGTCTGAGGCTGAAGAGGAAATAGAAGGAGTTGGTCTGAGTGCAGAACAGCACAGCAACGTTGGAAAGGCTCTGCTGGCTCCAGTGCCCCTGGGAAGTCCCTTAAGGCAAACTGAAGGCTCTGATCTGTTTGCCATTTAAATCTGTACCTTTGTTGGTGAGCTGAACCAGACTTAGGAAATACAAATAAATATATAGATTTAAAAAGTTCTGTCATATCTCCATCTCTTCAGGGCTACTTTGAATGTATAATTTGAAAATATCTTGTCAGATTATCACATTAACTGGGAATCATATATCCTAGGGCCCTGGGCAAATGCACTTTGAAGCTGAGAATTTTAAGAGGTCTTTTCAAGACTTAGCTTGTTATTACAATGTTAATAAGTAGCTTGAGAACTGAAGAAAAACTTGTGATAGTGTTGAGAGGATGGGAGCTATCTGAGGAAGCTGGGCTACAGCTCAGATAGGCATGCATGAGGGAAAATGAAATTGCTCCTCACAAAAGGTCAGTATGTATGTAAACTTGGCAATTAAAAAAATATTTCTGCTGATGTTGCATATATGAAAAAAAAAAAAAGATTTTTTTTTTTAGCTTTTGGTCAGAAAGTTTTCTACCAGGTATTACAAAATCATTTTCCTTATGAAACCATGCAGAGAGACAAATGAAGATGTAGTTTGATCTTGGTCTCATAGATTCCAATTTTACAAAGTTCTGTGAGTTTCCTCATGAGAGGTTGTTAATATGAAGTGTGCCTGTGAACTTTCCAAAAGATTACTAATCACTTTGTATCCATATTTGCAAATAATGGTTCATGTGGGAAAAGTGTGGCCATCAACGTAGTAGAGTGTTCACACTGCTTTAGAAAATTGTGCCTACAGTTCAGTCATCTGAAATAATACTGAGAATGAAGTTAATGGTGGGAAATATTTGCTGACAGGACTGGCCTCAAGGCATTCTTTTTCCTTCCTAAATGCTGATAAAATTCATTGAAATGTTCTGAAGTATATTGATGGTTGTCTCAAGATGGCTTAGCAAAGTATTATGCCATTCTCCTCACACTTATAGTCTCTTTTTGATGAGATTTTACAGGGAACTAATTTTATCTCTTTTTCTATAGTAAAGAAAGTAAACTTGTTGAGACTTAGTTATCTTGATACAGGGAAAGGTCAATTGATTTTCTGGATGCTGATCCTGGATTAAGTTTTAAATTGTGGAATTTTACCTGTAACTCTGGTTGCTGGTGTATGAAAATAGTCAGGTGAGGAGAAATGGGAGTCACAATAATTTTTCCAAGCTCTGATCTGTTCAACACAATTAGGAAGACAGAACTTTGTGACCTGTGTGTGTCCTTGGGATTGGAGTTCCTCTTCCCAGTGCTCACAGAGTGTTGTCAGATACTCCATGGCTGCTCCTGACACAAGAGGGGCCCAAAAAGGGATCTTCCTCCTGCAAGACAGCTTAAGGTGCTTGGTAGTCTTTAGCTTCATTCCTTATTTTCTTTCCCTGCCTTCTCACTGCTGTCATCCTTTGACCACTGAAGTACCAGAGGAAGTGATGAGGTGTTTGGTAAATGAGCCTGCTGCACCTCCTGCTTCATTCTGTTATCACTCTGCAGCACTCGTGTAAATCAGAAGTGGGTTAAACAAGGTGTGGGCTTGTGAAGAAATTTTTCTCCTTGGTGAGATAAGTGGGGAACAGCTGCTTACTTCATTTTCACTCTGTGCTCTGCTGGATGTGATCAGTTTCTCAGAGTTTTCTGACCTGTTTGGCATAGAGCAGTTGATATTGTTGGGGGTCAGTACAACAGCCTGAATTTCATCTGCTCTGCTCTTGGGTTGTGCTGTGGTTCTGGCCTTTGGCCTCTTGCTGTAGACTTTGGCCTGGCTCTAGGCCAGTTGTTTTCAAGCTTTTTCCATTTCTGTACCTCTGGAAAAGTGTCTGAGTGCATTGATCATTTAACTCTACTGAAACTTGGTGATGTTGGTTTTCAGTTTTGATTTTTTTTTTAATTGCCTAGTTTCACAGGTTGAAACCAGTTGTAGAAGATTTAGAAAATAGTCCTTGGTGTTCTCAGGACCCATGTGTTACTGACTTGTTTATTGTATTTTCCTGGGATTGCAGAGAATTGCAATCACTGATCCCAGTGGTCTTTCCAGCTTTGTCCCCTGGCATGGAACATAAATACAGAATTGTAGAAGGATTTAGGTTGGAAAAGACCTTTAAGATTATTGAGTTCAACCATGAAATGACAGTCTGCTCAATGTCACTAACTTCATGCTTCTGTTGATTTTCCTTAAAATAAATAATAAGCTGTTAAGTATTTTTTGTGGTATTGAAGATTTCCCTTATCATTAGTTGACTACAAAGACTAGAAAAACTGACTGGTGTTCTTGAATGATGAGCCTTTATCTGGGAGTTGACAAGCAGAGGAGCAACCCCCTCGAGTTTGCCAGTCTTGTTTTCTGTAGGGAGATACAATGTGAAGGAGGAGAACCCTGTCTTTGGAGGTATAAACCTGAGAAATATAAAATGAAGATAAGAATTCAGGATGTCTGACAACCATAAGCTCAGATATTGGCCTGTTTGCCAAGCACGACTGTTCCACTGTCATAATGCAGACTGGAATTCTTTAATAGCTGCCCTTCAGTGCTTGTAAACTAGTGAGTGATTATTTCATCTTCTGTTTATATCATTCATCAAAGCAGTCTGTGCTGACAAGGCCTGCAAAGCTCTCAAGGGTTTGCTGCTGTTAATGCAGTGTGCTACAGTGGGACCTTTCTTGTACAACAATGCTGCTGAGTACTTTTAATTCTGCAGTCTCTGTTGTCACTGGCTCTCTAAACCAGAGGAGCTGCATGTTCCTCCCATCTGCCTCATTTGAACCGATGGCAGCAATTCCCTCTGTATCTTGCATGTGAACATTTGAAGGTGATTTTATTTGTTGCCATTGATAGCAAACAGTAGTTTGCTGCTTTTGTAAAAACTCAGACCATTTGCTTAAAATAGAAAATAGAGAGAATTAGCTCTGAGAATATTTTGATGAACTTGACTGTTTTCAGAATTATAAACACATCATTGTATTTGATAATGTTTTGCTACTCCAATTTATTTAATTTATTAGATGTTTCTTCAGCTTTCTTCAGTTCATAGAAATTTAGTCTGAGGACCACAACTTTCTTTCTGTTCACAGAGATTTGAAAGCATAACTTTATAACCTTCAATAACCATGTGAACTTTTGCCTGACTTGATTGTCAGCTATTTTAGAGCTTAGGTTTTCAACCACACATAACCTCATGGCCACTTTGTGTCTAAGTAGTGCAAATCACTGTTATTTTTACAAGCAGGCTCAGAATTTGTGCACAGAAGGGCTTTCCAGGCCCATGTGTGTTTAGACAGGATCTGTGCCTGAGACAGTGTGAGTACAGTGAGCATGAACCACGTCCAGTCCTGGGATTAATTCTCTCCTTGACTCAGTCTTGGGAATCTCGTTTGGGATGCATTTCTTCTTTCTTTCCAGGTTAGCTTGGCTCTTCAGCCTCAGTGAGTGTGTGTCTTACCCAGGACAGCAGCTCAGCTGGTTTGTTGCTGGTGCTTGTTGCAGTCACTTGAAGTCTTTTGCAGGTATTTCTGCAAAGTTACACCCCTTAACTCAGACACAAGGTATCCCCTCAAAGGTGACAGCGTGCCCAGCTGTGCTGGCTGAAGACAGCCATGGCTGTCCCTGGACTAACTGCTTCCAGCTGAGTCATGAGCCTCAGCAGGCTTGACTGACCTGTAAAGACTTGAAGTGGCTCATTCTGAGAGGAAGAACTGCAGTCTGATATGTGCTGTTCAATATCAGCACAAAATAAAGACTGTACTGGGGGAAGTTATTTGTTGAAAATTGCTCAGTCAGCTCTACAAGAAATAGGCAATAAATTCGATTGACTGTCTTCATTAAACCCCAAAACATCTGTTGCAACACTTTTTATGGCAACTGAAGTAGGTATTATGTCTGACTGTAAAAGTTATAGATAATATAGCTTTAAAAATTTATTGCCTGTTTTACTAGTCATTGACAAATAATTTCTGAAGGAGGCTTTACAGGGTCTGATCTGTGGAGTTCAGAGATTTGGGGTGGAGAGTATCTAGGTCTTTCAGGGAGAGTCTGATTGAAGATTTGATGTCAGATGATCTTCCAAGCTCGTAGCCAACTATTCCTAAGAAGTGAGGAAGAGCTAGTGAAGTGTGGACAATGGGAGAAGGAAAACAGAGAAGCCCCCACAGGGGTCTCCCAGGCCCTAGTGTCAGCCATGCAGGTGAAACTTGGTATCCCATCATAAAAATGTCTTTAAACTGTAACAAGAGAAAGGCTCGACTTAACCCAAATCACCACACTGCATTTAGTAATTTACTGTAGCTTCAGGAAGTGAATCTGGAAACAGATATGTCAGGAGCTAGGGCAGAGCTGGAGCTGCTGCTACTGGATAGTGCAAGTCATACAGAAGAGTTCTGAGCCTACTTTTTTAATGCACAAAAAATGTTACATGTAGCACAGAACGTATTCCATAGTGGATTAGAGATCCATCATTAGTTTTTGAGCAGTTTCAATGAAAAAATGTAAAAAAAGTTCTTTGAAAAGGCATGTAAGCAACTTTGCTTCTTGATCATACCTCTGAGAAAAATGTAAAACAGAAAATGCAAACAAAATTAACCCCCCTGTTTACAAATAATTCATTCAACGAGGTTTGTGAAAGAGGAGTTGGAAAACTCCTTTATTTCATCTTTGGTGTTTTGAAAGCTGAATAGAGTGAAGCTTTTCTGTTATAGACTTCTTATTTAAAAATTATTCCTGCCTCAGAATCTATGCTTTTGGTGATGGTGATGTTTTCTGTTAGTTCTGCTTATTCTCCTAAGCAAAATCCAAGGAAGCCCTTGCTGGCAGTACTGATCCTTCTTGTGGTAAGGAGTATTTTTGGTCTGAAAACTAGGTAGCTCATCAGTTTTGGTCAGTGTCAGTAGACACAGACAACCACTGCCTTCTGTAATTTCTTTTGTTCCATATAATGCAAATATTTTGGAGAAACCCCTAAATTGCCTGGGAACTGTTTATTCTTTTAGTGTACTTGGATATCTGACAACAAAGCCTTATTGTAATTTAGAAGACTTTGAAGCAAATGGAATGACTTTGACCTGAGAGCTTTGGTGGGCTGTGCTCTCCTTGTTGTTGATGGTTGCTGGTCCCAGGGCTCACTGGGGCACAGCTGGAGCTGTCCTGGGCTCATTGGGGCACACCCAGAGCTGTTCTGTGCTCACTGGGGCACACCCAGAGCTGTCCTGTGCTCCCTGGGGCACACCCAGAGCTGTCCCTGTGCTCACTGGGGCACACCCAGAGCTGTCCTGTGCTCCCTGGGGCACACCC
>JAYDZK010000271.1:7036484-7056404 GCA_034509185.1 Euphonia xanthogaster | reverse complement strand
GGGGCACACCCAGAGCGGTCCTGTGCTCACTGGGGCACACCCAGAGCTGCCCTGTGCTCACTGGGGCACACCCAGAGCTGTCCTGTGCTCACTGGGGCACACCCAGAGCTGTCCTGGGCTCACTGAGGCACACCCAGAGCTGCCCTGTGCTCACTGGGGCACACCCAGAGCTGTCCTGTGCTCCCTGGGGCACACCCAGAGCTGTCCTGTGCTCACTGGGGCACACCCAGAGCTGTCCCAGTGCTGCTCCTCTGGCTTCTGTGCAGGCCCCCTGGCAGGGAGAAGGGAAGGAGGCAGCCCAGGAGTGGTGTGGCTGGATCTGCTGCCCGTGCAGCTGGCAGGGGTGCTGAGCCCTGCACTCAGACAGCCTGGGCAATACCTGCTCTGACTCTGGGCCAGTGCAGAAGGAACCTCACAACCTCACTGACTGTCCTTGGGACTCCTTGGTCTAATGAGGGAGCAGGATATGTTGGATTGCTCATGACTGATCATCTGGTCTCTCTGTCAGGACTTGTTACTGAAGTCTGTGCATGTGGGCAAAATTCCCTTTTAACTGCAGTGAGAAAGCTGCAAACTGAGGCAAGCAACTCCCAAAATGTGGAATTTGAACCAATTAGTTGGCCTGTGCTTTTCCCACTTTTTGTGTGTATATATATGTGTGTGTCTGCATATATATACAAATATAAATATATATGTATGTGTCTGAAAGAACTGCTCGCCATTAGGAAGATTATGTACATATTTCCTATAAGATGCACCTTGCTTCATGCCAAACCCAGTCATTATAGGAGTGAAATCCTTGCAGTTAGGCTGACTGCAGCCCCCCCAGCACCTTGACCAGTACTTTCCTGAGCACTCTGGTGTCTCCCTTGCAGGCCCAGCCTCTGCCAGGCTGGTTTTTGATGAGGTGACCCAGCCATCAGCTGCTGAGGCACAGGGTCCCTGCAGCTCTTGCTGTGTGTGTGCTGCCCTGGAACTCTTCAGTCAGGTACCTCCATGACCATCTCAGTGTCCCCATTTCCCACAGAACACTGAACCCTCCACTTAATATCTCCTTCCACTCTGCCCAAGCTTGAACACTGCTTGAATCTCAGTGAGAACTTCTGTGATGCCTAACAATGTGTGTCTGGTAACTTGCTGTAAACTTGCTGTGAAGCTCCTGGTGATGTGGTGCAACAGAAAGAAGGCATATTTCCATTGAAAGCACTTTTGTTCCTTCAGTTTCTTCTGAAGCCAAATGCTTTAGAAATAGCTCTGGTGGTTGGGTTTACCTCTGCAAACCTTAATTTTTTGATACTGAACAGTTTCTGTTCAGAAATTACTAATTAGCTGGAGGCTCAGGATAAAACAAGGAGGTGTCAAATATGGTAAGAATCTCTAGGGAGGTTGCTGTGTACCTGCCCTGTGTGTTTGCTTAGGGAACTCTTCTAAAGCACAGGAGAGAGAGGAGCTGTCATTCTTGCCTCTGATGGGAGGCCTCAGAGATGGAGCTGTTAACTGCTCTAGAGACAGCACTGTGGATTTCCCTTTTGAAAGTGTCTCGAGAGAGAATTTTCCTTCCCCAGATCCCTGGTGACATGAAGGGATCAAAAACATGTGTCTGACTTGCAGCCCCTCAAAGCCTTCTTATCCAGAGGAAATCTTCCCTGGAGTCTCCATAAAGATACTTGAAAAGAAAAGGAGATCACTGCTTGCACAGGGCCATAAGATCTCATAAAAAGGAAAAGCTTTGCACAGTAGAGGATTTTTCTTTTTTTCATATACCCCCTAATGACTGAAATCAGTAAAAAAACCCCAACTATAGCCTAGCACACAGCAATGGAGAGGACTTGGGTTAGACAAAGTTTTTAGCTTTATATAAACCTTCTTTGTGTTTTATATAATAGCTGTGTGTCGCTGTGAAGGACTCAGAAATGGCTTTCATCAGGAGGGATTTGCATGAGCACTGAAGGACAAGGTGATACTAGTAAGGACTTGTTTCACGTGTAGTCTTTGTCATTTTAGCAATGTCAAAATTTCTTACGGCCTAGATGCTTCCAAAAGGCAGACAGGTACATGGAAATTGCTCTTCAGCATGTTTATAAATTTTGGGCTTGTAAATCAGAGATTAAAAGTCTCAGTCTTTATCTGAAAAAAAATATTTTGTCACTTTCCAGTACATCTGTATTCTTTTAAACAGAAATATTTTAGCCATTCTAGACCATTTTAGTGCCTATCCCTGTACAGATTCTGATATGGGTGCTCTCTTAATAATTTAATCTTTCTGCTCTACCTACTTGTAACAAGCATTGTGAGAATTAATTAACAAGTCCTGATGAGAATATTCAGCACACTCTTAAGCATTATATTCCAAGAGATCTTGCCTTGAAGTGCTTTTCTTTTCCCCATATGTATTAGGTTGAAAGGTCAGGAAACAGAGTTGCAGTGTGTGATACCAGGGATGTGTGTTCAGATGGTGGGGTGAGGGTTGGCTGCCACACCACTTGCAAGTCTCTGAAATTGCTGTTTTTATTGCCTTTTGATGGTTTTGCACTGAAAGTTTTCTGAGCATAGCTGTCCCTTCTCTACTGGTGTCAGACTTTGAAGCTGAAAGAGAAGTTAGTAGCATGATTTGTGAGGAAACTGGCAAGGTCCTGTCAAATCTGCAACCACCTGGTTGCACAGTAGTACCTGTTTAGAGAATATTTTCATCTTTGTCTGTGGTTTTCTGCAGAGCAACCACTAATACTCAATTAGTTGGTCATTCACAAAAAATAGCAGGACATCAGTTCATATGGATTACTTTGATTTAAAATAACTCTTGGCTTTCATAGTAATCATCCTTGGTATTACCATTATTTTTTCTGGCTTTTCTTCAGTTACCAGGCTTCAGCTACAGCCCTTCTTTGGTAAACTGGTAAAATCACCTAGGTGGCAGGCTCTTGTGTGGAAGGAATTGCTATGATATTGATGAACCCTGTTATTTTGTTTGTCTTGAAAGTGCCAGGATCCTGTAATTTGATGAAAACTCCCTGGCCAAGTCCACCAGGCCTTTCAGTTATTTTCAGTGACCTTTCCCAGTCCTTGCTCTTGTCCCTTTGGTTTACATTTGTCCTCAGAGTGCTATGCCAAAGCAGGGTTTGGCCTTGGTATCTGTCTGTAATTTTCTAAAGGAAAATAAATGACTGCACCATTTCTGTTTACCTTTCAGACTGATCTTCATTTGCTACATATCTTTGATAGCTGCCAGAATGCATTTCCAGCTTCCTCGATGGTTGAGTTTATCTCCCATCAGATCTCATTATGTTCTGCAGCTTTACTGCCCTAGCAAGGAAGTAGATGTATTTCTTCATCATGTTATTGTTTTTTGCTCCTTTACAAATATAATCTCTTCTATTTTTGTCCATTTCTGAATGTGTGGGTAACAGCAGTTTCCCAGAACACTTGCTTTGTAGTCTGTAAATCATTGCACCACAAACAAATTCCCTTTTTGGCTGTACTGATGTCTCTTTTTCCCCCTTGTAGTCTTGTCATCACACATTCCTGCATCATGAAGTGCTTTCTTTAGGCTCATCTCTTTCCTTCCATACCACACCAGGCTTTGGTGATGTTTTTCCTCAGCTATCCCTTTCTTTTTTCTTGTCTGCCTTTACTTTTGGACCTCCAATCTCTTCTGTTTCTCCTGCCAGGACAGCCGCTGTCCTCAGATGTGTGTGATGCAGGATGTCTGTTGCCTTAGTACTTCCAGAAAGCTTATGTGAAAAGGGAAGGGACACAAACCCTCACATTTCTGAGTAGTGAGGGGAGTCAGTGCAAGGGATCCTTGCACCAGAAGAAAATCCTTGTTCCTCACTCAGAAGAAATCTGAGGACTTCTCCAGGAGGAAGACACATTCCCCACACCTTTGTATTTCCTTGGTGCCCATTTTCCTCTCAGGCTGGATGCTCATAAATGTGCTTATGTGGCAAGTCAAAGCAGGAGCCATATAAACTTCTTGGACCACCCAGATCTCAAGGGCACTGCACGAGCATCTTTATTACAGCAATCATGCTTTCCCATTTTACATACCTGCTGTCCACATTCTCTCTCTGTCTAGGCCTCATTTCCTATTTAAAGTGAAAGAAATGATGCATCTCATCTTTAAGATATATTTTTTCCCCATCTGTGCATTAGAACAGCTGTAGCTCCAAAGGCTACACTTCAAATGAGTGCTGAATTCTTACACTGTTTGCAGCAGCCAGCACTACAGTGATCAAAGCACTTCCATCGTGGGCTGTAGCTTGGCTCCTGCCTCCCACTGGGCATCCCTTTCATTTCCACTGTTCATCTTTAGACAGTGTATCTTGTCTGCAGACACAATGGAGAGATAAGCTCTTCAGAAATGTATGCAAAATAATCATCCTTTCTGCAGGCTGTTCACAGTGCTGAGTGCTTTGGGATCTGTCCTTCTGTAGCAAAATAGTGGCATTTCAAATGAACTTTATTTTAGGGAAGTAAGGTAATGCAGTGCCCAGGCAGTGAAGGAAGTATTTAATATTAGCTTGGCTATGTGAATTTCATAGGTAAACATTGAAATGCTCAATTTTGCTCCTGGATCAAGGTGACAAGACTCTAGGATACTGAATCAGAAAGAATGATGAGTATTAGTTTTTACCCTGGGTCTACAGTGGTGAGTAGCAAACCAGCAGAGTGTCAGTCTCCAGTTTGCTCATGAGCTTTAGTTTACTCTTTGTTTGCTGCCTTTCTCTGTGATTATATTGTTAAGTAGGATGAGGTTCCTTAGGTGGGAAGCCAAAGCAAGCACAAATGCTCTGTTCTTAATTATGTACTTGGTAGTTGCTTGTTGATGAATTGACTCAGCAGTCTGGACATTCAGAGTTGGCTATGGTTCCACTTCCCTAACCCAAATGCTTTGGTCCTCTGCAGGTGTGTGATAAGTGGCAAGCTTTATGTATGCAGTGGCTTCAAGACAGCTATTTTGGAGTCTCTGTTAGTGAAAATGCATATTTGAAGGCATTGCACATCTGCAGACTAATGTTTTTAGCTTAGTTGAGGCTTTGGAGTGAGTTTGTCAGCATTAAATGAGGGTTGTTTGCAAGGTCTGAAAAATAACAGCTCCAGATTCATGCAGCAATTGTCATGTAGCTGCATTATGTGAAATTTATTCTGTGTCTTCCAGTTCTCTGAAGATTTGTGTTCTTTCTGCAGGGAACAGCTTATTGAATCCAGTAGCTATGAAAAGATCTATGGGAAATTAAAGTTACTGGGAAAGTATTTTCTCCCCCTTCCTCTGGTTTGATTCTCCCTGGTTTTCTGTCTGTGATGGAACAATGTGTACCACATTGCCATTACTCTGAAACAATTCCTGCTGCTAAGCAGAGCAGGTTTGATGTGACACAGTCTTGGGAGCATTATGATCTGTATCATACTGTCCCTGAGCATGCTTCTTTGTATGTCTGTCTTGTTTGGGTTCATTTTATAAACTTTTAGTGTCTTCTGTTTCTAGTTTTTGTATTAAAAAAAAAAAAAAATCTTATACCTTTTTATGAAGACAGAGACAGGGATATAATGAAAGTTTGTTTTCAAATACTTTCACTAGGCAGTGATCTCTATACTTTTTTAGTAATTTAACTGAAATTTAGGATTTTTAAAGCTATATTTAAAAAAAGTCTTCATGGCAGTAGTAGTAAGAAGGCTAATCAAGGCTAGTCTATTGAGTACCTGTACCTCCTTTAGGTTTCCATCAGAGGGTCAAGATTTGGGTTTTGAAGACCAAAACACAGTAACAGCTTCATGCATTATAACTTTGGGAAATATGTGCCTTACATGTGCTCTCACTGGTTTGGTTTTGTAGGGCATGTAGAAGATCCAAAGTCTTGAATTTATCTACTAAATTTAATTTTCTTCCATTGTTATAATTAGAAATATGGAAATGCATACAAATTTCACATAATGTACAGGGATATCAAAAACCATCTTGTGCTATTGATGTGAACTCTTAGTTAGATACTGGCAGATTTTGCACTTGCCAGAAGCTGAGGTTTTGGGGTGGGAGGAGAAAATGAATAAATTTAGAATGAAATGCAAGAAATTTTTCACAGAAAGAAATGGAATTAAAAATGTATTGCTACACTTCTGGCAGCATCTTCACATAAAATATTTTGACTTTTTGCTTTTAGAACGATGTAGTTCAGGGATGAACCCTAACAGTTGTTTATGTAAAACTGTTGTTGGGAAGTTTTTATACCTTTGCCAACTTTCTCATATCTCCAGCTATAACCAATGAGTCTCTCCAAGTTTTTGGCTTGAAGAATTCTCCAAACTAAAAGGAAATGTTGTTGAAAAAATAAAAATGTCAAATATAATTTGACATTTACATTAAATATTTGGTATTTTAGAAAAAATGCTTTAAAGAAACATTCCATTTTTCCCTCAGCATTTTGTTTCTGTAGTGCATTTTAATTTTTTTTAATGTTTTGCTAAGCCTAGCTCCAGCTATAATTCTAGGAGCTGTAACTGGTAAATAATCACAGGTAAATTAAATATCTCTGCATATTTCTGTACATGCAGACAGGCTGGCATTGTGATATTCCCTTCAGGGAGGGAATACCTTGTGAGAAATCGGGTCTGCAAATTATCTGTCTTAAAAATGCTTTATTTCTGGCAGAGCTACAAATGGGGTGTCTGTGTTGATGCATGCCCATAGTGTCATTAACCATGTTCCTTAATAACTATTAATTAGCTTCACTGGAGCTCTGGTTGTCCAGATTAATTACAGTGGGAGGGCCAGGGAGAACTAAGAAGCTCCTTTATTTCACTGCTGCTGAGAGTCGAGTGCACTTAGGGAGTGGAGGCTGCCTTTGGTCGTTCTGTAACTCTTTGAGTGATGTTGGTTTCCTTGTCACACCTGAAATATCAGCTACTAACAGCATCCAAACCATGGCTGGGAAGCAGGGCACGCTCCTCTTCCTTTGCATGCCAGTGTGCAGCTGCCAGGGCTGCACACAGATACACTGCAGACACTGTTAGGAGATTTGCCTTCCTCTCTGGATTTTCACATCCAGTACCCTTTGGTGCAAACCTTGTAAACAAAATGAGGGCAGAAAATCAACGAGCTGTTGGGGAATGCCCTGGTGGACACAAAGAGAATTGTAACAGGACAAGTGAGAAGAAACTCTTCCCAAAGTTTGTTTTCCCATGAATCATTCAGGAGCTCCCATTACACAGCAATGTGCTCAAGGATGACTGTTTTAGAATATTCTGGGGTGGAATCTTCTTTATCAGTTTTAAGAACTAGAAACTTGTGAGGGTTTTTTTAATAGTTCTTCAATAACTATCACTGGATCAGTTCTGTTGACCCAACTCAAAGAAACACACCAGATGGATTAGCCATAATTACTGCTCATATGCAGCTTTGCTTGGGAAATTTCAGTATTTTCTCAGCCTTTGTCTATTTCCAGTTATTATCAAGCAGTTTCTCCATAAGGAATTAGCCATGTTGAAAATGAAGTAATTTTAAAGTTACTGCTGAAGAGCAGTTGTTTTTCTCTTTTTTTTGGAGTATTTCATTATTTTATCCCTTTCTGAATGGGTAATTCTGGTATCTTTGTTCTCCAAATTCCTCGTAGTAGTAGAGAAGGCTTGCCTGTTGGTTTGCAGTCACTGATGTCTCCAATATAAATGCTGTGAGTGGCTTGAAGAGGATATTGCAGCATTTCACCAGGAGAGAGGAACTTGCCTGTGACCCCTTACTTGTCTTACTGTATTTTCCAAATACATTTTTTGATACTTATATTGCAGTTGGAATTTTGATAAAATACAATTTTCTTTTGTCAGATAAAATACAATTTTTCTTTTGCTTCTTGTCCCTGTGAAGCTCTTGCATCCTTACTCTGAACTAAGTATTTCTACGACTGTTGGCTCTTCATCAGACATTCCATTGTTGATACACTGATGTGTTTTAAACAGACATTTACAGTTTAAATACAAACAGTAATTACTGCTTGTTTTCTTAATTCTAGTTCTGTTTTTCTCTGATTTGTCAAGAACACAAGGGTCATAGCTTGTTTTATTAATTTTGCCATGTTAGAGTTCTTGTGCTGTTTTTAATCCTAGATTCCACATCAACATCACTTTATTGGAAATGTATTCTGAAGCCTGATGGTCTGTGTTGCATACTGGGTTTGGGTTTTGGTTTTGTGGTTTGGTTTTTTTTTGTTTTTTTAAAGGGAAGGGATAGGGCAGAACTATTTGATATGGTTGTCTTGTAATTTGTGCTGTAATAGTGGAACTCAGTTACTAACGTAAGCCTAAAGCTGGCAGGTACCTTGGTTTAGATGAACAAAGCTGTTGCCATTTAATCTTGGGCTCCTGTAGGTAGGAAGGAAACAATGTCTCATTCAGGCTGCTTTCTAATTAGGAGGGAGGATGGTGGGACCTGGAGAGAATTCTGCAATTCTCGCTTTATAATGTAAGACTTAGGCTTCAACATTCATTGGTATGGGACTTTATGGACTTCAGTGATGCAGAATAGAACAGTCTTTGATATTTTGCTTTTATTATAATAAATTTGTTCTTGCTTTTATTTTAAATTTTTATGTATTTTTTCTCTTTAGACCTGAAAGAGCAGCACATTAATTCTTTTAATATCAATCTAAATATGTAATAAATGCAGGATTGGTCCAGTCTTCCAGCTGGATTTTGTAAACCAGTAAGGTCTTTGTTGTCACTGCATCCTCTCTGTGTGGACCTGAACCCAACTTAAAATTTGTCTTCTGAATAGTTACTCTTAGTGATTTAAAAGTCAGCATTGAAAACAGCATTTTTTGTGGGGAAAAAAAAAAGATATCTGTTTAATCAATACATTCAGAGTGCCTAATCCTTGTGTGAAGTTAAATAAAGCAAAAAGAAAAACTTGGACTTCAATTTTCCATTATTTACAAGGAATGGATATTGCAGTGTCTTAGTAGGAGATTGTCTTTACATTGTAGATTCAGAGCCACTCCACTGCACCTTTTAGCTCAGATAGGATAAGACCTATTTTGTTCTTGTTAGATTTATAATCCCAGAATTACTTTCAGCACAGATTGCTTAATGGAACAAACTTATGCGAACATCAGATAATAGTTGATTTTTACAAAATTGAAGATGTGAATATGACCAAACTTGAATATATATCACTGAGAGCCTTTTAAATTATCTATTATCTCTTGGCTTCAGTAACATAAAATGGATATTAAAATGCAGTTTAGTGATTAATCCTTGAGCTTTTCCATGTTCTTATACAAGGTTTTTTAGTAAAGTTGCATCCTAATTCTTTGTACAAAAACATTGTACATCTGTTGCTCAGAGTAGGCATGGTATTGAAATACCAAACAGATAAATTTCTCCAGCCTTCTGATAGACATTTAAATGTTTTTGTTCATAAAGTGTAGGTATTATTTACCATCTTGTTTTATAAGGTATTCCTTAATGTAATGCAATTTCATTAAATACTGCTAGAAAACTGGGAACTGAAAAGGGGACCTCAGTCTTGGATGGCATTTCCAACTACAATCATATTTTAGAGGACAGTTTTCTACATGCAGGCTGGTGGTTTTGAGCCTATGTCTCTGTCATTATTTTTACTGTGGCAGATCAGTGTTAAAAAGGAGAAAGAGGCAAAGGTGAAAATTCCCTTCTACCATGGCAATACAGTTTCATGGTGGCCTTGTCTTGTTCTGTGTGTTATTCTGTGCTGCTATTATGAGGGCAGGTTAGTATGCTAATATGGAAGAAAGACAGATTTTGCTCCAGTGGCACATACTGCCTCTAGGATGTCATTTAATCCCAACTGTTCCCAGTCTGTAATTCAGTTGTAGCCATGACTGGCGCAGAAAAAACTACTTGGCATACTGTGGTCTTACTGGGCAGCAAAAATATACAACCACTTGAAAGAACAGCTTGCAGATGTATTGCTGTGAGAAAACAGAATTGCTTCATGACAGAAAAAAAGCAGAAAAAATATATATGTCTATTTGGGTTGTGCTTCAGCATGGTGCATGAAAGCGTGTTACTTTGTCACTTGGAGGCTGATTCTCAGTGAGAGAACAGATGAAATTCAATATGTGCTGGCTTTTAACCAAGCTTTAAAATATGATAGGAGGTTGTAATTTTAACATTTCGTTATGCTTAATGTTGGAGGAAAACTGAGTCTTTGAAGTCTTGCTGGTTCACTGATGCGTGTTGTGTAGCTGCTGTTGATTTGAACATGAGGTGTGCCAGTGAAGTCTGCAGAGGTCTGAAAACATCTAATCTGGTCCTCAAGGTCATGTTTAACCTAACACTTAACACTGGTGGTGAGGTAATGGGTTTTATTTGTAGTGAGGGACTTGATATAGATTTTCTTATCCTAACATATGAGTTTTGTATCTGATCTAGGGTACTGCTGCAAGACACAGCATGAATTTGGTGATGAGATTAATGAATAAGCTGCTATTTACTATTAGATTGAGGGTTGCTTATATGTTACAAGACCACTGACAGGACACGTGGGTTTAGTGATTTTGTAAATGTGTGCAAGCCCACAGGTGTAATTTCACAAATGGGGACCATTTGTGCTGTTTTCAAACTTTACATGTTCTTGTTGAACTTAAATGGTATTCAAGGTGGGTTTTTTTTCACCAAAATTATATGGGTATATAAATTTTAAAAATGGGAAACAACATTCTGAGATCTTTTTCATTTTGCATTCTTTGTGTGAAATATTTGACATCTTCCTTGAATTATTTTCATTGGCGCAAACTTCTGTCACAACCTGAAGGAAGCAGCCAGATAAGGAGTGAGAGTGAGAGTTGCTGGCCCTGTTCAGATCCTTGGAGGTCTGTGGTATTGCTCTTTTTAGACTTGTCACAGGCCAAACTATTTTGTTGGGCACTGTTTAGATGTGTCCAGATTCCTCTGCAGAATGCAATATCTGAAGAATATTTAATCTTTGTTCTTTCATACTGCTCATAGGAGTCAGCCTCCTGGAAGATCTTACATGAATGTAATGAAAGGCTTTATGACTGTAGTTCTACTGTGATTATTTTATAAAAGAGGAATTATAAGCCTCTAAGTTCTGCTGAATTCCCTTGTTAACAGCCCCCATATAGCAGAAAGCTTATTATTTCCTAAGGGAAAAACTAATATAAATGATATTGTAATGTGCCATTAACAAGAAGGTGACAGTTCTACTTGCACTGTTAGTTTCAGGTTACTAATCACGGAGAGCAAAATATTTCATGTGCAGTTGACTATAATTAACCCCTTATGCCTTTCCCCAGCAGTCATGTCATTTAACAAAGCTTCATTTGCAGCAGCTCAGTAACACAGCATGTGCTCCTACACATGCAAAGGCCACCTCAGTGACTCCCTTCTGCTAAAGGCTGCTCACACTGCAGGGCAACTTGCAGGATTAATTAGTCCCTCTCTGAGTCTCTTACTGCTGTTGCAAATTTTAAACACTAGACAGTAGGCAATTCTGCATTCCCAGAGTCTGTTACTACCTTGCTCTTTTAATTCTATTTTTATGTAATTGCTAGTTGCTTGGTTTGATCACTATAACATGGGCACACATAGGACACTAAATGCTGTTTTTCAGGAGAGAAGGGAATGCATGTTAAATAAGATGAAACTGAGCACTGATCATGTTGCAGTTGGTGTAGAGTTCGTGCCCTGCTTATATTTTACATCCATAGCACTTGGCTGTATCATCTCACTGTGTCCTGCTGTTGTCTAAGGCTGAGAAGGAGGAAATCCCCCTTAGCCCTTTACTCAGCTGGAGCACTCATGCTGCTGATGGGCTACACAGAGGTAACCCTGCAGGGTGGTCCTGGCAACACCAAGGTGTAAAGAGCCTGTGGTTGGCTGCTTTGCTGAGTTCCACAAGGCTGAGTTTTTTGCACCATGTAGAACTAAGATCCAGGCAGGATCTAACATGTCATTCACTTGTTCCTCTTAGCTAGAGGAGCCTGAAGTCTGGAATTGTAACTATTCTAGAGAAAGGGAGAAGAAAGATGAATGACTCAGCCCCCTGCAGCTCATGTTGCTGGAAGTGAAATTGCTTGAACAATCTTTTAACTGCAGATCAGTTGCTCAGCTCAAGTGATGCCTACCTGTCTGGTGTCTGTTCAGTATTATCAAGTGTGTTTTAAGTGTATTGTCACGTGCAGTGGTAAAGCACTCCCCTGAATGCTCCATTTACATGTTTTCCTTGCATGTGGGGTACCATCCTGTAGGTTAGATATGTAAATAGTTTTTAATTTATGGTTGGTATTTGCTGTAAACTCGTAGATCCATATTTGCTGAATTGGATCTGTAGTAGAGATTGATGGATGAAAGAGTAGACTTCAAGAGTGACACAGAAACCACAATGATGTCTTGAGAAATGTGTATCTATTTTTTCCAGTGTTGGAAACTTGCATTTACACTGGAAAGTTAAACTATTTCTGCATGGTTGAATTAAAAGAAGCAAGGAAGAAACAGGTCACAGTAAGAATACTTAAAATTACTTCTATTTAAGACTTTTTAGATTAATTCTGTTTAAGAAACTGTATGCAGCATGAGAACTAGTTTCATCTACATGTGTTTTTTCCTATTGATTTTTATATTAGTTTAGAGAAAACTGTGGTCAATTTTTAAATTCCAGGAAATTGCCAAAATAAACAACTATTCACAAATTGGAGGATAACAGAGAGTTGGTCAAGTATATCTGTGCACTGGGACTGTATTCTCTTGTTAGCTGTTCAGATTCTCCTGGTCAGCAGGGTCCAGACAAAAAATCTAAAACTGTGTTGTGACTGGTTTGTCTAGACCAAATGAGATACTAAGCCTCCCTTCTGCAGCTGCAGTAGTATGATAAATGTGTGTGGGATATGCCAAGACTTGCAATCTTTGTTCAGTCTAAAAGATTAAATCTTGTGTGGGGAATGGAGTACTTTATTTAAGGAGCAATTACTTCAAATTCTTCCATCTACTTTAGTCAAAAGGAATAATTGATTCCTTTTCTCGTGGTGTGAATCTTGCTATTCAGAATGACATTTTCAGAATTTTCATAATGCAAATTCTGTATTTCTTCATGGTTAAGCTGAAAGGATAACTGCACCTCAGCTGTCTGACAAAGGTCACGGAGAGCTTGATCACAGATTTCTTTTTGTCTCTCTTCCCCAGTCATTTGACAAACCCATATCCTGCCCAGCAGAGCACTGAGTAAGGCAGCAGTGGGTGCCCCTGCTGCAGTGAGAGGAATTCAGGCTTTCAGTCCTCTCCACCCTGCAGGGTGGTTCCATCCCATGAACACTGAAGACTTGGAAGCACAATGCTCCAATGCCTTACTCAGGCCTTGTAGGGCTTCTTGCCTCTGCAGTGTTTATTCATGAGAACAGATTTGCCTTTTAAGAAACAATTGCTAATGCTGTGTGACCCCTGAATTGGAGTAAACATTTAAATGTGCATTAAAAATGAGGGCAAAACCAACTTGTGAAATAGAGGTTCTTTCTGCATGTATTGAAATAGTGGTTGATGATGTTGTAAGAAGATAGTGATGTGAGATGGATGTTCCTTGCTTTGCTGGTGATGTGACCTTATGCATTACATAGCTGTATTTTAATTCTGTTCATGCCCCTGTTTTCCTTTAAGAAATATGATGGTTACTTTTCTCAAGTTCTATGAAAAAAAAATAGGCAGATGCTCTTAGAATAAATTTTAAAGATAGATACTATGAAATCAAAATTAGAATTTATATCTTGCAAGTTCGTGCTGGAAAGGAGTGATGAAAATATAATTTTCTCTTGATGGTCACTTTAAACATGGAAGAGTTTGTAACAAAACAAAACCAAATTCCTTTTAAATTCAAATTAACATTTCTGCACAGTTTCAATGACAAAAGGGCTTTTGTAAAAGTTACTGCAGATCTATTTACCTTCAGAAAGGTACACAATGGGCATCAAAACATCAGTAGAACGCCATAAATTCTACTGCGTGGTCAAAACTACTGACTCTGCTGAAGTGTCTTGAGCAATTTGAAGAAAACAAGCTTTTCTTGCAAAATAAAGGATCTCTATGTTATCAGGAGATGTTCTTCTGAATTTACCTGGAAATTTACAATGCCAGTTTCTGGCTGCCCTCTGTTGACACAGCAGGTTAACCCTGTCCATGGGCAAACTTCGATGGGAATGAAGATCTTTCATTAAGATCTAAAATATTATACTAGGGAAATGCCTCTGTTTATCATAAATGAAATAGAATACAATGGAATTTTGCAAGATAAGATTTAGGGTATAATTTATTCAGATGATGAAAGCATGAAACTGAAGGATTAGTTTGGTCACCCTCCAAGATGCACAGTAGGTTGGAAGAATGCAAGAAGTCTGGTATGTTCATGAAACATGTAAGAGGAGTTTTGTACTCTTTGGCTAGCGAGCGTGACAGGTGCAGTATGTTCTAATTGCTCAGAATTACACTGTTTGAGTTTCTCTTTCTTGTTTTATTACTATCAGATGCCAAGGCTCTCAATGCCTTCACACGTCTAGTGACAATAAACCATGAAATTGTCTGTTTGTTTTTTACGTGTATCCACGCGTGCGAATGTGAATATGGAGTATGTGCATCATATTAGCTTTGACTGCAGTACAGCTTCAGTCTTCTTCCTGAGAATTGGCTGCATTGTGCAGTGTAATAGCACTTCATATGTGCAAAACATTTATTTTTGCTGACTTCATGTTTACTGAGGAGGTTTAAAACATTTATTCCTTTCCCTTTCTTTTCCAACTTTTTTCTTATTTTTGAATAATCTAAAATTAAATCACTGCAGGGCTTATTTGAAGTTTTACAGATACTGATACATTATTAAGTACATTTAAGTAACTGATCCAGCTTTAATTTCTGCTAAGCTAATAGTTTTTCATTAGTGCATTTTGTTCTGAACAGAGGGGTATCTAGATTACAGAAGAATTATCAAGCAGTGTTATAAAAAGTGGGAAGTGCTGCCTGTAACAACATTAGGTGCTCTAAGGAAAAGCAGACAGTATTTTTCTGACATTTGATTGTTCAGTTACAAGAATAGCTTTCATGTCTGCAGCAGTATAGTGCTAAGTCTTGTAGAACATACGCATTGAAAGTGGTTTTATGAGAGATGAAATAAACTCTCAGAATCTGTACTCTGTAAGGCTGGGTTCCACTAAATGAAATGTGCAGTTTATTCAAGACTAACAACTTTCTTTATACTTTGGAGAGGCTGAAAACAAGAAAAAAATCTGTAAGATTGCCAGTGTTCACGGACATGAGGGTTGAGTGAGTCCCTCCAAATAAACTCAGAGTTCTTTGGAACAGCATGTTGTTAATGATCAAAATTATATAAGAATAGGCCTGCAAAAGATTGGCTTTATGTAATAAAAAGGTGTCAAGCCACTTAGCTGGAGCTAAGAGAATTAAATTAATGAAAGGCGGTGAAATCAGGTCTCCAGTGAGTACAGCATCCACTGATCAATAGAGGCCGTTAGCAAGGGCTGGGGAGGGATCTGTTTGGAATGCTGATGGCAGCAGCCCCACTGCAAGCAGCCACCAGCAGCTGGGGAGCTGCTCCTGTGTCCCCGTGTGCCCCGTGCAGCCGGGGCAGCCGGGCCAGGAGGGCTGGCTGAGCCTGTCCTGCCTGCTGCTGCACAGAGGTGCTGCTGGGAAGTGGGTTGCTGGCTCCGAGTTCCTGGTTTCAGGAAGGCCCTTTTCCAAGAGGGGAATGCCTCTGTCTAAATGAGACATGGAGAATATTATCTCTATGGTCTCAGCCAGATGGAAGGGGCAACTGCCTTGAGTGGTCAGCAATTGCTGCCGGCCCAAGGAACGAGGGCTTTTACCAGGACTTCTGTAGTTTCACATTTAATTTGCAATACCTTTCAGGTACAATTTACTTAAAAAAAACCAAAAACAAAAACAAAAAAAAACCCCAAAAAAACCCAGAAAACCCCAAAACAACAAAAACAAAACAAAACAAAAACAAACTTTCTGAAGCCTTACAGCCTGTGCGCCGTAGGGAAGTACATGTGACAGTTGAATTTTGCAGCTCGAGATTTTCCCCTGTTTTCAGACAGTGAAGAAGAATCTGGTGATTAAACTGCTTATGCAAAGTGCTGCTGCAACTGAGCAGTCCCTTGCAGTGACAATTGTGAAAGGATTTCCCAGTTTGTGAAGAGAATCAGAGCTCTTGAAAGGGCCATGGTGTAAACTAAGGGAATGATCTTTTAGAAAGTTCATGCCTTAAAAAAACTATCATAGCCATGTGTCTTGCACCAAGTTTGGCAGCCATATTACAAAAGTCTAAAATTAGAGACAGCAATGTTAATAGTGAAAGTTGTAGACAGCAAGAGTTAGATAGTTTTTTACTGTCTATGTAAAAAAAAAAAGGCTTAGAGGCTTCAGTATCATCACAAAGCTTTAATGCCAATTAGCTGCTCGACTATATTTATTGTAAGTAAATTAAGAAATAAGATGACAATGGAAGTGATGATACACCTGAAAGTTTCAGCAGAGATGAGCAGAAGGAAGATTTTATATTTGTGGAGATTTTTGGTGGTGGAGTAACTGGCAGGTTATTTTTCATTTTTGCCCAAGGTAGGTTGGGAGAAGGAATAAATTTTTTTTTGCCTAGGTGATGACAACTCTGGTTTGTAAAGAACCTGAGGTTCACATGGGAGCTTGTCATTTCAATTGTTCTGAAAAATAGGAGTAAAAGAATTATCTTTACTGTACTTTTATTGCTGTTGTAGCTAGAGTACAATAATCTCTCTTACTTTTTGATCAATTATCTGTACAAAATGCTGTGTGTTTTAAATTGTTCAAGTTCAGGAACTCTTCAGAAGTGTGTAGATACCTGTTCTCTAAATATTTCCACATTTTTCATTTTGTACTTTCATGTGAAGCTATTTTTAAAGAAATTGCCAGTGTCTTTGCAGGGAGCAATAATAAAAGTAATAGTGAAGAAATACAAGATGTACCATTCAAATGCAGGTTTGGGAGGCAGAAACTTGTGACATTTAATCTCAGTACTAAAACTAATCCTTCTATGGCATTTGCTTCTCCTAGGATTCTCCTAATTTTATTAATACAAGAATTATTTCTATTGCTAACACTCAGGCAGCAATCCTTAGGTTTTGGCACTTAATCCTTTTGCCTCATTGGAGCCATTTGACAGGGAGGGTGTTAATTTTCTTCACTCAATCAAGAACATGCTGTGATTACTGGGGCTTGGATTCTGGAAGAATCCTAAAGTGTTTGGTCGATTGCGCTTATGACTTGAGCTATGCACATGCACACACTGCCTGTATCTGTGTGCATGTGTTTGGGCAAGGATTATTTGGGAACAGAATGGAAAAAGATAAATCCAACTTACTTTGATGTCAGTGTCAACCAAATGCTAGTTCCAAGAAGTATCTTCAGCAAACAGTAATCAACAGTAATCAACAAAGGGTTATCCCAGATTTATTCTTTTAAAGCTATCTGTGAAGTTAAACAACCAATTGGTTCAAGAGACTATTCCTAGCTGACTATTCCTTAGGAAAGGACTGTTGAGATAAATGCTGTTAATTAAATACAAATCCTTTTTTCCATTGTGCAGAAACTGCCTTGCCACTGGTCCCTCTCCTAATCTTGTTGTAACAGTCCCCTGATAGGTCTCATTAGATTGTCTTGTTAGCTGAGACAGAGTATTTTTTACAGCAGAACAGACATAAAAGTTAATGACTTATAATGTGTCTCAAACACTAATGTTTTCTTTTATTTATTCACTTTTGTTCACTGTCATCATCTACTTCCTTTTGTTCTGTTGGCCAAACAAAAGCCATGTGTGAAAACAGTAATTTATTTACTTTGATTAGTTTTTATTTAATCTGTCATGGTCTATTGGATTTAATTACTTTTAAATCATTAACTTAAACTGAATGACGTGATGGGGAGAGAAAAGCCCTGAATGTCTTGTACAGTGGGAATGGGCCATGCCATGAGCTAGTTCCTGGTTTGCTGTGATGGAGAATACCATCTATTTTGTCAGGAGAACTTATGGAAATATTGTCACCTTTAATTGCCTGTGTGGCATCTTCTCAGTTTCTCTCTGCGACTTTCTCAGAAAATCAGCTGCGGGGCAACCTTTGTTACTTGAGAGGCTCAGAAGACAAAGGCCTCTTGAAAAATGACCATTTGTAAAAAGGAACACTTGCATAAAGTAATTCCATTATTTGGAGTTGTCCATGATTGTGCTAATTGAGTTCACTAGCTGGCCTGTGGAAGGTGAGTTTAAGTACACCTAGCATGATTGTTATGGTAGTCTTGCTAACAAGAGATTTATGAATTGCTAACCATCAATAACTCAATTAATTACTCTGGTACCTATCAAACTCTTGTTGCTGAGGTGTTGCTTAGATAATGCTGTTGGTGTGTGATGTTTCTTTAAAACATTCTTGCTGGTCTCTGAAACTATAAATTAGTGCACAAGATGAGGTGCATGATTGTTGTAATTGAAGCCTTATTGCAAATGTTCGCCTTCACTTTTTCTGCAGGACATCTGGTATATTGTCTGCTTAACTGGAGACCAAGAGTTTTTTGACTTTGCAGGATGATTCCAGCACCCTTCAGAAGATAAGGACCTCACATTTTCCCGTTTCTCAGGAATCACAGTAGCAGAGGTACCTGCTGCTGCTGAGCTCTTTTTAGTCTGGTACTCACTCTCTACTTTTCCTTTTTCCAAGGTATCCTTTTGCTTTTGAGCCTTGGTTAAAAATTCTGAGTCTGGGGATTTTCCTCTTTCTTCTTAGAAATCTTTTGATGGAATGAATGTATCCTAAGAAGGTGATGTCAGCTAAATTGATACTTTCACCAAAGACAGATAGCAATGTTAGGTGTAGCATCAGGTGCACAACTCATCTGTCCTGGCTTCCAAATCATCTTCTTTTCTCAAATGTGATTTTTATTCTCCTTTCTTGCTCCATGTTATGCACATGATAAATCCCTAGCTAGTGTTGGCTCTCTGAGGAGGAAGATCGGTAGAAAAAATGATGGCACTCTTTAGGCAGCACTGCACGTTCTCATTTGTTTTTCACTTTTGCATGGACATGGTTTTATTCCATTTGGAGCTGCTGCTCTGAGCTTTCTACTGCAGCATTTGTAAATACGTCCGTGGCAGTGGCTCAGTGTTCAGAGAGGGAAGGATGAGCGTGTCCTCGGGGAGCAGTGCTGGGAGGCTCTGCCAGGAGCTGTAAGATTGGAGAAGGGATGGCTGATTGCTTGGCAGATGAAAAGTGGGTGGGCTGATTCAAGTGTGGGTGCTGGCATGAAAGAAGAAATAAAGCTGAGAATAAGTACAGGAAACAAGTGTGCAGGTAGGAGGAACAGGGGAACTGTTTACTCAGCAACCTAATAGCTCTTCCAGCTCAGGCAGAGCAGGATCACAGTGATCTTGGTGGTTTTTGCTCTAAATGGTCAAGCAACACAGGTTTACTGCCCAAGCCTTTTAAAATATAAAGTGTGTATGGGTTTGATTGGGTGGATTTTAGCATGAATTACTATGTATGATTTAATTTGAATTAAAAGTATTCATACAAGCTTTTTATGGGTATGACTAAGTGGTCAACTGTTCTTATTTCTATTAAATCTGAGTTCAGACCAGGCCTTAAATATCCAGCTGGCTTCTAGAATGTGTGGTTAAGCTTTTATCTTCTAACAGATTTTTTTTTTTCTGAAAAAAGCTTTTATTTTTTATTTGTTCAGACTTTGTGCATAGGTACAAGGAATGGTAAAGTCTTCACTGAGGCAACAACAAAACCCCTTGCTGCTCTGAACGAGATGACAAACCCAGAAAGTTCCCTCCCCGGGTTGCAGTTCAGCTCACTCAGTCTCTTATCAGTCCCTCCGGCGCTGGAAATGCCGCGGCTCAGGCCC